>JAAIIK010000175.1:1391983-1405376 GCA_014706435.1 Silurus glanis
TGTTTTTGGATTTGTTAATTTGTTTTCGGATTTGTTGTTTTGTTTTTGGATTTGTTGTTTTGTTTTTGAATTTGTTATTTTGTTTTTGGATTTGTTAATGTGTTTTTGGATTTGTTAATTTGTTTTGCACTTCTCGGCCACCGTACATTAATGTCTTTGCCTACCATTTAATTTAGAATTCTATATTTAATAAGTGTCACAATATGACAAGCGCTTACACACTCTGAAGCACACAAAGAGAGAACCTGAATATAAATATTGTGCCTACGCAAGGGAAGCATTGCTCTCACACTCCAGTTGTATCCATTAGACTCATTTATTAAGCACAATTTGCCTTGTGTCATGGTGATGAGTGAATGCTGGGATGTTAAGAACAAATAGCAAGACACATGGAGCTGACTTACGGAAATTAAAAGCCAATTAAAGACTGATGGTTCCTGGACAACTCATTGGCACTTGCAGACAGGGTGATGTCAACTTAATTGCTATTATCTGATCGATCTTTAATGGCACTTAAACACACAACACAAACTACAGGTTCCTATCTGAGACTGGGCAACTGTGAAATGTGTAGTTGCATAAAGATGCCATGAAATAATCAATGTGGTATTTACTCAAAGAAATATATTAATAAAAGCACATAGTCAACTTTACACTTCATATTATATCTTATTTGGATTGATTTTATTTGGAACCAAATTGTTAGTCATTTAATTATTTGAAAGATACCAATTGTCTTAAATCATTTTAATTCTTTTTTTTACTTTATTAGTGGAGCCTAATGTAGTAATAGATTGCTGCTTCACAAGCACATTAAGCCTCAATATAAGCCAAGTCAATTGATTTAGGTAAAGTAGCCTTATTGAGTGAATTTAACAAATAGGATTTTAAACTAATGTACTATTTTGGTCTTCCCCAATGTTAACTTACAATATAAAATTAATAAAATATAAAAAAAAAAAAACACTTACATTTGGGGCATGTAATAATTTGGGAATATTTATTGTTGTCTCACAGTTGTTGTAATTTACCTCCATACAAAATCGTTATAACAAAAATATAAAAGAAATATGAGTAAATAACATTTGAATTACTATTTCATTTATTTATAAAAAAAAATACATTTATAATAATAATTAATTAATTAATTGTAATAATAATAATAATAATAATAATAATAATAATAATTGCCCCTCTCAGATATGCAACCAACCAATTAATAATGCTGAATTAATATTTGAGTTGAATTAATCCATTTTAAATTAAAGAACAGTGGTGAATTTTTCAGCGGATGTGGCCAGCAAATAACGCAAAATGTTAATCGCTCACACAAACAAGAAACTCACAGCAAATAATTTGAAAACCTTCTAATCTATTGTGGGAAAAAAATAAATCAGGTTTGGTCTTCCAAAACAAAGAATTTTCCAGCAATCACTGACTTTGTATTCGCTGATAATTTATTAATAAAGCCTCTTGAAATCCCTTGTTTGTCTTACAGTCTAACTGACAGTTAAACCCAGTGGCAGGCCATGCATTTCACACCTAGTCCTTCAGTGTGTTCTACCTGAAACAATCCACATCTTAATATCTTTATTAATACACCTTGGCTATTGAAACCATCAGAATTATAAAGAAATGTGTATATATATAATATCAAAATCTTTGTCTGGTTGGTTAAAGCAATAGCTTCAGGTAATATAGAGTTTACAATAAAAAAAAATACAAAGCTTGCAGTGCTAACAGTGCTGGCAATTTGTGATGTGATGGCTACAATCTGATTGGATAGAAAATCCAACGTAAACCTACACTCAGTGGTGCTGCAGGTGCACCGCACCCAAGATAAATGCTATGTAATGAAGAAAATGGACTATTAGGAGAAATTTAATACACATTTATGGACAAAAAATATTAAAACATAAGTAATGGATTCTTATTCTGAGCCCGCCACTGAGGAGGAACATATGCACATCTTACCCTTTTGTAACTGGTCTCCTAAGTTCACAAAGTCTAATGCATTATAATCCTGTCACCTCGTAACTCACCAAGACTGACCACCTTTGACAGACAAATCTTTTGTCATTGCAGCTCCTCAGGGGCCACACCTCACTGGTGTTTGCTGGCAGAAGACATGGATGCAGAACATCTGTGTCTCTGTGACAAAGCTGATCAGCCAGTGGAAGATTGATTTGTAGAAGTCTTTGGTCCATGCATCACCTATTACTTCCTTAATCTCAGTTCTCCTACTCTCATCTCAGTTCCCAGGATACATGGTACGAGTCTCTGTACTATTCCTCCCCCTTTCTTCAGTTGTTACCTCATGGAAGTGACAAATATATCTGTCTCCTTGAAATGCTGCAGGCCAATCAGTGTTTCACATGCCAGTGAGTATTCAAGTAAGTACACATCAGGCTTTGGTGGAATCAAGTTGTAACTAGAGCACTGTCCATCAAACCCTGATTTAATGTGGGACTTTGAGAAATCCACTGGTGTCATTTATTATTCAAATAAGAGCTAAAAGTCTATTGATCAATACTATTTTCAAGTTAGAAATAAGTAGCTGTCTGAAATAGAAGAGAAGGTGACATATTCAGATCATTAGCTTACAGTTCATATGGATGAACACCATAAGTGAGTCTATTTTTTTTCGGTATAATGTTGAATGGCATCCTAACAGAGTGGCTCTTGAAACTTCAATACCAGACTCAATGTCTGACTCCATTTCCCAAAGTGCACCTTGCCTACAAACATAGTAAACCACAAACTCTTACTCCCAGATCACTTGCTTTTTCAAGTCCACTCACACACCAAAACCATACCATGATTTATGATTGTTACTTTGTGTTATGGTTTATGTGTTGTTACTATGTTTTCGCATTTCATGATTATAGACTCATCCACTGAATACCTCCCTGTACGTTCCTTGATCCTTGACCTTTATATGGTGTTTGGATTTGTTTGGGCTTGCCAGTCTCTTGTTTTAAAAGCATGCAACTCTATACCAGTGCTAAAGCATGACAAATCTGAAAATCCACAAAAATACAGCAATCTCTTTCATTACAGTTAACATTTTCATTTCCAGTTGCTGTTATCTGATTTGCATTCATGTGAATTTGCTTTTGGGTTTGTAGTTTCGCTGATGTGTTTTCGATTTGTGCAGATTTTATGTTGTAATTTTTGGTTTGTTAATGTGTTTTGAATTTATGGGCCACCATATTTACCACATAAAAAACAGCATGTTTTTTCAGCCAACAAAATAGATCATTCTGAATGATATTCCTAAATACAATGGCAATAAATACACCTTACACACCATAGAGATTTTAACTAGAATTTACCATAGACATTTTAATACATTATGATATGTAGTTGGAATAAAGTAGTATGCAATGTTATTTAACCTTGTGATTACAAAAGTGTAAGTCATGCCTCCATTCATATATTGAAATGAATGGGGACAAGGGGCACATGTCCTTCCCTTCCTGTAAATACATCGATCGATCGGGACAATTAATATTTCAGTTTATGGAATCTATCTTAATAATAATTTTTTTTTTAAAGAACGCAGGCTATTTTAAACCATTTGAACAAAATTGTTCATGTGCTTAAATTTGAGTAGCCAAACTCCTATGAAAGAAAAAATGTCTGTTTTAGAAGTCAAAACTGCTAAAGTTAGTCATTTGATGAATCATATTTTTTTTCTTTTTAACAAAAAATAGAAATAGGAAATAAAATAGAACTGTGATGACTGTGTTTCAACTTCCCTCAGACGTCACAAATATACATACTCTATTACTGTATGTGATTTTCTATGTGTTTTTCAGAAAAAAATTATAGTAAAAAAAAAAAGATATGCTTTTTTTCCCATGGTGAAATATTATATGGCCATTGCCATTAAAATGCTGTTATTAGGCAATTTGCTGTGTGTCACACTATATATGTTTAAACAAGTAACTTTTAACTTTTAATCAAAGGTGTGTACTCGAATCAAAATGCACTTTTTCATCATGCACCTCCTCCATCGTGTTCTGGTTTCCAGAATGGCCTTGTATATGTTTGCTAGAGCTTAGTGCTGCATTCGTCACTATAGATCATTATCTTCTCCTGGATTACTTAAAAAATTACATCTGCATTCAGGGACAGGCATTAAGCTGGTTTAAATCCTTCCTATCTGATCGTTACCATTTTGTAGACTTAAATGGAAAGATATCTAAGTTAATGCAAGTAAATTATGGGGTGCCACAAGATTCAGTTCTAGGACCCCTCCTTTTCACAATATACATGCTTCCCTTAGGAAATATTATTAGAAGCCATGGGATTAGCTTCCATTGTTACGCTGATGATATCCAACTATATAGCTCATCTAAACCAGACGATAAAGTTCAATTGGCTCGGATAACTGAGTGTGTTAAAGAATTAAAAGATTGGATGACTGATAACTTTCTATTATTAAATTCTGATAAGACAGAGCATAACACACATAACATATCATAGCCTTGTGCTCCAGTACATCTGATCACATGCACATTAACAACTTGTGCTTGTTAATACCATGAACACCAGCTACGCTAATTCCTCTCCACTGCTTCTCTTTTTCTATCCATCCTGAGGCATCCTGAGGTTGCGCCAGCCCCAGTCAAGTCCCACCTCATGAAGATTATGGACCTTTAAACAAGTAGATGCCGACCCCGCAAACATCCTGGACCATCTAGAGACGTACCAGCGCCAATTGGATCCCACTTCATGTGGAGTTTGGACACTGGACCTTCTTGAGTGTTTAAAGGCTTTTGCATGGAGAAGCTGGTGTTGGATCTGTGATGATCGCAAATGTTGAGCTATTTTATGAGTTTCTTAGTAACGCCTGGTTCCATAATCTCAACTGACTGTATAAGACTGTAGAAAGGACATTACTCATAATCTCTCTCAGATCACTCTCCAGTGTTCTGTATTGTTTAAAGATTTATAATCACACTCTTGATATCACCCAAATGAGGATGGGTTCCCCTTTTGAGTCTGGTTCCTTGGCTTGATCATCAGGGATAAATACACATCGTTTACCTTAACCTTAACTTATGTCTAATAAGTTAGTTACACAACTAATGTCCGTTGTGAAAAGTGCTATAGAAATAAACTTGACTCCTAAACACCCCACCCTACTCTATCTAATTTTCTCTCTTGTTCTCTAGTAAGATCTCATCTAAATCTGAAGAGAAACAAACTCTGCAAGAGTGATCATTTGAAGGAACACTTTTCTCTCACTTGTTGAGCCATAAATGTTACTTTTGAGATTCCAGTGATCCTGAATCCCTCTGCCCTCTGAACCTGCCTGATCCATGCTGATGCCCTAATTCTGTTTGGAGTCTCCTGCCTCCTGAAAATCCTTCACTGTGGTTGAAGGTGGCCATCATGAATACATAAAGAGCACTATTAAATTGCTGTGGGTTCTAACCACACTGACACCTTAAAGATGGCTGTGGATGTTCTAAAACAGACAAAAAACTCTAGTGAATTCATTAGTGATTCTTATGTTTAACACACTTAGCACAGTTTGATGCTGATGTAAATAGTTAGGGTTGGCTAACAATGGCTAATATGTCCTATCACTTGACAGGTGTTATTGTATCAGTTTTCTTAGTTGATTTGATGGAAGCTAGAAAATAGGCAAGTGGACTTTGACAAGGCCCATATTGAAACGATTAGATGACTGGGTCAGCGCATCCCCCAGCGCATCTTTTGGGCTGTTACTGGTTGGCAATGGTTAATATTAATCAAATGGTCAAAAGAAGGAGAACTGGTGAACTGAGAACAGAATTCAAGACTTATTAATGTGCATCAGATGCAAAGGCTAGCCCATCTGGTACAAACCAAGCCTACCTTGTGCTAGCACCATGAAGTAGTGTTGGTATTTAGATTGCAGGCTGAATCAATTTAAAATCAAGCTTAACATTCTAGTGTTTCAGCTCAGGACAATATGACACATGAATAACTTGTACTGGAATTTTAGAAGGTCATTTTATTAAATCTTTTTGAGGCGTGGGATGTTTATTCCTTGTTTAAATTATAAAAAACATAGTAATTCACTGGTTAACATCGGGTTCAACAAGTGTAGAGTTTCTTCTCTGTGCCAAATTGGTGGATGTGTAATCTCTTCCACAATTGTTCAGCTATCCATTCATCTACTGCTGGTGCACCCATTCCAGGGCAATAAAGTTGTCTGGCACCTAAAGCAAACTGAGGGATCAGACTGTTTTATGTATACTCAGTGAGTATGAATCTAAACAAATCGATCTGACAATTATGGCAGTGGTTTGTAAGAATCCCCTGGCTGGTTCTCTTCTCCTTTTATTTGCATTCAGAGTGATTTCAGGATATTAGGCTACAGTAATGTGTTCAAACAGCACCTCAGCTATCTGAGTTGTAAGAATGTAAGAAGAAGAGGTTTACATGAGAGACAGTATTTTGAGCTACAGTTATTATGATAGTGATAAGCCCAATAAAGGGTAACTGGGCAGGATTGTTTTAATTTAGCTATTGATCTACAGGGGAAAAATAAGGATACTAGTTTTGTTGTGCTGCACGATCTGTGAAAGCATGTAATGCCTTAAATGAGTGTGGGCCACCAGCAGTCTTGCTGTAATTGTTGATATAGGTGTGAAATACCGCAGTGTCTCATGCAACAGCAGTATGTGCTTACATCAGTAGTTGATTTCAGCTGATTAGCGGAGTGTAAACCTGCCCATGTGCGTATGCATAGGGGAGTTAGGTCTGTGTTGAACATAATGGATCATTTTATTAACCTCAAAGATGATGGGGCTCACCATGCACACATCTGGAATTATAAAGCATTTTTCACTCATAGAACACAACTTCTTGTAAATAGATGAAAATTCAAGAGTTTTTCCATTCTTTGATCCTGCACAACAGAAGATTGAAATGTTAATAGGGGAAAAGCACAGTGCATTTTGCACTTGCATTGTAAATTGCTGCTAAATTAGCTTAGAAACCAACAACAGAAATGAAACCCTAGCAATCAATGGAGTTCCTTTACACTTAAGAGTTAAGGGTCATTCTAGATTCTAGCTGCTTGGCAATACGGTTTGACACCTTATTTACTGATTAGATCAGAAAGGTAAGTGGAAGTTTGTTGGAATCTGCATTCATTTGCTTTTACAAACAATTTTCTGCGATGTAATAGCTTACATTATCGCTTAGAAATGGTATCAAAGTGTAGCAGAGTATCATAAATATATTATATATGTCTGTCTTTTCAAAATGTTAAAGAAACCATTTTACATAGACCATAACTGACAAATGCCTGTGTTTAGCCTTGTTAAAAAGGCCCACACTGTATAAAGCTGATGTAAATAAAACCTTCTTGTAATGTGTAATACCTAACAGCATACTAATACAATGGGGTCGATTGATTATTGGTACCTTTTCTTTTGAACTGTTACTGACAGACAAAATGGGGTGACCGCACAGAATTGTGATTAGGTGAACTCTCATGAATTTTCTGCTTTGAAAACTCTGCTAACTGTAAAACATTTATAATAAAGCAAAAAAATGTGGATTTATATGATAAATACATGCAAGAAAAAAGCAATCAAACCATACACACCAGCAAGTAAACAATAGCATAGCAAAATATTTCTTAAATACTTCTACATTACATTTATGGCAATAGGGAGATGCCCTTATGCAGAGCGATTTACCATCTCTATGTCTCATTGAGTGCAGCAGTAAATTCTCACCAAGCATATGCCTGTAGTGTCTGTACCCATTCAAAAGCCATCTCAGCTGACTGCTGCACTAGATATTTCAGATTCATTTACATAAATTGTAGGCACATGGCAAAATAAATGATTCATATATAATAAGTATGATGACCTATCTGTAATGCATTCTTAAATGGAAAATGAAGAAGTTGGGGTGTCTAAATTACAGTTATTTCTTGTAAGCACATTTGTTAGTGCTTGTAAACATTGACAGATTTGCAGCCTTTGGTTTATAGTTGCTGCTTTACCTCCAAGAAAAATTTTCCCCTCCTACGTTTAAGATGTAGTCTGTAGGACACACCTCCCTTGGCACTTGCCATAACCTCTCTTCTGCATGCCTCATCGTCAGTGCTAAAACATAAGGAAAGTATTTTTCGTCATCTGGCAAAATGCATTATTGCAACATGTGCAGTGGCAAATAAAATTTGTTTTAAAAAACATTTTGTGAATATTCTCACAAATTATTTGTTCTTATGTATGGACTGGGTCAAATGTTATTAAAATAATGTAATTTTGCTTGGAAAATTTATCTAATCAAAAGTAGCCATCCTTGTACTGATCGAGTTTAATTTTCTTATAGTACAGTATATTACAATAGTATATTAAAATTCGTATTCACTGAACTTGGGAAAGTTTTTGTTAAACAAACTAGAATATTGTGGTTGCAGAGATGATCAATCTATCTGTTTACTAAACATTTTATTCAGACAATTTCTGTTGGTGGCAGACTCAATTTTTACAATAAACAGGTTAGCTCTCTGATAAATATTCATTTTAACTGTAGCGTGAGAGCACCACCAAAAGATGGCTCACCCATTTACTGCGAAGTAAACACTAAGCTTACCAAAACACTAAGACCTCAAAACAATAAAAAGTGAATTGTTCCTTAGCCTTGATTTGTGGGTGACATTTCCTGGAACACTGACAGAGAAGCACAAGCCCAATCACAAGAACAACCCAAACCAGAGTAATGCCTCTTTGAAAAAAACATGTGCCCTCCCAAACTGGGCAAAAACTAAATCACCTGGGCTCACACATCCCACCACAGGATACCCAGGGGTCCATACTTCTGCACATGTCTGTAAACCTGCATGTAAGCAGGCTCACAGACATCAATAGGTTTGTCTTGCCGTGGCGTTTGATCTACTGAGTTTCTCCCATTTCCAAGCATGATCTCACTGTACTCTTGTGAACTTTCAATACAGCTTTTTTTTAGCTTTCTGCAGATCATATCTTATATTCTTAATATTGGATATACATATTGATATTGCTTTAGACCAAATTGTGCTATATGTCACCCAGATGTTGACAGCAAATCCTTTAAGTCCTGAAATTAGAGGCTCCATGGATCAGACTTTATTTACCCAGCACACTTCTCATAGAAGATATGGGGAATATGCCAAAAGACCAAGGTGTACTAAACGCTGCCCACTATGAAAATATTGCAGACTACCCAATGACCATGGTCCATCCATTAACTTTGGGACTGATCTTCTCTCTTCACAAGGTCACAGTCATAATGATCATCATGAATAGATTCATGAAGTCATTGCACCTCCTTTCTCTACCCAGCCTACCGTCTGCCTTTACCACAGCTGAAAGTCTTTTCCAATAGAAGTACAGAAACTTTGGTACCCTGGTCTAGTGGTGCGCAGTATACATCCAGAGTGTGGTCTCACTCTCAGTCAGCCTTACCTCAAGGAACCACCCACAATCCAACAACTAGGTTAAGAAAACAAGCCAAAGTAGGTATCTGAGAAGCATGACCTGCCTGGATCTGCCATGACACTTGCCTTGCCAACCTTACATTTTTCTGTATTCTTACTGAAACCCATCAACCTAAGTCCACTATCGGACAATGTTTTCCCTGCACCATTTCACATTTGGCTTAAATATTCAAGAAAATCCTGAATCCTTAATCCTGTAAGAATGGTAAACTCCAGTGCTTCATTCAATAAAAGGCATACAGAGAAAATGTACTGTCCATATCCTCCAGACACTCCAGACCCTATCCTTGGCAATAGGTTCAATGACTGTCCTCCAGAACATGCCACTTTATGACTTAGAGTCAGTCTAAACAAAAGTTCAGTACCCAATGAGTTCTTAAGAGTGGAGCCTGTCACATCAGTAACAACTTTAATGCTACACTGTATCCTACAAACATGGCTACTCAAGAATACACTGCCCACTGCCTTACTGGTGCGTTCAAGTTCAAATTCAAATTTTATTTGTCACATACACATACATACAGAGTACCACATGCAGTGAAATGGTTTTATATGCCTGTCCAACATTTAAACATGAAAAAGAAATAGAATATAAGGATAAAAAAGTAGATAAATAAAAAAAGTATAAAGTATAGATATATATGTATATACATGAGTGGAAGCGCTTCCCTGAATTTAACAGAGAAAAGAGTTGATTGTTGGGATGGCTGAGGTCCTTCACAATCTTCCTGGCCCTGTTCCGTCACCGCGTGCTGTAGATGTCTTGCAGGTTAGGGAGCTTGGTACGGATGGTACGTTCAGCTGACCGCCCCAACCCATGGAGGTATCGCCTGTCCTGCATGGTGCTGTTTCCGAACCAGGAAGTGATGCTACCCATCAGGACGGTCTCAACGGTGCAAATGTAAAAGGTCCTTAGCACCTGAAAGGGGGTAGTTTAAAGTCCCTTAGGCGTCTCAGATGGTACACACGCTGCCAGGCCTTCTTTACCAGGGTGTTGATGTGACAGGACCAAGACAGGTCCTGTGTGAACACCTAGGTACCGGAAACTGTTCACTCTCTTCACTGGGGTCCCGTTGATGTTTAGCGGTTGGTATGTATAAATGGTATATGGTATGTTGGTATGGTATATAAACTAATTCAAGTTTATCATGTCTAATCATGCACATCTGTTTTCAATTACGTTAAACACACATAAACAATATTAATGGATTTCTAACCACCATACAATTTGAAATACCATTTATGTTGCCCTTCCTGACATGCCAAGCCTGTACATGGCTATGTATCCTTGTTTTTTTTTTGTGATTCTGTTGTTTCTAGTTTGCTTTATCTAAACTTTTTGCTTCTTTTCCTGCCTATTTGGCTGCCTGCCTATTCCTGACTATTTTGCAACTTACACTCAAAACCCAATTTGGTTGAAGTGTTTTTGGCTGTAAACATTTTATTTATTTATTTATTTATTTTTAAGTTTTTACAGGAGATTCTATAACTCCAAAAATCACAAGCTTTCTTGTAAAGATGCTGATCAAATTTCTTGCAAGCCTCAAAACCTAAATATGAAAGTCTGAGATAGAGATGAGAGAGAGAGAGAGAGAGAGAGAGAGAGAGAGAGAGAGACAGTGTAAGAGGGAGAACATCCATAAAAACAAGTACCCACCCAAAAGAGAATCTCTATTTGTTAGCATGCTAAACAGCTTTGTGCCCTAACCAGAGTGTGTATGCGTCTGTATGTTTGTTCAGGCAGCTGGCTTGTTGCAGTAATAAAGAAAGAGAATCAATAGGGCATGCAGTGGAGTCGAGGGCTACTATTCATCATTGCTTCTCCTCGACTCCCATCATTCATCAAGCTCAATGAGGCAGCAAATAGGAAAATGACTATTTGTATCAAACACATCTGCACTCATCTACCCAGGTATTTTATTTCCATTAGTTCCTGCATTAAAATATGCATAGCATGAGTGTGTGTTTGTGAGTTTGCACAGGATACTTACAGAGAATTGTCTGAAGAAAATGCAAGAATATGTGTGTATTTGGGAAACATTTTTATGAGTGGACACACTTTCAGACATGCCCATTCCAGCCCCTTTCCCATGTTCTGTCCTCACCCCATAATTGTTTATTGGCTGTCATTTGAGGATTTTAGTGGATGTCTTTATCTAGCCATTCCTGTTCTGCCCTCCCTCTTTTCATTCTTTTATCTCTTTGTTTTTGCTCTAATCCACTATTTTTCTCTGCTCTCTACCGTCTTGTCCTATATCTTCTTTATGTCTCTCAGTTTATTTTATTGTTATGCTGTCCATTCTCTATTCCATTCCCCCTTTCTTTTACTCTCTCTTGTTGCTTCTCCATCTCTCCATCTCTTCATCTTCTCTTTTAAAGTCTCTTTCCTTTATCTCTTATTTCATGGGTCTTTACAGATCTATGTTTTTATTTTGCATTCTCTCCTTTCTCCTTTTTTCTCCTTTTCTCATCCTTTTTGGCCTGTCTTTTTGATCCACTCTATATTCTCCTTCCACCACTCCCTACCTTTGCGTCTTTCTATCTCCTCTCTACAGCGTTCTCATTTCACTCTTACCTCTAATTCTTCTCTTTATATTGCCATCCCTACTGTAAGTCTTGAATCTGCCTCAAGGTCTACGTCCTGTGAGACATGCCAGATAGGGCAGGGAGTATTTAATACAAAGTGCCTTGACCACTTCAATTGTCTACTCTCAATAATAGAACCACTACAACATGGCTTTTCTAACCGCAGAGTTCCTTGTCCAAAAAACAACTCTTTTACCAACCATTAAACAATTGTTCCATCACCATTGAACATGATGCCAAAGTTTCTTCTTTTTATTAAAAGGAGCTTTCATCTCTTTCCCAAGAGAAATACTGCCACAGATTTGGGGGTACCCATTCTCATCTCACCTGCTTCACATTTAGTGGCAAAAGTGTGCACCATGTTCCCGTATTTTCACGAAAAGCTACTGAAGGACAAATTACTGAGAAGGGGCATTGCTCTGGGCAATGTTCTGCTGTGAAACTTTGGGTCCTAGCATTGATGTGGATGTTACTTTGAAACATACTACCTGACTGAACATTATTGCAAATTAAGTACAGCCCTTCAAGGGAACAATATTGCCTAAGAACACGATAATATGCCTTGTCACCCTACAAATTTTTCATAAATAGTTGGCGGAAAGTTGACAGAAAAGTACAAGGTGGTCATTTGGCTGAAAAAATTCCCCAGATCTTATCTGAGAATTGTAGTGTATAAACAAATCTGATCTACAGTGCTCCCACCTGCTACTTTCAGGACTTATAGGCTTTGCTGCCAATATCTTACTGCCATATACCATAGTACAACTTGGTCTAAAGCTATATCTATATTTACAGTATATCCGGTATTAGGTATATAAGATAAGATCTTCAAAAAAAAGATGCAATGAAAGTTCCCAGGAGTACAGTGAGATCATGTTTGGAGATAGGAGAAACTTGAAAGGTCAGATGTCATGGCAAGTTAACAGCATAAAATGAGCAATTGTGAAGGTGTTCTTATTAAAGTGAGAAGTACGTGTATCATGCATTTTATATTGTATGATGACACCATGAGGAGACAAAAATGAAAAGTTTATAACATAACTAAATAACTGACTAAACAAATAACTGCTTCAGCAAATAGATATGTACAAATTTTGATTCATTTGTAATTTATTTGGATTTATGTATGTCTAATGGAACTGATTTAAATAAACAAATTTTTATAATTGTTTTTTCATATTTTTTGTAGTTTTATATACCATATTATAGAACTGCAGACTGTCAAGTAGGCAAAAGGTGTTCCATTCAACAGTGTGTGTGAGTGTGTGTGTGTGTGTGTGTGTGTGTGTGTGTGTGTGTGTGTGTGTG
>JAAIIK010000175.1:1405776-1424614 GCA_014706435.1 Silurus glanis
ACACACACACACACACACACACACACACACACACACACACACACCCAAACACACCTCCAATGTTGACTCACCAATTCCTCTCGAGGAGACAGGCCTATTGATGCTCAATGAATAAGCTGAATCCAGCACGCTCAACGAGCTTGAGGTTACAATAGGCCACGCAACACGCTCCCCTTCCCATAATCTTCCGGTAAAAATATTTATCACCATCAATTTAGCCATGTTCCTGCTGACATTAGAATAATTTGGTGTGGATAACCTTTAGCGACAGCTATTGATCGGGGTCCACTAAACCGGTGGCCACACAGACAGCTAAAATAAATTTTTGTGCACCGTTGGAATAAAAAAGAGGCATGAAGATACCACTCTAGGTAGCCCTATTAGAGAATCATGGAACTCCTCAGACAGGCATGGAACAGGGTACCCTTAACTCTGACACTTTATATTCAACATTTAATAAGGTCAATTCAGGTGTATTGGGACATTAGGTTGATGCATATAACATGGCTTAATTCGTGACACCATCTAAGGAGATTGACCACAACAAAATTTAGGATACAGGATAAATAACATGGAATAACTTTGGATACGTTTTTCCTTATTTGCTTATTTAATTGCCAGGACTAATCTATACAAAAGATAAACTATAGGAACGAAATAAGCACAAAGTTGCTTGAACCTATGTTGAGAATATATTAATTTTCAACGTTTCCCCAAATTTTCCAATGGCATGGTATGGAGCATGTTTAAAAACACAATAAGGGCAAAAATAATGAAGGAATGTAATAGATGAATGAATACTGTTACCACAGCCATGAACATTTTTATATGTTTGCCTTGAGCATTTAAAATGTCATGTATTACAAATTTAGCTCTGTTTACTTTTTAAATGGAGAGAGAGCAAAGGAACGAGATGCAGGTTTGACAGTGAGGATGCAAATCATAACGCAGACACAAACTCATTTTGGATTTGCTATTGGAATAGTCAGGTGTGTTTCGACGGACAGACATGTCCTCTCATTCACTATCAAAAACCAGATTGTTTGATAATAAGGTGGTTCAGCCTTGATTTGTGCAATCTCTCTCTATCACACATTCACACGCACACCAGGGAAAAGTCTGCACCTGCACAGTCATTAAAAGCAGGCTATTTTTAAATAGGAATGGGCAAACGTGTTGCGGATAAGCATTGAAATGATAACGTTAAACATTTCTTTGAATATTAGGATAAGGCCCTTGAAAAACGCCACCTACACATTTGCACAACCAGGCACATCACATTAGAAAAATTCCAAAGTCATCCAATTTTGTTCTAATCACTACAATTAGTCCTAAATTATCACGGGGGTCTGACAGACGTTCCTTGTAACTGTCTCTCTCTTTTTCTCTCCACCGGGCGCTAATCAGCCACACTCATTACTGACGCTGATTAAACTGCAAATTAGCCAGCGGCGGCCCTCGTGCGCTTCGCTCAATATCAATTAAGGCGAGCAGCTTGTGTGCGCTCTTGGGAACGATATCCAAATGCTTGATAGTGCTACTTATTAGTTTGGAAAACTAGGAAAATACCAATAATCAACAGTCAGGGGGATAAAAGACACAAAGTGGGTGAATGGCTAAGGATACGGTTTCTCTCCTAGTTATTAGCATTAAACTAAACTATTACAGTGAGATGTGTGCAGTAGATGTACAACGTTAGCTTAATAATAATAATAATGGCCCTTAAATCACACCAGAATGTCTTATGTAGCCCACTGTTATTTGGTGTGTCAGCGAGTAAGAAAATGCATTATCTTTGGCTTTTTACATTCACTATTGGCTCTAATGAATCACATTAAGCCTTGACAAATCTGAAATCCTACATCATTAGGTCGTTCCAGTTAGCGATGGGACTGAACATTTTCTCCCTCTCTAACCTCTTTAGCCTTGAAGTTAATGGCAAGTGATTTTATTTATTTATTTAATTAGAGAGATCCCACGAATAATCCGGCGATTTGTCTCCCACGTCTCGTAGATTTGAAGTGATCAAGCAATAATAAATGTGAGAAACCTAAAACCTAAATCACTCAAAAGGCCCACTAATATGCAGATTAACAAAGTGTATAAGTAGAATTGTAATTTATTTTCTCCCTAACTAAGTACTCTTCAGGACTGTACTGCAGTATATTAGGTGCAGTGTTTTCATTTTTATTATCCATTATTGTGCTAAATATTCAAAGGCAAAGCATACTAAGCAGCTAATTTAATCATTAATGTGACGTTCCTAAATTTAATACCTCAGACTCAATTTATTATTGTACAGAAATGACTGAAACTGGGGCCTGGACATTTCTTCTTGTTTAGCATCATCATCATCATCATCATCATCATCATCATCAGTCGGCTGCAAATATTTGTGGTTTGCAGGCGTCAACAATCTTCTTCCATTCTGTTCTGTTTCTTGCTGCTGTTCTCATTTCGTCAACTGTTGGTGGTATCTCACTGTTGATCAATTTGCCTATGTACTGCGGGTAGAGAAGCTTTGGTTTACCACGATTTCTTCGCCCATGTCTTTCAAATGGTTGATAGAGAACGTACTTGTTGATCAGCTCGAACTCTGGTTTGCGTAGACAATGACCGACATATCTAAGTTGCCTCCGTTGTATCTGGAGGTCTAGCGGGTCAATACCGATCGTATGGTATATCACTGCATTTGAGACTTTGTCCAAGCGCTTGATGTTGAGCATTACTCTGTAGCAGTTGGTGGCAAAACTGTTAAGGCTTTGTTTGAGCTTCTCTGTTATAATCCAGCTTTCGCTGCTTGGAAAATGTTTGTTTTGAGACGAATGGGAAGGTTCTTTGAGCGAAATATATCCTTCATTTTCCAGAAGGCTGCCCACGCAAGGGCCTTTCTTGTGCTGATGTCAGTTTCGCTCGACTTGACCACTGATCCCAGGTACTTGAAGTTGTTGACCCACTCAATCCTTTGGCTAGATAGCTTTAAGTTTTTACTCTTATCCTGGTTGGTGAATGCTTCTGTTTTCTTCACATTCACCATGAGCCCGACCTGTTCTGCTTGTTTGGCAGTTTCATTGAGTTGGGATTGAGCTCTTTCTAGGTTACCTTCCAGTAGTGCGAGATCGTCTGCAAAATCAAGGTCGAAAATTGCTGTTGCTGGTTCTCGTCGACATTGTCTTGGTTGAGTGACAAAGCCATTTTCGCCTTTGTTAATGCCATGAGATCTCGTATGATTGAGTTCTGTATTCTTCAGGACGTAATCAATGACGATGATGAAGAGAAAAGGTGCAAGAGTATCTCCTTGTAGGACTCTGGTTGTTATGTCGAATTCGTCTGTTAGTTCTCCTTCGACTAGAACTATGCTTTTAGAGTTGTTGTATATGGTCTTGATTGCGTTGACCAACTTGATTGGGATTCCATAATGACGCAGGATCTCAAACATTTTCCTTCTATCTATTGAGTCAAATGCCTTCTTGAAATCTACGAAGGTTATGTAGAGAGGCAGGTTTTTGTCATCGGCACTTTCTATCAATCTGCGTATGATGTGTACTTGATCGGTGCAACTTCTTCCTCGACGAAAGCCCGCCTGATTGGGTCTTAAGATCTTATCTATAGGCTCTCTTATTCGATTGAGCAGAATTTTGTTGTAGACTTTTGTTGCCATCGACATAAGACTGATTCCTCTGTAGTTGGTCATAAGAGTAAGATCACCTTTCTTGGCAAGAGGAACTATGATGTTGGTTGTTAGTTGCCTTGGTGCAGTCTCTTGGTTGTATACATCATTGCAGATTTGGTGGAGAAGTTCAATTATCACCGGGCCTCCATATTTGAGCGCTTCAGGTGTAATTGAGAGGTCGCATCCTGGTGCTTTGCCATTTTTAAGCTGTTGTACGGCGTCGAGGGTCTCTTGATATGTGATAGGACCAACGTTTATATCCAGGTCACTTGGTGCCGGGAGTATTGAATCGGCATTCGATAAATTGGAATGAACATTGAGAAGATCTCTAAAGTAGTTACTCCACTCATCTCGTAGATCCTTTTTGTTGTTGATACTACTTCCGTCTGCTCTTTTCATTTTGTGTTGATGTTTTGACATGTTCTTCCCGCCAAGTTCATTGACGATCTCCCATGTTGTTCTAACCAGAGGCTGCTGCTGATTTGAGTTGTTGTAGCTTGCCTTCGAGATGTTGAACTTGGTCGTTTGCATAGGCCGATTCCAACTCTTGATTAAGGTTTTGCCAGATTTCCTTGTCTCTCTCCAGACGACTACTTTTGAAGGCCTTTTTCGCTCGGTTTCTCTTCTCTAGTATGCTAGTTGTTGCTTTTGAGACCCAATGCTTGACCTTGGGTTTTCTTAGCTTTCCGAGCAGTTCGCTTGCTGTCTCCTCCATGGACCTTTCGAAGATGTTGT
Organism: Silurus glanis; assembly: GCA_014706435.1. NCBI lineage: Eukaryota > Metazoa > Chordata > Actinopteri > Siluriformes > Siluridae > Silurus > Silurus glanis. The sequence goes on from JAAIIK010000175.1 coordinate 1,410,185, forward strand.
ACTTGGTTTGTAAGTTGTTGACTTTGTTTTCTTCGTAGAGAGCATCGAATCGGTTTCTCACTGCTATGTTGAACTGGGCTTGAAGCTCTTGACTTGTTTTGAGCTTCTCCCAATCGAATTTGGTGCTGATACACCTATTCTGTCGTTCAACTCGTAGCTTGATCTTGATACGGGCACTGACGATTCTGTGATCTGACCCACATTCGACCGTGCTATATGCTCTTGTATTCTCAACTGAATTGATCCATTTCCCGTTGATTAGGATATGGTCCAACTGAGCTCTATTTCCTTCATCCTTATCTCCTTATCATCCTTCATTGTTGTGCTTGTTTAGCACAACAATGCAATTGTGCTGGTTGTTCTTTTGCATTGTGAATTTATATTTGAGATGTTTAAGAATAAAACATTCACACCAGACTGGATTCTGATTAGAGATTTTAATGCTTAATGCTTGTGTAGTGAAACACAAAGACAGACAAGCATTAGCATCAGTGATGCTCATCCTCCCTTGAATTCACTGGTAAGTTAGCTTGCTATCCATGAACACCAGATAAAGGACCAAACCTAACTTTTTGCTTTACATGTCCTTCAGGAATCTGGTGCAAAAGTGACAGCATGTGAAACCTGTCATTTCTGAGCAGAAAATCAGTAGAAAATATTGACTAGTGGTTGTGCTAGAAAATATCCAAGAAAGAATTTATCTGTGAAAGAGATATTCTACAGGTATCCACCTGATTGTATATTTGACCATGAAACACCCCCCCCCCCCCCCTATTATTTTGATACCCATATGTGACTGTGTTTTGCACCACTGAATCAACAGTAAATCTATTGTTCACGTTGTTATGTAAAATTTTATGTACTGTCTGGGGTTGTGCAAGCATTCCGCATGGAGAAATAAATATATGTGTATTTTTTTGCTGTGGCAGCTGAAATCACTTAGGTGTAACCTTATGATTGAATCAGATACCCATCAGTTTCTCGCCAGCACAAAGCAAGTCTTTTTTTTTTTTTTTTTTTTTTTTTTTTTTAAGTCTCTAGAGTCTCTCAAGTCTCTTAAGTATCTTATATCCATGGTGTCAAGCAAGCTTAGAAGATTTGGTAAAAAATGTATCTACCCTAATTTGGTGGATGAGATACAGTCTAAGTTATCAATGTTAGTGGAGCATCAGTCTTAAGAAGGACAAACTCAAGGTCAATAACACTGTGTATAGTGTCAGGCACTGTCTGGCTTGGGCTTAAATTAGTTCTTTAGACTATATTGCCACACCATCTGAGACTTTCTTTAAAATCTCTCAATATGTTGCATAGGATATATGTCAGTTGCAGGCAAAGATCATGTACTGTATCCTTTGAACTGGAGATGCAGTGAAAAGAGCAAACCAGACAAGTGCCTTTCTGTTATGCACAGAATATCAGAGAGCAGCATTTCATGGTGGGATCTGATATCCTTAACGTGAGACGGCAGTCTTTGTACATTGTGATGAAAAAGTTTGAAAGTCTGCACATAGTTTGTCAGCCTGACATGCTGCTGAAGTGCTGTTCTCATGGTTTGGAGTGAAGCAGTTGTTTCAGGATCTGCATATCTTTTCTTTTTGTTGTCTGTTATATGCAGTCTGTGAAGTGAGGACATTCCTGGCTTGATAACATGCTTCAGTGAGACCACTGCCCACTGCACTGTCATCGTTAGAATTTACGTACACAGGACGAGTCCTTGGAGGAAGTCAGATCGCTGCTCGTCTGCTACGGTCCTTAGAGGAGAGGCCTCCCTGCTAACCTGCAGACCTTGAGCAGATGGATCCTTAATGCTATTGCATCTTCTTATGAGTCCTCTGGTCTCCCCGCTCCTTTCGGGGTCATAGCGCTCTCTACCTGGCGTGTGGCAGCCTCTAAGGCTTGGTCCTCTGGAGTGTCCCTCTAAGACATCTGCAATGCTGTGGGCTGGTCCATCCCACTGACCTTTGTCAGGTTCTGTAACTTTGACCTCAGTGCCACTCCTGGCCCCTCCATCCTTTCAACCTAGCTATGCTCATACACACTAGTCAGGGACTAGTCAGTCTGGCAGTATTGGATTCTCATTCCCAAAGCGTTGCGATGCAGCTTGAGTTCCTGAAAGGGAACGTCTCTAGGTTAAGTATGTAACCCCAGTTCCCTGACGGAAGGAGACGCCGCATCCATATGCCACACTGCTAAACAATAGACATAAATACACAAAGAGCGCTTCACGAACAAACAGAAGATAGCGGCTGATTTACTCCATGTGCTTTTTATAGCTTCCTGGTCCTGACGTCACCCCAGCGGTGATGCCACGCCTTCCATTGGACAGATTAAACACGCGATTCTGAGCGTGAACAGCACAAAAGCATTCCCAAAGTGTTGCGACGCAGCGTCTCGTTCCCTCAGGGAACTAGGGTTGCATAGGTAACCTAGAGACGATATTTCAGGTTACCTGAGAGCTTAAATAAACTTAAATAAAGTTTCATCTCTGCTGTTCACTAGTTTCTACTTCTTCTATTTAACTTTTTAAAATTCTGTGCAAATCTTTAGTCACAGACAGATATTCTACGCTTGTTCATTTCTTGTGACAAACTGCACGAAACTGCTTTTGCACAGGGTTCCCACGAAATCGTTAGTTGTCTAATATTTTACAAATGTATGGAATTACTTAAGGTATTAAAGTGTCTTGGATTCGAAATGGCATGATCTTTTTATGCTTTAGAGAGATTTCTATAATTAACTTGTGTTTTAAATGTTTTTTTATGTTAAAACTATACAATGTCACCATGTGCAGTTGAGCAAATGTTAATGTAGGCACGAATCATCAACATGGGTAAATCTTAACCTAACCCAAAATGGCTGGGGACAATCGAGTACCCTTGCAGGCTAAGAGCAGTGTGTGTAAATAGCTATGAAGACAACTACATGTTTTACAATAATGAGACACTTTATAATAGGATCAAAGCAAAGCAAAAAGCAAAAACTGTGAACAAAACAATAGTCAGGTTCTGTTGCTGACTTCACTAATATATATAGATCTGGCCATCTGTCAATGCCATGGAGAACATTCACACCTATCATCAGCCACAGCAGCTTATGATATTTGTTCTATTTGTGGTTAAACACCAACACTGTGAAAAGAAGTAATTTAGCTTTTAATAATCGGTTTGGGTTTTTAACTTAAGTTCATTACTATTTTTTATTCTAAATGCTAGAATTTATTGCATGCCTTATTGCCTAGGTTGGTTGTAAGAATGATTCCCATTCAGTTGTATTTCCACGCTTCAACCCCTAGAGGCAGACATACAGTTTACCAAGCATGACAAGTTACCTATAACATCAGAGTGCACCGTTCTCCATCAAGAGTATAAAAGGCCTGAAAACAGAGCATTCAGCATCAAGCAACCTACTGAACAGCAGCTAGCAACTGACAGCAAGAATCACACACAATCAATTCTAAACCCAGTAAAGTTTGAGTGTTCTAAATCCTGTACCGTGTTTTTACTGACACGCTGGGGCGAGTACAATCTCCTGATCAGCGCACAGCAGATAGTGAAACTCCCTTATTTGGTCCTTCGAGCCAGATAAGAAACCTTCCTAACATTGGTAGATACTGCTATACCTATTACATTTCCCATTAGGATGAATAAAGCATCCATTTATTCATTCAGTTCATTGACCATTTAACTCAGGATCCACTTCTGTACTTTGAATTCACTTTATTTAATTTTTTTCCATTTTCTATACAACATTTGGCAAATCTGTTGGTTAAATAATTATTGCCATATGTTATAATCATCCGGCAATTAAAACCATCCGTGTGGAAACATAGCAAAAGTTCTTTTTGGTGTCCTGATGATTTACCTAATTTAAGAATATTTTTGAATTCATGCTCTATGTTTAGTATGGTTTCATTAATAATAAACATACATTTGCATAAAGCATCCATATTTGTCCATGTCAACGTTGATTAGAGTGTTAAAAACCTTCTTGCATGTCTTCCTTCACCACGTCCATGAACCTCCTCTTTGGCCTTCCTCTTTTACTTCTTCCTGGTGGCTCCATCGTCAGCATTCTTCTACCAATGGGTTTTGGTAGAACATATTAGTAACAATAACATATATACGATGGATATATATAGATAACATATATATCCATCTAACAGACCTTTATGATCAATTTTATATGCAATCTAAAACGGTTCGGAGGTAAACTATTCATAAATTTGTTTAAGATCCTTTCATGACATTTCTGTTATCACACATGGAACTTGTACAGCCTTTCTTTGACTTTCATGCATACACAGCATATAATTTAAATGATTTTTATGCATACATTTCTTTCTATTTATATAATGTTGCATGTTCTTGAGGGCTTGAATGTTTTTTATTCCACATTACAGTACTGTCGCGCATGTACCATACCTTTTTGGCCTCGTTTAATAGCCATTCCAACACAGCGCCAACCTGCGTCCGTCCCCAATACTGCGTTTTGTCACGCTCTGGTCAGGTGACGCAGCTTACGTAGCGCGCTGACCGCATGAAGTTCACGCATGCGCAGTCTGGCATTTTAGATATCAGCAAATTCTAGTTGTGTTTTCATTCTTATTTACGACTCTTTGCTTTTTTCCCCTTTACAGAAATCTCATCTATTATGGCTGATCCAAGAATACGCCAGATCAAAATAAAGACTGGAGTCGTCAAACGGTAAGTGTACAAAAAGAACAACATCTGGGGTTTGATTTTACCGATAGCATGGTAGCTAGGTGGCGGCTACACAGCTGCATTGTGGGACTTATGTCGCACTTTAATTCAGCCATCCAATTTATCTATTTAGTTTTCAGTGTAATTTTGGATTTATTTTTTTTTACTTTTTACCACTTAGTCTATTTCTTGTTGTCCACGTTGTTTTTTGTGTCACTAGCATTCAAAACATACAGTGGACAGGAACGACAAAACTAACAAATAGTGGACGTGAGAAAACGTCATCACATTGTCAATTTTTGTAATTATATGATGCAGTGTAAATTAATCCCCGTTTTCCTTGTCAGATATAAGACATTATATGAAAGAACCTATAGGTAAAATAATCAAACAAAAATAAATAATAGCATTTTTGGTGATTTTTCTTTTTTGTAGTCGGGTATATTTTCCCCTAAAAACGATTGAAAGCTGAAAGCAACAAAAGCTCTGGGACGTTGTTTGTGTTCCTGGTTTGCTGAGTCATCATCTGCAACATGACTATGAATTCTAGTTGATGTCCATTTTTTCCACCTTAAAACATTTACATGATAGTACAATTTTTACCTTCTCACCCCTTTCAACTAACTGGACTATAATGTCAGTTTCTGTTATAGGCCAGTGTAATGTCTTCTATGCTTGGTCAGTTACTTCTAGTGTGTAGTTGTGTTATGTTAATCTTGATTGTATTAGATCTTGTCTTGAACGATCATACCGTTGTGCAGTATGATTTTTTTTAACGAACTGGACATTCACGAAACTGTTATAACATGTTCTGTCCCAGGCCAATGTGTTTTGGCTTCTATGTGTGGTTAAGTAAAGTGCTATTTGTTAATGTTACATTGGCCTGGTTTCAGTCCAACACTGGTGTACAGGACCTGTATGTTAATTGTGCACTGTTGGTTTACACAAAACCAGAAACAAATTCCATGTATGCTAATCAAAAAAAGATGATTCTGATTAGTACAGTGAGGATCTAATCCCAGGTTGACAGTAATACAGTGATCCATTATTCGGTATATTCCTGTTTGGTACTGAAAAAAAGCAATCAGTGACTTGAAACATCTTTCTAAAGGCAGTAGGGTAAAAGATGAAGAGTATTTGGGTCATTTACATGGTTCTGAACAATTAACAGTGGAGAAAAAAATCTCATCATTACCTGTCCATCTAGAACAATGGAGTTATGAACAATTAGTCAAGTCAAGTAGGCCTTTACTGTCATTTCAACAGTGTCAAGCCATGAAGCTTTTATTGTCATTTTAACCATATATAGCTGACTCAGTACACAGTGAAATGAAACAATGTTCCTTCAGAACCCTGGTGATACTTTCACAACATAAAGCTACATCACAGAAAACACAGAGATAAGGACTAGTAAGTGTCCTCGCCACATAAAGTGCATCGTGTGCAAGACAACACAAGACGGTGCAAGACAACACAGGACAGTGTAGGACAAATACACAAAACACAAAGTAGAGCCGCCAGTAAACCTACTGTATATTGCACAGTGCGGTGTGTAAATGAGAACTGAGTACAGGAGTGTACATGTAATTAAACAAAACGGTTTGTGCAAAAAAGCAAATGCTGCAGTCAAAAAGATGTGCAAAACAGCATGTAAACAGTTTGTAGTAATGAGGTGATATAATTTTGATGGTGCTGCGTAAGGCGGGCTACAAAGTGAAAGTAGCACCATTTTGTGTCCGGAGCGGCCTCTGCGAGCTTCTGCTGTGCCACCATCTTGGATCAATGTCTAATAACCAAGATTGATTAGATCCTCACTGTACTAATCAGAATCAGCTTTATTTGATGAGCATACATGGAATTTGTTTCTGGTTTTGTGTAAACCAACAGTGCACAATTTACTTAACCACACATAGAAGCCAAAACACATTGGCCTGGGACAGAACATGGTATAACAGTGTCGTGAATGTCAAGTTCGTTAAAAAAAAATCATACTGCACAACGGTATGATCGTTCAAGACAAGATCTAATACAAGCAAGATTAACATAACACAACTAGATACTAGAAGTAACTGACCAAGCATAGAAGACATTACACTGGCCCATAACAGAAAATGACATTATAGTCCAGTTAGTTGAAAGGGGTGAGAAGGTAAAAATGGTACTATCATTGTAAATGTTTTAAGGTTGAAAAAAGGGACATCAACCAGAATTCATGGTCATGTTGCAGATGATGACTCAGCAAACCAGGAACACAAACAACGTCCCAGAGCTTTTGTTGCTTTCAGCTTTCATTAATACGTTTTAGGGGAAAATATACCCGACTACAAAACACGAAAATCAAAAAGTGCAAATGACTTGTCCATATTATAATAATAATAATAATAATAATAATAATAATAATATATATAATATATATAACATTATAATGTACATATACAGTCAGACCTCGACTTACAACATTTCGGAGATACAACGGTCACCTCCAATGAAAAATAAATAAATAAAAATCATCTAAATCTTTCCATGAAAACCTTCAAAATCCGCACGCGGTAAGTAGATTTGACAACGCCGCAAACAGTGTGGAGAAGAAGTATGCCTGGCAGGCATGCATTGTGGGTATCAGAGACGCTCTAGTTGGCATGACCTCACATAGTTCAGACGTGTTCAGAGTGATTTCGTGCGTTCTCTTATTTTTTTCTGAAGTGATTTTTACCCTTTTCTGCTTTATTTACTTTGTACTATGTAAAAGAAAAAAGAAAAATTTTAATTGTGTTCACAGTGCCTCTTTATGTCTGTGTCGGAACGCAAGTGTGTGTCAGTTCAGTCCTTTTGTATTAAATATAATCATTGATGATTATTATTCTAGTATATCCATAAATGCTGTTTGAAACCAGTATGAAGGGGAACAAAACACAGCTTTCTTAACCTGATAAACAGTTTCTACAGCCTGTGCTACTCCCAAACACTGCATGCTTAGATTAAAAAAAGCATGCCAAGATAAAAATGCAGCAACAGCCTATAGCAACAAAAGGTTCAGATATCACTTCAGGGATGTGGAATTGGATATCGGAGTTGAGAATGATATTGCAAAATCGGATGATTCTTTGAACCAGTCCTGTAGTGTGTGTGGCTGAATTCAATATCCTGCTTTATACCTTTTCCCATTTACAGTTTAATGTCTAAAAAGCACAAGAAAATCTTATTTACAAGAAAAATAAAGAAGTTTATTTGTGCCTCTGTTGACTGTATATAGCTAATACAGGATTTTCTAATCCAGCAGTGAAGCCTAACATGTAACATTTAAACCAATCATCCAGTTTTCTCACTGATTTGTGCATTATATAATATGTGATTAACTAGTTAATCCTAGAAGCTAAATACAGTTAGCCTAAAAAGAGTCTGCCTATAAAAAACACTCAAACCACACGTGACCTCCTGTTGTTGCTGCAGGACTTTAATTTTTGACACTATAACTATATAAACCCCTAATTCAGGGTATTTATGTATAAAAGTGTACTTTAAAAATGCAAAAGCCACATTGAGTTAATTTTGACATTTTAAAACTTAAAGTCGCTGCTTGTTGAGGAGTATATGGGGCCTTTCTCCTTTGAACAAATTCCCTCATGCTGAGTTGTTTCTGTACAAAATAAAAAAAAAAAGGCAGCAATTTGTGTAAATCAACATTTGTATTGTGTTTTGTAGATGGCAAGTTGACAACCATGTTTACAAAAATCAATATGAATTTAATAACATTGTTTTGACAATTTTTGTTCAGTTGTAAAGATTTAAGCATTTAGAATATATAATGAATACAATTTTGTATTATAATTAAATGATATCTGCATAAATTAAATATACAAACATTGGAAACAAGCATTTGAACGTATAGTAAATCACGTTCGAAATCAGAAGTTAACTGTTGTAGCAAACAAATGCTAAAAAAAAAAGCGAATGGAACAGAGAAACGCAGCAAGCTAACAGGCTTAATAAATAAATATATATATATATATATATATATATATATATATATATATATATATATATATATATATATTAATATTATATAAAAAAGGAAAAAATATGCATTGGTGTACAAGTGCATAAGCATTTGCTAAAAACCACAACAGTGACAAAAAAGTTGAATAATTTTCTGCTGCTGTTATTTGCTGCATTTAGATTTAGTGTTTGTTCGCACCGGTTTAATAGAATCCATCACTACGTCGTGAGAGAGGCAATTACGCAACCTGATGCTCGCGAGTCACGACAGAACAGATCCATTGCGACTTTCCCAAAGTTAGCAAACAAACAGTTTACACAATAGCACTTCATAAAATTATACAATTTTCACGATTAGGATTATACAGTTTTTGCTCACCGTGAGGTTTCACCTTCATCCATGACACCAGTGTGTTTTCACTGTGGTTCCTCCATGCCACACAAGCTCAGCATTGCAGAACTTGCAGGTTTTACAGTCTTGCAGCATTTTTCTATAACATGCTCCCATGCCTTGGATGACTTGGGATGCACACTTTCTCCTGCTGCCTGGTCGAACTGCACTCTCTGCCATTTCGCAAGCGGCGGTGTTATCTTGCCGTCACACTAACCTGTAACTTCAGCAGCTCATCTAATCGATAACGGCATTGGTGGACAATTTTATTATCAATTACTACTGATTTTATCAATTAGCCTTGCTTGACACACACACCTATAATTTTCATACTGCTGCACATATTGCCAGATTATTTTTTCCCCACAAATATTGTTTTCTAGGAACTGAGTAACACAGCTCAGTATGCTTGGGAGCCATAAAATTATTATTCATTATACTTGTTTACTTATTATGCTATGAATCGAATAATTCATTAAACGAATGTTATTTTTTGGATTTCGGCACTGCTAATTACTAGTGTGATACAGTGCCTTTTGGCTTCTCATGAACTGGCTCTTGTTTTAATTTAATATGCCTCTGAGTAGGACATCATATTTGTCAGGTGTTGTATTTGAAATAATCAAAACTGAACTCCTCTGAACTGACTGGTGCATGAGAGCAAAGAAAACAATCCCTGCTTTAATTCACAGTCTGCATAAATAGTAATCATTAAATTAAAAGTAATTAAATTCCCTTTGAAATTATTTGTGAAAAGTATTAAAATTGACTGGTTTTAGGTTTTAGATTTTTCTTTCGCTTAAAATTTCCTTTTTTGTATATATATTTTTCTATTATTTTGACTCTCTTGTGCCAGTAAAAAAAGACAAATTTGTATTTATCCTAAAATAGATTGTACTGTAGTGTCACGTTTCAGATTTCTGTAAAATTAACTTAAAAAAATTAACTAACCCTGAAACACCACTACCACCCCCACCCCCTTGTCTTTTCCACCTGGCTTTGTTCACTGTTGTACTTCACTTGAAAACCGAAGTGTTTCCAAACAGGAGACCTTAATGATGACTGAGGGTCTTTAAGCTCTGACTTCTCATTCACTTTGCCTGTGATTGTAGTTACAATGCACAAACCCTTTTTAGTCAAACTGATTTGATTGTTTTGATACCTGTGATATTGTATGGTGTGGATGGAAAGAGAAATGGTGTAGGGGTGATTCTGAAGGAAGAGTACAGTAACAGTGTAGTGGAAGCGAAGAGAGTTTCTGATAGGGTGATGAACATGAAGCTGGAAGTTGAAGGGGTGATGATAAATGTCATCAGTGCCTATGCTCCACAAGTGGGTTGTGAGATGGAGGAGAAAGGAAAAATTCTGGAGTGAGTTAGATGAAGTGGTAGATGGTGTACCTAGGAATGAACGATTGGTGATTGGGGCAGACTATAAGGGTCTTGTAGGTGAAGGGAACAGAGGTGATGAGGAGGTGATGGGTAGAGGAATGTGGAACGGAAGATGGTGGTAGATTTTGCTAGAAGGATAGAAATGGCAGTGGTAAACACTTATTTTAAGAAGAAGGAGGATCATAGGGTGACGTATAAGAGTGGAGGAAGGTGCACACAGGGGGACTATGTTCTATGTAGGAGATGCAACCTGAAGGAGATTGGAGACTGTGTTGGCAGGGGAAATTGTAGCTAGACAGGATCAAATGGTGGTCTGTGTGATGGTTTTGGAGGTGAAAAAAAAGAAGAGGAGGAGAGTGAGGACTGAAAGAAGAATAAGATGGTGGAAACTGAAGGAGGAAGAATGTAGTGTGAGATTCAGGGAAGAGGTCGGACAGGGGCTGGTGGTGGTGAAGAGGTGCTGGATGATTGGGTAACTACTGCAGAAGTGATAAAGGATATTTTATTTTATGAAATTTTTTTTATGTATTTATTTCTTTATTTAGGCTTGTTATAATAAAGATGATGATGAGCTACCTGATTTTGCACAGTTTAAATTAAATGGCAGACTGAAAGATCACATTAACCTTTGAATTTTTTTTTCATTAATTGTAACATCATTTTTTTGTATTAGAGAATTATCATTAGAGTCACTCTAGAGGAGAACAACATGAAGTAAAATATTATTATTGTTATTTTTCTCTTATTACTTCTATATTACTACTTGTTTTATCATTTACAATCCTTGTTTAAGCCAATTGGCTGACTGGTCGTGATAATATAAATTTTTTGTACTTTAGATATAGCTATTGCCTTTTTAATGCAGGTTTCTTTAAACTTAATGCTCAGCAAGCTGCAACTCTTAGTAAACCTCATTGTAAGATTACAGTAAACAGTTTTATAAGAGCAAAGGCAGACTATACTAGATGTGTTGATAGGAGTCTTGGTATATGCACAGTGGAGTATTTAATTAATCAGCAGTAGAGAAGAGTTTCACTCTTTAGTTTAGCAATAATTTAAACACACCTCTAAATCAGCAAATGAATGTCTTCACCAACACAATTTCTTTTTTTTTTTTTTCTTTTTTTTCTTTTCTTGCCATTTCTGCTCCAGAGATAACTCCAGTTCAATCCAGTTCTTCATGGACCCAATCTGTTTTTTGTCAATAATGTAGGTTGGTGGAGGTGAAGTAATGATGTGGGGGAATGTTACCCAAATATATAATAAATCCTCATTTGAAAATTTCTGTGAAAATCTGCTTTAGTACAGTGCACTCAAAAAGTCTCTCTGCAGCGGCCGCGCACAGTAGAAGTAGTCCATTGACACACACTGTTTGGCGCCACCAGTCTGTTGTAGGTATCCGAGGAGCTCTATGCTTAACGTCGGCCGTGTAATTGTGTGTTAAAATGTTAACCATCGAAGAACGTGTTTTTCAATTGGAGCACGTTTTTAAAAACTGGCGATAAATACACAGATTTAGTTTGTGGAAAATTTTAAGCAGCTTCCGGACTCAAGAAAACCACATCGTGATACTGCAAGATTTAATAACTACATACATTTCAAAGTACGGGATCTGTGGCAGATGCACCGAGAACTGGTCAGCCTAGTCTTTTGTGTGAGGATAAACTTCCTGATATTTCTGATAAGATGATAAGTCCGTTTAAATCACTATGGAAATTGGCGCAGGAAAGGGACATTAGTCTAGGAACAACCCACACAGCTGTAAGAATACTTTTCACATTCAAAGTGACACTCTTTTAATAATTAAAAGTAACAGATTGCGTTGAGACTGCGGTATTGTGGTTTAATAGTTTCATACACCAAAATGGAAATTATGTGCTTAATGAAAGCTTTTTTAGTGATGAAGCTTAGTTTCATCTATCAGGATACATAAACGGGGCAAAATTCTCATCTGTGGCGCACAGAAAATCCACATGCTAATCACAAGGAACCACTTTAATCCGCGAAAATCGGAGTTTAGATTGCAATTCCAGACGTCGGATTGTGGGTCCCATATTTTTTTAAAACACAACAAACTCAGACAATACTCTTCTGAAATTCTGTATCTGTTCATCTGAAATACTGAATGGTTATTTTCAACAAGATGGTGCTACCACGCATACAGCTCGCATTTCGATCGCACTACTTGAAGACGTCTTCGGGGACCTCCATGGTCACCTGACCCAACACCACTTGACTTTTACTTATTACTTTATTTTAGAGTTTTGTGTAAAACACTTTTTATACATTTAGTCATCTAAAGTACAGTGGCAAATAGAAAAACGTATGAAATTGGACTGTTATTGTTTAGGTTAAACGTTTACCCATTAGACAAATTTTATTCATTGGAGCCTCATTACAGTGCTTTCAAATATGTTTGCCAGTTAAACAAAATGATATTTAGCTGTTTTCCACAAGTCATTTGTATATCCATTTGCACAAGAATTTTTTTCTTTTCATAATAATCCATAAATTAAGAGGAATATGATCAGTCATTTGATTAAGAATGTTGTATAAAAAGCAGGAAGACATGCTGCAACAGCTCAGAGTGGGTGTTGCTTCTGTTTGCCAAGATTTAGCTTTTAATGCTGTTCAACACATTAGCACTAAATTACCAATTTAGTACGTTTCAAACTGCAACGTGCCATGTAGTCCCTTGTGTGCCTTGTGACTTACTGTGAGAGAGGAAGAATGAACACAGAGTGCTATTCTTGTGCTTTCATTTGGAAAAACATGAATATGGAGCATACATTATTGATGTAACCATGGTTGTCAATGCAATTGTACTAAAAACACAGCCAGTAGCAATTTCCAAGTTCTGCAGCATAACACATTTCATGCAGGCACAGCATAACTCCAGCAATGGATAGGATTATGCACTTTTAGGAGCAGAAATTTTGTTTTTTTAATTATTGTTTGTATTAATGATACATTTAATTAATTAATAAAAATAATAATTTCACTTTAATTTAACAGTTAAAGAAGCAGTGAGCAAAAGCCAAATTTATTATTATACATTTTTTATTATTATTATTTATTTTGTCTTGTGTTTGTTTCTTATCCTGAAACTTAAAAAAAAAAAAAAAAAAGTCTTGTTTATTTATTGTGTGTCTGTATGTGTTAGACTGCTGCAATCCAGTTGCTCGTTTCTGGGACTAGTTCAGTAGATAGACCTTAATAAAATGACCACTGTAATTTGCTGTTTGTCAGTGGGCACCGGCACCTCAAAACTACAGTATTAAAGGCAGTGGAATGTGTGTCACCTCCGATTCTTTTTTTTTCCCTCTTGATTTTCTAGTACGATCCGTTTTTCTTTTAGAGCTCAGGAAAAATTACACTGGCAGCACCGTTTTAAAGAAGTTGAGGACCACCATGAGAAATTAACATGAGCACGACACTTCCATTAGTCTGTCTTTCAGCTTTGTGGGAATTATTCGCACCTTTCGCCTTTGAGACAGTCCCCTTGTCCATTTTTGTATCCATCACATATTGTTCTTTTCTCCATCTTTCAGCCCCAGCCTTTTTATTTTCTTCTTAAGTAGTCCCCTATAGGCCCTGTGCCCCAAGAAACTAACAGAAATTGGCCCGAGCTTTGATCTGGATGGCTTTGGTTCCTGCTCAAGATCAGCCCCAACAACAATTGTGTTTGGGTATTTAAATGATTAGCAGTGTTCAGTGTCGTTTGGTTTTTCATACATCATTAAACAATATGCGACATGGACTGATAACGAGATTTATATGCCTGTTACTTTTTGAAATGAAGGAGGCCATTTTGCTGGCCTTAATGGTAATTTAGTCAATCTAATTTGGTCAAGTTACTGGAAACACCCACCATTTTACCTGAGCACATGTTGAGTATTAAAGACGTGTGTGTGTGTGTGTGTGTGTGTGTGTGTGTGTGTGTGTGTGTGTG
>JAAIIK010000175.1:1425020-1437636 GCA_014706435.1 Silurus glanis
TGTGTGTGTGTGTGTGTGTGTGTGTGTGTGTGTGTGTGTGTGTGTGTCTTGGAATTTAGCACTGACTTTTGAAACTTTTGGTTATGACAAGGACTATTTTAATGATAGACAAAAAAACCTTTATTTTTAGTGGCTTTATAAAGTGTTTGGATTATTGGATAATTATAATCAGTCTAAAAATAAAGCAGCTGACCTTCAAAGTCCTATCAGTAAAACAAAGTTGGATTCACATTTAAACTGTACATGAAAAGATGTGAAAAAAAAAAATATAAAATAATAATAAAAAGAAAGAAGTCCAGAAGAAATCCAGGAAATAACCTGGGTCATATAGGATTGTTTTTCTCACTTTTTTAATGCTGTGAAGTTGACTGGTATATATTGTAATATGAGGAACAAATTTAAATATTGTATATATGTTTACCACACTCCATTTTTTTTCTTTTTTTTTTTTTTTGTCATGTCTTAGATTTAGTTAAGTACAAGCTCAGGTTTTGTTTGCAAAAATCTAAATCAAAATTATCAGCAATAATTTGAAGTAATCATGTTCTGTATGACTATCAGTCTCTCACATCATTGTGGCCAAGCATCTCCACTTTGGTCTCCTCTGTCCAGATATTGTGCCAGAAGCCTTGTGGTTTGCTCAGATGCAACTTTGCAAACCAGGTTGTTCTATCGTTGCTAGGACAAAGATTTTGTCCTAGCAACCCTTTCAAACAAACCATGCTTGTTCAGTTTTTCTTCTATTTGTATGGTCATGAACTTTTACTGTAGAAAGAATAACTTTAAAATGTTTGGAAATAGCCTTATAACCCATCCTAGATTGATAGGCAACAATTGCTTTTCTAAGATAATGTCTGTCATCATTGGCGTTGTGTGAACACACATGAATGCTCCAGACAAGCAAACTGCAGAAACTTTTATAGACATTTAATTAGAAGGATCTGACTGTACACCCTTACTGTTTCTATCGGATTTAAGAGGTTAAGTATCAGTCAACCCCCGATAATTCGCCGATCGGAAAATTTGCGGGTTCTCATTTGGAACCTAACTAACAGCAAGTTGCGACCATCTTAAAATTTGTGGGAATCTGCAGCCGGACCGAATGTTCAGGAACGTTAGGAATAACATTTTAAACTATGTTTTCACTAACAAATTTTATGAATTTTTTAAAACGCTGTATTAAATTGTCACAATGTCTAGATGAATTCACTAAGGTACCATAGGGGCGTCCAAAATTGGCGGATTTTCGGAACTTGGGGGGTCTTATTATTTGAGTTGATCTCTGATTTGAGATTTAAGATTTATTGATCTTCGGGCTGTACACCACATCAAATGCTTACATCCAATATTCTTTTATACTTCATAAACTTCTCTGGCTCCAGATAGACACTTTAATTTTGTTGAGTTAAATATTGTTGCTTGCAAGACAATAAGCGATTATTTTCTGAAATTTACTTTCATATATCGCCAACTTGACAGTAAAATGTACTTTTATATTTGAAGTATATAAAGTACGTATATAAAATATATGAATATACAAAATAAATAAATACCATAATTTTCTCTTTTTTACAACATTTTTGAAGTCTGTCTTTAAGTAGAGGCAGATCGGCTAAAAATTTTTTAGCCCAAAGTTTAAAAGTGCAAAAACTTTTCTAATATTACCCAGGTGTCCTCATAGCTGGTTTCAGTGATGATTGATGTCAATTTATTCTTATGTAAAATCTGAACATTTCAGGGGTTTTTTTTGTATAAATATTTTGGGTTATTTTTGCACCATCTACACTTATTGATGTTTATACCTGTTAATAGTAGTCTTTGACCACTCACACTAGTTCAAATGATGTCACTACCATTCATATCCTAGAGTCCAAAAGACAAAATTGGCCATGGTGCCTGGTGTATAAGGAATGGTTTAATGTCTGTTGATAAAAGCCACACTAGTAAATTGTGGACGTGATCATTGTAAACATGTATAAGGTTAGTTAGGGCTTTTCTGTATGTGTCAATGACGTATCACTTGAAAGAGACACTATTTAAAGTGGTGTTTCTGACATACATACAGAATTATTGATGGGGATTTGTGGTCTGCTAAACAGCTCCTATGTGAAACTTAACATGTTTCAATCTGACTTTGGGCCCCTTTCACCAAACTGCTCTCCACCATGTGAAGAAGCCATGTGTGGTGACTGCCTCTCTGATTGAGCTTGCTGAAATGAGGACACGTATACAGTGGGTACCATGTGATATTTCAGTTTTTCTTTTTTAATAAATCTGCAACAATGTCGTCAATTCTGTGTTTTTCTGTCAATATGGGGTGCTATGTGTACATTAATGAGGAAGAAAAATGAACTTAAATGATTTTAGCAAGTGGCTGCAATATAACAGAGTGAAACATTTAAGGGGGTCTGAATACTTTCCGTACCCACTGTATGTCTTTTGTATTTAGCTAGGTAGTGTCAATTCTAGCACTTGCCACGGAGGTCTGTACCCCACATATTGACAGGTCTGAATCCAGTTAAAAAGTGAAAGTGTCTGCTACATGCTCAACTGACTGGCTAGCTAGGATTCTCACTGAATTAGGCAAAACTGATAATATATATTGAAGCCTCCTTTTGTGGTTGGGTTCCTCCATTGTGTGACCTCTCTTTTGCTTTCTTTTCTGTTTTGAAGGCTGGCTAAGGAAGAGCTGTCGTACATAAAGGAGGCAAAACAACAGGAGGAGAAAGTTGAACGCCTAAAAGCTGAGGCTGGGGACGAATACGTGATCAAGAAACAGGCAAGTACTAAATACAAAAAGCAATAAAAAAAAAGGGGGGGGGGGGGGGGGGGGGGGGGAGAGAGCTTTATTTTAATGGTCAGCCAGACCAAATAAAAGTTTCAGCAGGACATTGGTTTTAATGCATACCTTCATAGTTGTAAAAAAAAAATGCCATAAAGAAGGAAATTGAACATTTTGGTTTGCCATCACAAAGCCCGAATTCCATATTCAAATTGTGAAGTTAACTGAAAAAGTGTCTGAGCATGTAGACACACAAACCAGACTAGGTTGTTGTTTTTTTCCAGGACAAATGAACAGCAGTTCTGGCAAAGTCGTGTGAAAATGTAGGGGAAGCCTACCTTAAGCTTTTCAGTCAACTTTACCAAATACTACATACACTATATTGCCAAAAGTATTTGCTCATCTGCCTTCACATGCAGATGAACTTGAGTAACATCCGATTCTTAATCCATAGCGTTTAATATGATGTTGACCCTTTGCAGCCAAAACAGCTTTAACACTTCTGGGAAGGCTTTCCACAAGGTTTAGGAGTGTGTTAATGGGAATTTTTGACCATTCTTCCAGAAGTGCATGTGTGATGTTGGACAAAAAGGCCTGGATTGCAGTCTCCGCTCTAATTTATCCCAAAGGTGTTCTGTTGGGTTGAGGTCAGGACCCTGTCTCTGCCAGTCAAGTTCTTCCAGACCAAACTCACTCATACATGTCTTAATGGACCTTGCTTTGTGCACTGGTCCGCAGTCATGTTGGAACATGAATGGGCCGTCCCCAAACTGTTCCCACAAAGTTGGGAGCATGAAATTGTTCAAAATGTCTTGGTATACTAAAATACCATACCCTCCCCCAAACTTTAGACTTGGCACCATGCAGTCAGACAAGTACCGTTCACCTGGCAACCACCAAACCCAGACTTGTCCATTGGATTGCTAGACAGTGAAGCGTGATTCGTCACTCCAGAGAATACGTCTCCACTGCTCTAGAGTCCAGTGCTTTGCATTGCACTTGATTGTAAGGGTTTGATGCATCTGCTCAAGCATGGAAACCCATTCCATGAAGCTCTCTACACACTGTTATTGAGCCAATCTGAAGGCCACATGAAGTTTGGAGATCTGTAGCTATAGACTCGGCAGAAGGTTAGCACCCTCTTTGCACTACGCGTCTCAGCATCCGTTGACCCGCTCTGTGATTTTACGTGGTCTAACACTTCTTGGCTGAGTTGCTGTCATTCCCAATCGCTTCCACTTTGTTATAATACCACTAACAGTTGACTGTGGAATATTTAGTAGCGAGGGAATTTTACGACTGGATTATTGCACAGGTGGCATCCTGTCACGGTACCACGCTGGAATTCACGGAGTTACTGAGAGCAACCCATTCTTTCACAAATGTTTGTAGAAGCGGTCTACAAGCCCAGGTGCTTGATTTTATACACCTGTAACCATGGAAGTGATTGGAACACCTGAATTCAATGATTTGGATGGGTGAGTGAATACTTTTGGCAGTATAGTGTATGTAAGGTAATGTCAACTTTTGACTTTCTAAAAATCTATTTTGAATTAAAGCTGGTTTATTTTGTTAGATGCTTTTGTATTTTGTTGTAAGATTCAGAATTTACTCTAGAGACTGTTAAGCAGTTATAGAATTACTCAAACCAGCTTGTCACAAAAATCATGCCATGTCAACACCACTGAGATAACATTTCACATACCCCATTCTGATGGTTGATATGAAGATATTTTCATATCAGCTGCAAACCATATCTGCATGATTGTATTCATTACACTGCTGCTACACAATAGATAATTGCATATTGCATGAATGGGTAGGCAGTGCAGGGACTTCTAATAAACTGCTCCACCACTACATATGTGCAGACGCACCCATTCACCAGCAACTTACCCCTCCCTCCTCTACTCATGTAGACCACCTGTACCCCATCTGTGACAGGATGGTTACAGTAGCTTAAAGAACATTTCTTTACAACAGTGTTGATGAAAAGAAGAGCATTGTAAAACACACAACATGACAAAACCTGGAATAGATGGGCTGCAACAGCCATAAATAAGGTAAATAGTGGCTTTAGATGCACCACTAAATTAATTTAACACACAAAGCCCTGGTATTGGCAAGCTGCCACTCGTGGGCACTTGAGAAAGGCCCTTAACCCTCTGTGCTCCAGGGGCGCTGTATCATGACTGACCCTGCACTCTAAGCCCAGGTTCCGAACAGGCTGGAATATGCAAAGAAAGAATTTCACTGTGCTGTAATGTATATGTGACAAATAAAGGCTATTCTATCACACACATTTGTGGCATTTAGCAGCTTCATACACCTTCATTAGATTTTTTTTCTAGAGTGAGAGAAAGGGGCTATAAGCAAGTTCAAGCTCAGTTTCATCTGAAATGGATACAGAAAATGCCCTGGCTTTGATATGTGTGTCTGATGATAACCAAGGTGTCTGCTTGTGTAACAGCTGGAGGTGTTGCAGGAGTCGAGAATGATGATTCCAGACTGTCACCGCCGTTTAGCCATGGCTCATGCTGATCTGCAGCAGCTGTTGGTGAGCATGAACAAACACCGCTTCCTCACTCTGACGACCAAATCAGCCACTTGTGTGAATTCTCCAAATCACATAGTTTAATTAAAAATTATTTTATTTGTATAGTGCTTTTAACAATAAATATTGTCCCAATGCTGGGACACAAAATACACATTTGTTGTGTGCACGTCTGTGCGTGTGTAATATCCTGAGGTTACAATCACATTATTAATGACCAGACTCGTGTGGTTTTATGTATTTAAAATTTACACATTTGTATTATTACAGAAACACATTTGCCATAATCTCAGACAATACTGTGTGGCAGTGCTTAGTGCCAAATAGGGGCCATAGGGGCCAAATTCCTCAACAATCCATTTTTATGGACTTTCCAAAATATTCAGATTATGCCCTCTGTTTTTACTCGTGGTGTTTTTTTATTGAGAGATCACGTGGCGACTAAGGCTATAAGATCATCAGTAACACCCTGAAACTGAGTTACAGTACAGGCATCACAAAGGGCCAATCAAAGAAGTTGAGTCTTCGTGCTGTGCGTCAGGTGCAGAAGCTGGCTTAAAAAAATATACGCATGAGTGCTGCAAGCATTACTTTAGAGGTTGCAGAAGCGGAAGGTCTGATGGTCAGTGCCTAGACCACACTGCAACAAGTCGGTTTGCATGACTGTTGTCCTAGAAAAAAGACTCCTTTTGAAACTGGCTCACAAGAAAGCCTGCAAACAGTTTGCTGAACACAACCTGTCCAAGAGCATGAATTACCGGAACCATGTCCTGTGGTCTGATGAGACTAAGATAAACTTGTTTGGCTCAGATGGTGTCCAGCATGTGTGGTGACATGCCCTTGTGAGAGTACCAAGAAAATTGTGTTTTGCCTATAGTCAAGCATGGTGGTGGTAGCATCATGGTCTGGGGCTGCATGAGTGCTGCTGGTACTGTGGAACTGCAGTTTATTGAGGTAAACATGGATCCCAAGGTGGAGAAGCACCAGGTGTCTAACATCCAGCAGCTCCGTTATGTCAAGAAGAGGATCCCAACAACAACCTGTGCAGCTCTGGTGAATTCCATGCCCAGCAGGTTTAAGGCAGTGCTAGATATCAATGATGCTCACACAAAATATTGACACTTTGGACACAGATTTGACTCGTTCACTTAGGGTGTACTCACTTTTGTTGCCAGCTATTTTGACAATAATAGCTGTATGTTAAATTATTTTCAGAGGACAGTAAATCTGTACTGCTATACAAGCTGCACATTGACTACTCTAAAATATATCCAAGTTTCATTTCTATAGTATTGTCTTTTGAGGAGATATACTAAAATGGTTCTGAAATGTGAGGGGTGTACTTACTTTTCTGACATACTGTAAATGTCCCGCTTGAGTTTTGCTAAGACGTTTTCGTCCCTGTGAAGTAAGATTGTCATACAGTCCTGATCTTTTAATTAATATTATGTAGTTTCTGGTGTAAAAATGGCCATACATACAAATTATTAGCCCATTTAAAACTGAAATATTAAAAATAAAAAAACATTAACAATAAAAAAAATAAATGAAGAATGACCATTTGTACTGTCATTGAATAATCACCAATACACCAATTATTGTCCAAATCGATTTGATAAGGTCTTCCAGGCTATTTTAAATTTCACTTTTATTTTCTTGAAACAAACATTATGTAAAAAAAACAGACATCAGAAATTCAAAAAGAGGTCAAGATTAATGCCGAGGAAGAAGGATATAGGATTTGTGCCAAACTGCCCTGATTTAGAGGATATTTATACTTTTGCAGTTAAATCTGAAAAATTGCTTGTTTTTTTGTTTTTTTCGCATTAAGAGGTTGAATTATAACGACACTATATGATATGATGTAGTATTATTGGTGATATATTTTTTTGTATTTCAGGATGTGGAAGAGGATCTTGAAGAATCAGAGGAATACAAGGAGGCCAGAAGTGTTTTGGACTCTGTCAAACTGGAGGGCTGATGTAAACACGCATAAGCAGCAAGTGTCCATTCCATTCCGTTAGTCAGAACTTCTGAAAAATGTTGAAACAGACATAAATCTGATAGGTTTTTTTTTTTTTTTATTATTATTTAATTATTATTATTTTTTTGCTATTTAGTAACAGAATTATATAAAATTATATAATTTAGAAAATGTGAAGATTTTTCAAATTTTCTAAATTATATAATCTTACTGTACAACCCTGAACGTTGGTTTCCCCCCCCCCCCCCCCCCCCCAAATTTTTCCATTTGTATCCTTGTTTCTGAGGCACCATGATATTGTGATTAAGTTCTACAGATCAGTTCTAGCCCTAGCTGTAAATGTGTATTTAATGTTAGCTTGGCTTGATCTTTTTTGCATCCCCTTATAAAATGTACACACAGTTGCTCTGGTAATTGATTTCGACGACATCGTTAATGATATTAATCTGTTCATTTCAGCATGATTGTGTATTTTCATGTAAACTTATAATAGCAGTTGGTGTACCAAAAAGGGTTACATGACACATTTGTTTATGCCATGTGTGTTTGCTTTTTGGTTGACATTTGAGTAAGTAAGCAGCAAGCAGCTTGTTTCGTTCTTGTATTGTTTGAGTAACTTTTAGACAATTGTCACACAATAGCTTTTACCCAGTATTACCAGCTTGATAAAAGGGGACATAATAAATTAAACCGGTAAAAACACATGTACATCCTTCTTTCACTTTCTTTTTTTACTTACCCTATCAAATCATGCACACCCACTGTCTATAAACCGTATAAACACCCTTTTTTTTCTTTTTGCAATGAGACTTCTGGGGTAAACAGGAAGTGCATGTACATGATATGTGGCCATGGAATGTTCCTGTCCTCAATTCTGTTTATATTTATTCTTATCCCTCCCCCCTTAATAGTGATCAAATATTCTGCGACAGAAACACGGCGTGCGAGTTTGATCTAGTCACTGATGTGTGTAATGTAGATTAGATTAAACAATAAAAATAAACAATTAAATGATATTGACTCGTAGTGCTGATGGCCTCTTCTTTTTGTATGGTGATATCTCTTTCTTATTTAATAATTCAAGCATGACAATCTTGGAAGCCTTACTGGAAATGCTGATATTGATAACTGATAACTCTGTGTTGATTGTCTTTCTTCGAAATCATATAGACTTAAAGCTAAGTCAGAAATTTTAGAATCAAAATTCCTATTTTCATATTGGTTTGTAGCAACCACAAATATAATCCGCAAACATTTTTCAAGGAACACTTTCATGCTGCAAACCTCTTGTTCAACCACATCTTGAAGCTGATTTAATTATATTATATTATATTTAGCACCAGATTGGACTTGATATGAAGCATGTTGGTTCAGTGAATTTATTTATTTATTATGTTTGTGCCAAATTCTAACCCAACCATCTGTGTTCCATGTTTTCTTCCAGTCTTCTAGTGTACAGGTTTGGTAAGCATTCAGTTTTTGGCCCCTCAGCTTGGCTGACAGAAGTGGAATATGACATGCCCCTTTGAACTTGCTTAGGGCGTTTCTGCTAACCACAGGTGTACAAAGTGGTTATCTGACTTACTGTAGCCTTTCTGTCAGCTCAAATCAGTCTCCATTGAACTCTCATGAACAGGGAATTTCTGTCTGAAGAGCTGTTCTGTCTAATTTAATGCCTAACAATGTTTCTCAAACACTTCCCAATTAGGTTGCCAAATTACATACTTTTTACATGACGGTATTAAATGCTGGGATAGATAGACAGCCTAGCATGAAGAAGAAGAATCTGCCAGCAGCATTTTCTTGGGGCAAGCACCTAGACTTTTACACATTCACAGACTTGCTAGAACTTTTACAAATGCAATTGCAGAAATGCAGTCATGTAAATTAAGGCAATTTGTATTTTAGATTCAGTTTGTAAACAAATAGATTTGTAGTTTCAAAAATCTTTTGTGAGGCTACTCTTGGTTTTGGCATGTGCCAAATTAGAAAATTCAACTTACAAAAAGAAAGAAAGAAAAAGAAAAATACTATATATGGAAATGTATAAAAAAAAATTTTATTTATTTATTTTTTTTGTTATTGCTGTTGATGCCACCTAGGTTTATTTGTTTGTTTGTAAAACGAAAGTAGAATTAAATATAGCCTAAAATAAATTATAGCACAATCAATTTAATGTTTTTTTTTTTTTTTTTTTTTTTCATCAGGCCCTAATGAATAAAAACATTAAATTGATTGGGCTATAATTGATTTTTCTTATGGCTAAAGAGTGATCGCATTGGCTTTCTGGCTAGTATATTAGTTATTTGTAAGGTAGTAGTAAGCCTTGATTAGTCGTTATGGAACGTGATCTACTGCAATTATTGCATTGAAATAATAGTGGGTAGTAATGCTAGTGCAGCAATTTATATGAAATCTAGAGAAAGAAAGCAAGAGGAAACTCCACATTCATCTTAATGACATTTTTTAAAACTACCCTTTCTGATTTCACTTGTATTTTCAGGTGTAAAATTATCCTGCAGAATATTATTCATTTAAATGTGTCTATAGTCTGAATTTAACCCCAAGCAATTTTTATAAAAATGTTAGCATGTAAGATCGGTCTTCAAAATTAATTCAAATTTAATTTCTAAGACAATTAAGTAATTGAATGAACCACTTGTTATTAATTATGTTATGTGGGGACTCCTGTGCTGCACAAAGTAAATTAGATTTTTTTTAAAGCTTGAACCGTTACTTGTTAATGAAGGTGCCTCAAACCCTGCAATATAATAAAGTGATGATAATTTTAATACACTATAAAATGTATATAATCAAGAGGCTGTTTTAATAAATGTCATGGGGTATATTAGGTTACACTTTTTTTATTTAATTTTTTGGGGTCTTGCTGATTTTGTGTGCGCGCATGTTTGAGTTTGAATTGCTTTTTATGCACATAAAGAGGAATATTATTAAACTATGTTCATACATTGTTTTAATTATCACCAAAAAAAAAAAAACAGCTGTGCATGTCAAAATAAATTAATTTGTCATTATTTATCCATAGATAGATAGATAGATAGATAGATAGATAGATAGATAGATAGATAGATAGAACTTTATTGTCATTGCAGAGTACAGGTACACAGCAACGAAATGCAGTTTGGCATCTACCAGAAGTGCAAAATGTAGCAGTTGTGCAAAAGTGCAGATAAATATCTAGCATATTTACAGCAAGTGGTATATATGAAAGCATATACAGTGAATAAATACAAAGGCTATAACAGTGCAGAGATGTGTGGACATACAGGAGTACAGTGAATAAATATAAAGGCGTACAGTGAATAAATATAAAGCTTATTACAGTGCAGAGATGTGTGGACATCATTAAGAATTACAGAATTACAGAAATGGTTCTAAGGCTATGGCATTGAAGAGGAATGTGCAGAAGTGAAAGGTTACAAGATTATTGCATTTAAGGAGAAAGCTGAATAAACAGTCTACTATATATATAGTTATATACACATAAATGAATGTGAAATGTTGGGCAGAATGTACAGTAATGATATAAAGATACACATAGATAAAATAGTGCAGATGTACTGAGGAGTAAAAAAGATATACTATGTAATATGTACATGTATAGTACAGAGGTTATATACAGTGTTTTGTTTTGTGTTTATCCTAAACAGATCATCTGTCTCCATATCACTCTGTCCTTTCAAACCACTCAACTGTATGTCTTCCCTCACCACATCCATAAACCTCCTCCCTGGCCTTCCTCTTTTCCTCACACCTGCCGGCTCCATCCTCAGCATTCTTCTACCAATCTACTCCATTTCCTTCCTCCTCACATTATCAAACGATCTCAATCACGCCACTCTCGTATTGTCCCGAAAACATACTACCTGTGCATGACCCCTCTAATAAACTCATTTCTAATCAACAAATGCTCCTCTATCTGAAATTGGCATGTGCAGGTGCATTTCAATAAATTAGAATATCAATAAAAAGTTGAATTATTTTAGTTATTCAATACAAAAAGTGAAACTCGTATATTATATAGATTCATCACACAAACAGACTGATATATTTCAAGTTTCTTTTTATTTTGATGATTTTGGCTCACATTTAACAAAAACCCACCAATTCATCAATCTCAAAAAATTTGAATACTTCATAAGACCAATCAAAAAAACATTTTTAGTGAATTGTTGGCCTTCTGGAAAGTATGTTAATTTACTGTATATGTACTCAATACATGGTCGGGGCTCCTTTTGCTTTAATTACTGCCTCAATTTGGCATGGCATGCAGGTGATCAGTCTGTAGCACTGCTGAGGTGGTGTGGAAGCCCAGGTTTCTTTGATGGTGGCCTTCAGCTCATCTGCATTTTTTGGTCTCTTGTTTCTCATTTTCCTCTTGACAATACCAAATAGATTCTTTATAGGGTTCAGGTCTGGTGAGTTTGCTGGCCAGTCAAGCACACCAACATCATGGTCATTTAACTAAATTTTAGTGCTTTTGGCAGTGTGGGCAGGTGCCAAATCATGCTGGAAAATGAAACCAGCATCTCCATAAAGCTGGTCAGCAGAAGGAAGCATGAAGTGCTCTAAAAGTTCCTGGTAGATCCTGACTCCAGCTGCAGTCGACTCTTTGTGAATCTCCCCCCAAATTCATGAATGGACTTCGTTTCTCTTTTTTCTACCACATTTTTTCCTTTCAATCAACTTTCCATTAATGTGCTTGGACACAGCACTCTGTGAACAGCAGCTTCTTTAGCGATGACCTTTTGTGTCTTTCCCTCCATGTGCAGGGTGTCACTGATCGTCTTTTGCACAACTGTCAAGTCAGCAGTCTTCCACCATGATTGTGCAGCCTGAACCAGAATGGAAACCTCAGGAAACCTTTGCAGATGTTTGGATTTAATGAGCTGAGTGTGACACCACGAGTCTCCAATATTGAACTTTTTCATAATATTCGAATTTTCGGAGATACTGTATTTTGGGTTTTCATTAGCTGTAAGCCATAATCATAAAAATTTAAATAAATAAATACTTGAAATATATCAGTCTGTGTGTGATGAATTCATATAATATACGAGTTTTATTTTTTTGTATTGAATTACTAAAATAAATCAACTTTTTAATGATATTCTAATTGATTGAGATGCACCTGTAGTTCTATCATCATAGACAGATGTTGCTGATTCCAATAATAATAAAAAAAAAAAAACACTGATCCATTTTCCTGAGCTGAAGTTATTCAGATATTTGTTACATTTATTCAGACAGTATTTGATGATTATTTCTAATATAT
>JAAIIK010000175.1:1456018-1469231 GCA_014706435.1 Silurus glanis
ACACACACACACACACACACACACACACACACACACACACACACACACACCTACTAAAGCCAATGCACCCAATAGCATTTTTTTGGGAGGTGCAAGCATGTAAAGGAAATACAAACCAAAATGGGAGGAACATTTGAGATTCATTGGAGACAGAATGCAAACACAATAGAAAAAAAACTTTTGTATTTGACACTTACAGAAGTCTAGTTATCTGACTTTAACCTAGGAAAGAGTGACCATCAGCCATTATCCTTTTACTAAAGGAACATACACATTAGTTTGAGTTCCAGGATTAAATTATAAATCATAAATTTAAACCTCTGTATGACCCTGGCCACAGTAGCGTAACAGTTTCAGGGTGTTACCGATCTTCTTCTAGCCTAGGCCATCTTTGTGGAGAACAACAATTCTAATACTCAAATCCTCAGTTTTTTGCCATGTTGAACATCCAGTGGTCACTATGAGAGAATTGTACTCAAAGCACCACATTTTAACTGATCAAATACAAGATACATAAATTAGTATGGTCCTGTCAAACAGACAAAAATATGATGAATAGGACATCTGGCTTTGCATGGTTACACGACATACAGCTGTTATCACGTACAGGGTGAACTCACTTTTTTTGCCAGCTATTTTGGCAATAATGGCTGTTACGATATTGAGTTATTTTCAGAGGACAGTGAATATATACTGCTATACAAGCTGCACATTGACTACTCCAAAATATATACACGGTTCATTTCTTCAGCATTGTCCCTTGAGAAGACATACTTAAATGGTTGCAGAAATGTGAAGGGTTTTCTCTCCTGTCCCGCGACTCCAAATCGCGTGGCGCAGTTCTCGCGGTATTTCTTCTGGCTTTTATTTAAAGCCGCGGTACATCTTCGAATACTTGAACCTTCACTCGCTTCACTATTGATAAAATGTAAAAAATGTATAGTCATAATAAAATTTGTATTCAATTATAAATAAAAAGTAACGACTGATTTCGCAAAATGCAGTTGGGTAAAATTTAATATATTTGACTTTGAAATGTAGGGAAGGTAAAGTAAAAGTCTCCCAAACAGAATACATTTACTCCGTTACTGTCCTTCACTGTGTAAAAAACACTGCTAATGGGTTCTTTTAAAACTCACAACAAATGGAGGACACGTTTAGGAGACACAGAAGAATTTAAAGTTTCCATTTTTAATTGTTAGGTTTAAAGTTTGGGATTCATGAGAATTGTTTCATCATATTAGCACAGGACTTGGATGCATATGTTTATCTCTTCAGTGAAACAGTGAAACAATCAGTCAGGCTAATTGCTTATAAATGACGATATTGGATCAGAAGCAAATACTGATTTTTCACTTACAAAATTCACTGTTATAAATGCCTTGTATTTGTGCAAAACTGAAATATAATCAGTGCCAAAACTGGAGAAGCCCAGACGAGCCAAAAATGTATTTTTGCTGAAAGAGATGAATTTTCTCTCACACTTCTGTGCACAAACACTCATTTATTACACTCAGTAATTTGGAAAAGTTATTTAAGCTAAATAATTAACGTTTGACCTTTGTCTAACTGAGAAACACTACTTTTGGTAGTGGTTCGAACTGGTTTCGACTTAATTATGAGTGAAAAAATAGATATATTGTGTATTGTGTATATTGTATTGTTATATTAAACCATATATTGTGTTGTCATATTAAACCACTGTCTCGTGCTGCCCTCTACTGTTCGAAGCGTGGTAGGAAGAAAAAACGTTAATAATATTAGCAGGAATCATGTCCACTGTATTTTTGCACACTCACATGGCCTGAAATCACAAGTAAAAAGCACAACGCATACAACCTTTTAAAGTTTCCTATTACAATTTTATTTCTAGGGCTATTGGCTATTTTATAATTGATTGAACTGATTTCATGAATATGTAAAAATGGATTATGTTTCATTATAACATTTATATTGCACAGGAATGTGTTTAATGCTTATTAAATGCAAATAGTTTTAATGAAAAACTCACAGATTGAGTAGGAGATGTTTTAACATTGCTCATTTCCTTGCAGTGTAACAATATCAAACTCTATGTTACACGTTTCATCTGGCCATTCTTGTGACCCTGAATGAATGTGTGGCCTGGCTATTTCCCACGCCATGAGTGGTGCAGTGTGGTGCTTTTTTACCTTTTAACCGTTTCATTATTGTGTGTTTCTGTGATGCATGAAATATATTTTTGTGTTACTCAGCCAAGTCCATATATTTAAAGAAGTGCTTAATGGGTGATTGGAATAATTAAGATTTGAATGAACACAACATATCTTGTTCTTAAGGTTAAGAGTAATAAATGTGTCAAAGAACAGATAGCCAAGAGCTGAAGTGGTGGCCAGGATAGAGGGTCATTAAGTGGGCATACTTGAAATACATGCTAATTTTTTTAGAAAATTAATGCTCAATGTGGGCATTAAACATATGGTTGAAGAGAGTATAAACAACCCTGGAATTTTAAGTTTGTTACTGGATTTGTTGTTATTTATAATAATTGTCCATGATGGCAGTAACCATTTCAATAAAATAAACTATTGCTAGAATTGTAATATTATGTGGCAAACACAGAGACCGACTACATTTCAGCATTCTTGAGCAGCTGCTTTCAAGCTGGAACTAGCTGATCTATAACGATGTTTATGCAAGTTTGCAGCAGTAGTACATTTCATTCTTTGTATCACCTTGCATCTGTGTGTTCACAACATAAAGATCCAAAAATTGTGATGTGATCTGCTGATGCTCTCTTGGCTTGTATAGTAGCCATAAAACACTTTTGTGCCATAAACACTTGTGTAGCCATGAAACACTTTTGTTAGCTTGTTGATTTGTTTAAAGGTTGCAGTGGGCACGAATGTGATTTGTTTCACTTCAGTATAATGCTTCTCTGCAGCTATAAATAATGTATGATTGGTCATCGTTGTAACAGGATCCCTTGTCTTCTAACCGATAACACATGATCATCAAGAACAGCATACTGGGTAAGTGATGTTATATTTACTCATGTAGCATTGCCTGTACACTTTTTTCAAGCTAGCTCACATTGTGATTTGCTCTGCTGTGTCGCCCATTAACAGGTCAGTCAGGTTAATTCTACTGTATCAAGATGCTGTGGATCTCCTCTTTTTATTTTCACCAATCTAAGTTTGCATTCTGCTTTGTATTGATTGCATATACTGATTGTGGAACTAAGATTGCATCACATGTGTATGTTTACTAGCTTTATGCTCATGACTGCCAATGACATAAATATGTAATATAATGTAATATAGTATCACTTTAGTAGGGTATTGTTGCATTTTTTTTTTTACAAGTAAAAATAAAAGCAAAAAATCAAGCCAATACCAAACATCAGACAAACATTTATAATGATAGTAATTAAACTAGATTGAATGCATTTGTTCCAGTAACACACTCCTACACATTTGGTAGTGGGCATTGTCAAATACAGCAGTAACAGTGCTATGGTAGAAGCATGGTTGAACTGATACAGGTAACAGCAATGTGACTGAGATTTATTTTTACAAAAACGTATATTTATGTCATTGCTAATGAGTTGTTAGCCAAAAACGTCTAACCAACTAAATTTATGTGGTCAGAAGTTTTATTTCTTAGGGAGAATATATGGTGGGATTTACAACAATTATACGTTTCTCTGTTACATAACATGTATATATGACCTGTAATATGTATATTAGCCCACTAGGGAGCAGCAATACACTTTGAAAGAGATTGTTGTCAAATGTTTTTAGACCTACACCTACTGTAGAATCAGCACACAAGACTTGCCTCATACAGGTCACCTGTATTTGAGAATGGTAACGGCTGGAAATGTCGTTTGCAGAAATCAAAAATCTCTTCTCATTAGTGATGAAAAGTGACAGATATATAATTCTAAGTTATAATTATATTTAGAGGTCGACCGATTGACCGACCGATGAATCGGTGGCATTTCAAATTAGTCCGATTATTTGTCAGGCGCATCTGAGCGCATGTACGTTCTGCACTTGCGTGAGAGGACAGAATTCTCCCATACCAGCAGGTGGCAGTAGTGTGTATTTGGCGTCCAAACAGGGAAACCGGAAGAGCTAGAACTGTGACTATTAGTCATGGGCGATACTGCAAAATTTAGTATCGATCCGATACCAAGTAAATACAGGCCAATATCGCCGATATCGATACCGATATCGATACTTTTTTTTTATTTTTAGCGCACAATCTAAATTACCTTTACTTTCTTGCGTAGCGAATATCACTGTATCACTATAAAGTGATTGCATAATTTTGTTAATCTGAATACATCTGTGTTTTGTGATGTGATTTGCTCTGTAATTGGTCATGTGTGAGGTTAACAAAAAACAAGACATTTTCAAATGAAAAAAGTATATTATTGTAATAAACTATGCAAACTATTAGCAGAAAAACTGAACAATACTATTAAATATACATTAAACAACAATATAGTAACAATTATTTCTCCCTTTAACTGTACTTATTCGCGTTAACAAAAAATAAAGTGCACAAAATTATTACTAGAAAATAAAGCAGCTGTTTTAATAACAAATTAAATAATTTCCTATTTAGAATACTGCCTTATCTTATGAACAAAGTACACACCATATCTAATACCTAAACAAAAGTTGAGAACTACTAAGCTACAGATTTTTGTTGAGAAACAATAACATATTTACATGTTTCCCTTTCAATAAATGTCTTTTGTGGCTTATTAACTGTCCGGCCTTTGAAAAAATTCTTTCTGCAGGCACAGAGGAAGCAATGACTCCCAGGTGTTTCATGGCAAGCTTACTCAGAGAGGGAAATGTTGCCTGATTAATTTTCCACCAAAGTAGTGGATCTTGGTCTCGTGGAATTGGCTTCTCCTCTGAGTAACGGCGCATTTCAATTATGGCATCAGTGCTAGTAGAACGATGCTGCTGAGATGCAAGGACTTGAGAGTCAAATTCTGCCCATATCCCACATTTTGCTGCAGGAGGGCAAGCTGCTGCTTCTGCAGGGGAGCTTGAGGTAGATGCAGTAGCCATTGCTGTGGTCGAGCTGGTAGCTGGGCTTGAGGTTAAATCAGCAGCTGACACTGAAGAGGTAGGGCTCTGACTCAATGGCTGAATTTCTGTGATGAGTCGCTTTTTCATAGATTCAACATTTGCCATGTCACGGAACCCCAGGTCTTTAAATCTTGGGTCCAGGTAGGTACTGACAGCATAACGATAAAACGTCTCAGTACTTCTAAAACGACGTTGACATTGTGCTGACAGCTCAGCAGCTAAATTGCTACCTTGGCAAACATTAGATGCTGTTGATCTCAGAAGTAGTGACACCAGGGGAATTACTTTTGAAACTGAAACATGTGTTTCAGTTGATATCTCTTTTGTAACTTCTTCAAATGGTTTCAAAGCTTCAATGGAACGAGTGATCATGGACCACTCCTCCTCACTTAAGCAAAGGGATGGCTTTCCAAGAAGACAGAGGACAGTAGTCACAGCTTCCTTTTGCTCTAACAGTCTCTCAAACATATAGAACACGGAGTTCCACCTGGTTTCGATTGACTGTTTCAGTTTGTGTTCTGGACATTTAAGTTGGTTCTGAATTTCCTTGAGCTTCTCTGCTGCTCTTGTGCTGTGATGAAAGATACAATAGCACTGCATTTCTGCTGCACGTGAAGAAGATCTGGGAGCGCCTTCATGGAGTCTTTCACCACCAGATTTAGGGTATGTGCAAAACATGGATAATGTGCCCAACCTGCTTTGCGCACAGCCGCAACAAAGTTTGCAGCATTATCTGTGATTACAGCCTGAACTTTGTCTGTTATGCCCTATTCCTCAGTGACTCTTTTCAATTCTGAACAAATGTTTTCAGCACTGTGTTGTCCTTCAAAACTACAGGTTTCTAGAACATATGCTTGCATTTGCCAGTTCTCGTCAATAATATGGCATGAAACAGTTAAGTAAGCCTCTGTAGCCCTTGATGTCCACATGTCTGTTGTAAGTACAACACTATTTGCACCATCTATAGCCTTTTTCACACTTGAGTGGCACTCTTTATACAGTGTTGGTATTTTCTCCCCCATCATTTGTTTCCTACTTGGAATTCTGTAACGTGGGTCAAGTATTTTCACAAAATTCCTAAAACCCTCATCTTCAACAATGGAGACAGGCTGCAGGTCCTTTGCAATCATTTTAGCAAGGCTTCTTGTAATATTGGTCGCTCGTGGGGAATCACCTAGGTGAAATAACAAAATTATTAGTTTTAGTTTATAGCCTATCCACTTGTAGCTTAAAAAAGCAATCCTATAGTCTCCCTCTCATGGTTAAATTAAACACACACACACACACACACACACACACACACACACACTTTGTTAATCTTAGTTTTCATTAAAAAACATTAACAAAAATTCATAAATATTGTAACAAATGTATTATTAATTTTTAGTTGTTCGTTAGTACAAATGACACTATATTCGTAAAGCAAAACAATCCCTTTAGATGTAAACCGCAGTTTTACATCTAAGGTTATACATATTAAACATATACATGTATTAAATATATACATTAACATATACATTTAGCTACCTGGATAATATCTCTCTTGAAAGGACTCTGCCAGTGTCTTCTGTCTTGCTGCCGGCGGGGCTGAAACTTTGGCCTCCTCTCGTTCTTTTTGTAGTTCGCTACGCTCTTTGTCATGTTGTTTCATGTGCTTATGTAAATTTGTGGTGTTAACACAGTAGCGAATACACTTTTTACACACGTCGCAATTCGCTATGGTCTCATCTACAGCAGTAAAATACCTCCACACAGCGCTCCGTTTTTTGTCCGCTGGCTCCATGATACCACGCACTCGCGAGTCGCGACTGGCGAGCAACCTCACCCTCACTCTTTCTGCAGCTGGCTGCTGCAGTTTCGAAAAGTATCGATACTTTGACTTTTGGATCGATACTTTTCGATACCATCCCCAGTATCGATAGTATCGATATTTGGTATCGATACACACATGGCTAGTGACTATATTAAGCAAGCAGTGTTCACACCTGCCGCGGTCATT
This sequence comes from Silurus glanis, assembly GCA_014706435.1. Classification (NCBI taxonomy): domain Eukaryota; kingdom Metazoa; phylum Chordata; class Actinopteri; order Siluriformes; family Siluridae; genus Silurus; species Silurus glanis. The sequence continues at coordinate 1,463,111 of JAAIIK010000175.1, forward strand.
ACTAATGGCTCCGTGTAGATTTTTTTCAATTATGTCTGCTAAGTTGCAAAGACAAGCACTAGAATGACAACAAGCGTGTTTGCTAAGCTAATTAACCAACCAACAAACCAAGTGTCAGCTTGGTGTCCGCAAGGCTTTAAGTTCTTATTAGCTGTTGTTAAATAAATCTTTAATTTAAGCAATCTTCTGAATCATGTCTTATTAATTAACTGTTAGATTTTAGGAAATTAAGCGGTAAAAAAAATCAGCCAAACATATTGGCCAAAAAATTCGGCATCGTATATCGGCTGCCCTGATTCCTAAATGTCGGCATCGGCAACAGAAAAACCCACATCGGCCGACCTCTAATTCTAATAATCAGAATATTATATAAGAAAATTATTATAACAAGAATATATAATTATATGATATAATTATTTTCTAATTAAATAATAATTATGACGAAGGAGTAGCATGTAATTTTCATGGAAGAAAAAAAACTAAATGAAAGAGAAGAATGTTAATATTGATGACAGAATTATTGATGCCCTTAATGAAAATGATCACAAATGACTAAAATGAACAATACATTCCATACATAGTATATCTTTTTGTTGCAGTGTGATTTTTTATCCCTATAAAAAACTATTTACAAAATGATTGGCAACCCTCAGATTTATTAATATTTTGTAATACAAGCTTAGTCCCTTTCTGTAATGCTGTGGTAGATTTAGTGATTTTGCTTCCTTTCTTTGGTATGATAGTTGTTGGTTGTGTCAAATGTCTTAAAATAAGTTAAATAAGAATGTTCAATCAGTTTTATGGCCATAAACTACAAATAAAAATAACTAAAACACGGAAATATACAGTACATTTATCTTTTCTTCCTTCTATCTTTAATTCCTTCATCTGCCTTTCCTCTATCAGTTTGAACTATAACAGACTATTTTCAAGGTATCCAAAACAACAAAAAATTGACCCTGTGATTCTTGGCTTTAACAAAGCTTGTTATCAAAATCTCTATGTCTATGGAGTTTCTAATTTCACACTCAATGAAAAGAATACTAGGGTAGGCAGCCTGTCTTATGACACTGTTGACCTCCGGTAAACAGCTTCCCTCAAATGGTGTCTCTGTCACGATAACTGCTTACAATGTCCCTACTGATGTAACAGCATTATGAATCATTTCTGTTTTAAAATCAGTATTCAAATTTATGCATTTGTAACACTTGGCTCTCTAAGGGGATTTATCAGTCTTCTTATTATACAAGTAAAAAAATGCAATTGTTTAGGGGACCCTTGATGTTTTTGTGTTTAAATTTGATGTGGAAGTACTGCATGTTTCCAAAAATCTCATTATCCTAAAACCATCTCATCATCTATGGCCCAGTCTTAACCTGGCAGAGGTAACAGACATTTGATTAAAATATACCAAACACTTCATTCAACAAAATTCATGATGCCATCACTCTTCTCAAAAACTCAAGAATTTTTACACATCCTTATATAAGTATCAGATGTTCTTTGTATTCTATTCCATTTGTTGCTGAATAAAATTTTTTAAAACTCAATACGATATTCAATATTTATATCTTACAACTTTTATAATAAATATGTAATAGATTTTTTATTATACTTCCTGCCCACCAGATCTTGTACATCTACACAAACATACAATTAGAATTCGGTCATTTGGCTGCAGTATAGTCAAGTGCTAATGTCAAATATCACAAAAATACAGAACAAAAATGTGTCTCAGTGACTTTGACTGCAGTATGGATGTAAGTACCAGATGGACTGGTTTTGAGTATTTCAGAAACTCAAACTGACAGATACAATACTGTTAATCAAATAATCACAAAAATAACTGTGTGAGCAGAAAGGAAGATTGAACAGCACACTGAACCCTGAAGCATGTGGGCTACAACAGCAGAAAACCACATAAGGCTTCACACTTGTCAGCCAAAGACAAGTACCTGAGGCTTTAATAAGCTCACTAGGCATAGTGACACTAGAAAACTGAAGACTGGAAAAAACAATGATGATCTATTTAAATAGCCTTTTCAAAGAAATACCAATCTTGCATCATATAAAGTACAGACCAAATCTAGAGGCTATATAAAATCACTTAACAACCTATGATAAATATACATCTTAGATAGTCTTTAAGAATATAAACCAAGCAGGTCTCTTGGATCTATGGGAAAAAGTCTATTAATGGTGTCTATACTAAGATCCAACAGGAACAAGATTCAATTAAAGTTGTATCCAACTTCCAAAAGTTCTAAGAGCCATCCTAAGTTAAGTTAGATGTATTTTTTAAGTGGCTTTTAAATAGTTTTATAGATAGTTTTGTAATATAGTGCTACCTTTAATAATAATGATCAATAATTCCTTTGAAGTAAATATAATCTTTTTTTTTTTTTTTTTTAATCAAGAGTTTAATCAACAGTGGACAGTGATATTTATTACAAACGAAACATAACTCGAAACTGTTCTGCACAAACAGGTTTTTATTAAATATATTGCATACCATTTTATCAACATTTATTAACAGCAATTGTGAATGAAATCTATGACAAACCCTAAATTATGCAATAGGGATGCTTTGACTTAGCCTGGGTACACCTCAGTGTGTCTGAAAAAACATTAGTTAATGACAAATAAGCAATTTGGAATTTCAGATTATAAGGCAGTGTAAGCAAATTTATTTCATGGTGAAATTGTCAATTATTTAATTTATAAATTTGAAATAAAACACATCCATTGAACAGCAGTTAAGGGCAAAGTTTTCTGATCCATATACACACATAAACAAGAAATTTATACACACAACTCATACACACAAGGACTTAATGGTATTGTTGTACACATTCACAATCACAACCTGACAGAACTTTTATCACTATAACATACAGTATACTGTATCTATTTTATAAATTGCAAGGTTCTGCACTCTCATTTATTTTTCTGCACTTCCTGGAAGAAGTCATTGCAGGCAACAGTCAGTGCTGCCACCAGAACCACAAATTCATTAAAATCCACTTCATTGTCTTTATTGGAATCAAGATCATTCATAATCTTCTCCACAAGCATAGGGTCCTTCTGGGACTAAGAAAGAGAAAGACAGAGACCAAGATTATTTAGATTTTTTTTTTTCGACAATAATTGGTAAAATGTCAACCATAACAGAATATTTGTATATTGCTAAATGAATATAAACATAGATATGAATCGAGGGCTACAGGAAACTGGACAGCTGAGGAATGCTATTGCAGAAGATTTGACATGTTTTGCATTCTAAGATGCTTTTTTTCTGATCAACATGGTTGAAAATAATTATTATTTATCAAGTAAAGAGCTGCATATGAGACTTGAGTGTCATAACCTTTCTGTTTCCTTGGATTAATCATGTTAATCTAAGGTTTTGGCATTGTATCGTAACATAAACATGAATATAGACTAAACTTTTGCTGTTAGGACAGACAGTGAAACAAAAGTTTATTCTGATTTAACTCAAGAAACAAAGGTCCAACATCACCACAATCCTGGAGGTGCCAAAGATGGCACAACTTGATCCTCATGGGTGATTTTTATGGAATAGTATTAGTTTTAACAGTTAAAGTAGTTTACGCTACACAGAAAACTGTTAAAACTAATACTATTCCATAGAAAGTATTGGGCACTTGCTAAGATTTGCATATTTGTCATGATTCCTTAGTTCAGATCTTTAAACACAATCTAGGACAAAGACAACCTGAATAAACATAAAATTAAAAGAATTTATTTAGTGAACAAAATAATATGCCCCCTTACCATCTCAACCATTTACAATAAATTGATAATTTCATTCAGTTAGACTAGACCCACCATGCTCTGTTCAACTGCCAGTGCTGTTAAATCTTCAATTTCAGTCACTTCAATCACTTAAATAAATTTTTAACAGTTTGAAGTACACTATTCACCATACAATCCCAGAAATCCTGAAGGAAAATGCCTGCCATCATTCTATGATCTGAGATGTCATTTGATTATGCAACAACACAACAAAAGATCCAGAATTAAGTTTCAGGAGTGGCCAAGTCATTGCCAAGATTTGAACCCTATTGAGATGCTGTGGCAGGACGTTAAATGTGCAGTTAATGCTGAGAAATGTTGCAAAATTCCAATGTAACTAAATTAAATTAAAATCCCTCTACAGTGAAATTCTCATCTCCAGTTATTAAAAGATTTCAATTATTGCAGCTGCTACTGCCAAAGATGGCACAACTTGTTCCTCATGGGTGATGTTACATTACCTTTTGCATTACCTTCAGTAAATTAGTGTTTTGTGTTTAATCATGTTCTTTCTTTACATTTTTCTTTGTATTAAAAAATATAACCATTTAGTTTAAAAATCAATTACTTAGTAATATTTAGCAATATTCATATTAAAAATCAAATACTTTTCCCAGCAATGTAATAAAACTATGAACAATACTATGGCTAATAGTTAATAGTCAGCAGCTAAATTATTGTTATCTGTATGATACATGATGCAGTATTTGCAAGGCATACAGTTGCCATGCAGCCATTTTTCTCTGGACCTGCCTTGCTCTCTTTGGTTTGTCAACAGTAATAAGTAATCCTGCATGACAAGAAGCTATGCACAGGTTTTATGCAATTTTGGTCATGCTTGTTCTCAATTCTCAGATCCTCATTCTACAGTATAAGAACAAATCTACAGACACAGGTAACATTCTTGTGGTGTCAACCATCTCCCATTATTTAGGACACCAGATCTGCTTAGGGAGTTACTTTTGACTTGAATTCTAGTCAAAAGTACCTGTGTTAATGAAACTATCTATTGGGTCATGACTCTAAGCAGTAGTTGCTGAATACTATGCAGTGTATGCAGAATAAGCAGTTAAGATGGAAAGTCATACACCAGTTGTTGAAGCCAGTCACCTCCAGTTACCTGATGCCTCTTGTTGAAATTAGGATATGTTTCAGTTTGCAGTCTTGCTGCAAGTTTTTAGTTTCAGAGAAGACAAGGAAAGTACCACTCAGGATCAGTAATCTTAACAACTTCAATTTACTGTAGATTGGCTAGTGGCAGGATTTCCATAGAGGGGGAGTAAAACTTTTTAGCAACCCTTTTTACACTGATGCAAGTTGTCTCTGATAGTGCACCCAATACAGACTGTAAGCTTGTCAAATTGTATGATTTTGTTTATTTATTTTGACCTTATTTAGGCAGTTCATGATGCCATTTGATCAGATTTAATGAGATTAATAAGTCTATTGTTTTGTTGCTCATACATTGCAACATTGGCATCTTCATTTTCTGCACAGAGCTCAGAATACCCACAAAGCTCATGAAAGAGAAATAAAAATTTAGGTGGGATGGCATTATATCCAATAGTGTATAATAAGTCCAGAGGATTAAACATTGGCTTCACAAGTATGAATCCTGTCCCATGTCTGTTTAATCGCTCAGTGTATTGTGAGGCACGTAATGAAGGGTTCCTTGTATGAAAAGAAAGCTCTATATGTGTGTTTGGTGTAAAAGAACTCACAGAATCTCATCCTGATTTTGTAACGACTTTAAAATATACACGTTAATAATGAAATGCAACTGTGATGTTTTTAAAATTATCAGGTTGAAATAATTCAGGTCATGAAAATGTACATAAAAAGTATATGGTAAATTATGTAACATGTAAATACACAATAGAATGAGATTACTGCAGGACAATAAATTCACAGAACAATAAATACACAGAACACGTCTGCTGCATATGCTGTAAGGCTGAAAATTAGGACCAGCCTGTATTAATGTCCCACCAAAATTGAAATTTGTGTTCTAAATCAAAAAGGACTTGTGGACAGTAAATACAATGTAATTTAAATATTTAATTTCAGGTTTCTAACTTACCTGACTTTTCACTTTAATATAGCATGGCTGAATTATGAAAGACTAAATTCTTTTAAGTTTGCTAAAACGGAAACAATTGCATCTCATGTGATGACAAACAATTAATCAAGTAATGTTGTTTCTGTTCTCTGTCTCTCTGTTTTGTATCTTTCTCATTCTCTTTATGCTTTGTTCAAAGAATGTATGTGTGTGTGTGTGTGTGTGTGTGTGTGTGTGTGTGTGTGT
>JAAIIK010000176.1:6619-18526 GCA_014706435.1 Silurus glanis
CTCTCTCTCTCTCTCTCTCTCTCTCTCTCTCTCTCTCTCTCTCTCTCGATTCCCCTTTTCCTCTCTCTCCGTGATTTAATTATCAGCGGGTTGAAAGCGCATTAACGTGAGCACGCTTTTCCGTCATTGTGTGTGTGTGTGTGTGTGTGTGTGTGTGTGTGTGTGTGTCACCGGGAGTGAATGTCAACCTTTCTGGAGAACACTCATCTCTCCGTCCGCACTCCTTCCTCCCTCTTTCTCACTCTGTTCACGCCATCGCTGTGGAATCCTGTGTTCTGATTGGTCGGATTTATTTCCTGTAAAATAACAGTCACTATCGGCAAGTCAAAGTGGAAGTGAACTTTATTGTCATTTCGCCAGGCAGCAGTTTCTCCAAAGGCTCCATGTGCAGATGAACATATAACAGTCAGTAGGTAAGACGGGGAACAGACAGACGGCACAATAGACAGCAGATAAAATACATCGTTTACACAAGAAACATCACGAGAATGAAATCAATGAAAATGAAATCGAATTCAATAAATTGACCACAGTTGAAATGGGAACGCTGATAGCGCTTAAGAAAGGAGTCTCCAGTGTCAGAGATAAACACTGAGTAAAGAAGGTGTGTGTGTGTGTGTGTGTGTGTGTGTGTGTGTGTGTGAGAGAGAGAGAGAGAGAGAGAGAGAAGGAAGGAGAAAAACAGAGTCTGAATCTTGTAAAGTGAGTGGTGCCCACAGGGAACACTTTCTCCTGCACCAGTCGTCCGTCTCCACCGTCCACACACACACACACACACACACACACTTGCATCTGTTCATCGTCTCCTCCCAGTTGCAGCAAAAAAGTCTCTCCATATTTCTCCGTCATCACTTTTTCCCTCCTCCCGAGCCTGACCTGGCGCTGGGCCGCCGCGCCGAAGCTCCCAGAAGTGCCGGACTTTTTTCTTCTTCTCCTTTTTTTTTTTTCTTCTTCAGATTGAATTTCTATGAAATGATGTGGTGCAGAAATTGTACCTGAGTCCTGGAGGAGACGTCGTCCTGCCAAAAAACACACGCACTCCACTGACGACGACGATGATGAGAATGAAGTCACTCCGCTAAAATAAAGCATGACCCGTTTCGCCGACACGGCAGGATCGCCCCGGCTCGCTGTATCACATCCGAGCTTTTATTTCTCGCCCTTTTTTGATCATAGCTTTCGGTCAGCGTGTGTCAGCAAGCCTGTGATTACATTAAACACCACATACTTACCAGGAGCGCTGCGTTCGAAAGTCGGACCGCTGTAAAAGCTGCGACGGTGCTTTCGCGCGCGCACACACACACACACACACACACACACACACACACACACACACACGGAGCAAGCAAGCGAGAGAGTTTGCTCTTTCTCTCTGTGTGGAACTAATGGCATCGGCTCTCCCTTCCGAAAATGAATTACACACTAGGAAAACAGCTTGTGTGTGTGTGTGTGTGTGTGTGTGTGTGTGTGTGTGAAGGGAATCTGGGAATCTGCATGAAAGATTTTCCGTGTGCGGAGTCTCATCCCGGCTGATCCGGGCCTCTGGCTCGCCCCACCACGTCCCAATGAATCCATGGGAACCAGTCCGTCGTCCTGAAGTGGTTTATTCTTCTTACACCACAAGAAAGTTTCATTCGTTACTTGTTTAAAGCCTCCAATGCTTTGAGTTTCATATCGGATGCAAACGGCCTCAAGGTCACGGCAAGGTCAAATGATTCCCGACCCCCCCCCCCCCCCCCCCCCCCCCCCCCCCCCCCCACCCACACACACACACACACACACACACACACACACACACACACACACCCCTAAAGAATTTTTTCCCTTTCATTAGATTCCGTGAGTGACCATTCATAGACTTGTTTTGTGTTTTTTAACCCAGGATTGTTGGCACGGATTTCTACTGGAGGACGACCGATAGTGAAATAGAACAACATAGAAAAACATTCTGCATGTAAAATAGTACTAAACTTTATTACAAACAGAAAACAAAAAAAAAAGTACTGATCCATGAAAATGTGCTAAATGAAATAAATATTAAAATATTAATTATATTAATAAATATTGAGGAAAATAAAAGACTTACATTCAAACTGAATCAAAAAGTAACACTCCAAATAAATAAAAACATTTACATCCGAAATTAAAAAAAAAAATTACGCTTTAAATAAACAGCACGTGGTGTCAGTGATTCGCCTCTAGAGGCTGCTCTCGTGCTGTGTAACGCAACCCGGAAAAACTGTCAGTATTATTCAAATAGCAACTATTTTTCTCAGTTTTATAGTTTATCAGTGCTGGTTAATGGGTCGACCTCTGATTTCTATGTTTTTTTTCCATCAAAGACGTAGGTCACACTTTTTATCTGTATTTGGTTGCATGTAATGTTTTGGAATGTTTGTGAAACAGAAAAAAAAGATTACACAGCTTAGTAGCTCAGTCGTTAATGTATTGGACTTTAGCTCGAAGGTGGTGAGTTCAAATCCCAGCACCAAACTCCATAAATGTAAATAATGTAACTAGCAGGTCTTCAAGTCTAAGCTTTACAGTATTGAGAAATTCTTACACAATGTTCCGATTGCGTTTGTCTGATCATTGCAGTAGGAATCATGTGTGATCCCGTCTCTCTTTCTCTGTCTGTGTCCCCTGGTCTCGATTCAGGTCCACTGTTTGGCGTGACGGGAAGCGAGCAGCCGTTCAGCGTGACCTCTGTGACCTCGGTGCCCAGTGCCTTCCCCATGATGGCGCACCCCGCCTTCGGCCTGCTCTCCCCCGGCACGGCTCGGCCCGAGTTCGGCGGTCTCGGAGCTCTGGGGGTCACAGCCGCCCTGGCAGCGCATCCTCAGCTCGGGGCTTTCACAGGTCAGCCAGCGGAGTCATTCTTTTAGAATTGTCCTTCTTCTACAAGTTATTAAAAAGTTTTTAAAATGAATACCGGATCAAAAAACAAACTTAACACTTCATGTAAAATAGTACAGAACTTTAATTTTTAAACAAAAAGCAGTACTGAATAAAAAAAAAAAAAAAATATATATATATATATATATATATATAGACACTTTACGGTGTGTTTTTCTTTTTTTTTTTTTGTAATGAGGTCACTGATATAATATCAGTAAAAAGGCGAGTCAGAGTGTAATATCAATGAGGTGAAATATGGACTAATCGACCAATCGGAATTAAGAAGTCATCTGCGTCTTTCATTGTCTTTCTGTTACAAATCCCAGAGTGGTGGAGAGCAGCCGAAGCACATGGGCGGAGTCAAGCGGCCTTCTTCCCCCCTTTCTTAGGCCTGCCCCCGTTGTTTGCCCCTCCCCTTCAGAACCATGAGGCCACGCCCTACATGTCTAAAACTTTGAGCAGAAGCAGCCAGGGACCTAAAGGTGAGTAACATGGACAGCACGTTTTTGTGTGTGTGTGTGTGTGTGTGTGTGTGTGTGTGCGTGTGCGTGTGTGAGCGTGATTTGAGATTTCCAACTCTGTGAAAAGCAACACGACGCCAAATCGATGATACGTGGAAATAATCCCGGATATAGAGCTGGAATTGCACAGTAATTCGGTTTCGTCGTTGCGAATGCTCAGCGATAATTCCATTCCTCATCCGTTTCAGATCAATCTTCCTCATTCGGAGTAATTATCAACTCGATACACTCTGTTCCATACGAAGACAAACTGAATTTTAGCTTAGTGTTTTAATAGATAAGTGTTTTAGGGCACAGTGAGAATATCTGCCACAGATACACTACAGCGACAAAAGTATCGGGACACCTCATGACATTTTCCCTTTGAACTAGGAGACCAAAACCTGTTTTAGCATGACAATGCTCCTGTCTACAAAGCCAGCTCTATGTAGATATGCTGTCCATGGGTTGGATTTGGTGGAGGATCTCCTGCTATAGAGCTATCTGACCCTCAACCCTATTGAACATGAATGAATGTGAACGCTGACTGCACCCCAGGCCTCCTCACCTCACCCATGTGGATGAATGAATCTCAGACAAATCTTCACAAAATCGAGTGGATCATCTTCTCAGAAAAGTGGAGGTTGTTATAACAGCAAATGGAGACTAAATGTGGAATTGGATGTTTAAAAAGAAGCACAAACCAATCTTATGCTCAGGTGTCCACAAACTTTTGGTCATATAGAATCGCAAACCCCCCCTTTAAAAACAACAACGATTTTCGAACCATTTTACTTGTTCATATTTATTTGTTTGTTTGTTTTATTTAATTGCATGTATTTGGTTGATTTATTTATTTATTTATTTTTATTATGCCTTTGTTTGTTCAGATGTATTTATTTTATTTATTTATTTATTTTACTTAATTTATTATGTTTGTTTTTATTTTATTATTTAATTTTTATGCATTTGTTTGTTTATATTTATTTTATTCTGTTTCTTAATTTATTAATTAAACTTTGTTTTTGTACTTATTTGTGTGTTTGTTTATATTTATTAATTTGATTCTATTTATTTAATTATTTAAGTTTATTTTTGTTTGTTTATATTTGTTGATTTTATTTGTATTTATTTATTTACTTATTTATTTATTTATTTATTTAGTATATTTAATTTATTTAAAAAAAAGTTTTTTTTTTTTGCGGTATTAAGTAATTAGTGCTGTATGAACTTACATTCTTATTAAATGAAATTATTATATTAACCTATGTTCAGATGTTTGTGTGTGTGAACGTTACTAAGCCTGTAAGGTGTGTGTGTTGGATCCGTCCCTCCCAGGTGTTAACGGAGCTCTGAACGGCAGCGTGGTCTCTCCATCTACGACTAAAGGCAGCGCGTCCGTGTCGTCCTCGCCCGCTCTCAACACCTCGGCCTCCAAGCCTCGATCCCGCAAGACCACGCATTACAGCAACAGCACCGGAGAGCTGCAGGAGAAACCCCTGCAGAAACCCAAAGAGAAGGTAAACATGGTACGGAGTGTCTCGTCAATACAGCTTCTCGTATTGTTCCTCGTCTTGTTGTTTCTCGTCTCATCGTTTGGGGCTTGAAACGAAAAATCGACTTCATCAGACGCTAAAAAATCCCCTTCTCGTGTGTCGAGATGCAGGAAGTCGAGTCACTTGGACTTGATAGCAAGGCACGTGAACAGAGCGAATAACAGAAAATCCTTGTAGAAGTTCTCCTACATTTCTTCATTTGTTGTTGTTGTACTTGTTGTTGCAGTAGGAATCGGATTCTAACCACGTCTGGTGCATTTCCATGCTAAAAAACTGCCTGAGTAAAACTTTATGACGTGCGTTGGTCACGCTGCGGTTACAGTGAAGTCCTGTCTAATCACATCTGAGGTCATGCCAAGCCGCTCTCGTTCTGCGCATTAGCAGGGATGTGGTGTGTGATGGCGCTGTGAAACAGCTGCCTGTGTGCTATTAACGTGCGGATTTTACATTTCACTCGAATTTCAGTCACATTATCAACATTATTATCGATTACTGATCAGCCCCGCTATCGATTCTGATTGGTCAGGATTTGTTGGATGGATGTGTAAAAGCAGTTCTGATTGTGGTCCTGGAATTGCAAATCAATTTACGGGTGTGTATATGCGCGCTCGCACTTACAAGGCATGGTTTCCATAGTAACATCTGGTTGTATGGCGTTTAATTCGCGCGAGCAGAATTTCTGCGATTTCTGAAACTGTGACGTTTTCTATAAGGAGATGTTTATTTCACAATTATCAAAGGAGTCTCCTGTGCCAGTGCTCGCTAACAATCAGAGGGGAAGTTTTGCAGTTTCTTAGTAACGAGACAAGCCGCTATCTAACTAATCAGGGCTTATCGTGATGTTAAATATGTAACCGCAAACTAATAAAAACATCGAATTCTTTAAATTAATAAATGTAGGTTTCATTTGGCAAATTGTGGTGGTTATGGGAAAAGTATTCATGGAGGTAACAGGAACTTCACTATATCACACCACTCCACCGCTAGTAATAAAAAATTCTTCATTATCGATGCGGACGTTTGTTGGTTGCCGTAGAAACTGCGTAAGAAACAGACTGAGGGCTCCGGGGTGAGCGACAGTGAATCAGGATCGTCTTTGGACAGCGACATCGAAGGAGTCAGCAGCAGCGACCTGGATGACCTCGGCGAGGAGGACGATGACGACGACGATGACGACCAGAGCAAAGACAGCGAAGAGTCGGACTCTGAAAAGGAACGACAGAAGAAAAAGAAGGCAAAGGTTCTATTTTTGGGATTTTTGAAAAAATGATTTCATCGCCAACCGATTCTGAATCTGTTTCTGGTTCTGATTTTGTTCCTGATTCTTCTTCAGCTCTCGCCTGCAAACCTGCGACCGAGTAAGAAGGAACATTCCAGAGTGGCGGAAGCGTGGGACCCTAGGGAGGGCAATGCCCCTCTGGATGCCCGCTCTTCGCACGTCTCTAAATCCAGAGACAGACTCGCCCAGCCCACCAGCGTCATCCAGTCTACCGGCCTCGCAGTTAACGCCAAACCACTGGCTCTGATTGGCCAATCGCAGCATGACTCCTCCCCTCAGCAAATCAGCTCCTCCTCTCCTCGACCCCTGCCCATCTCCTCTCATCAGCCACTCCCGCTTTCCCTCTGCTCCTCTCCCAAACCTCTGTCGGTCCCGTCTCCACCCAAACCCCTCCCCATTTCATCTTCGCCCAAACCACCTCCCCTGAGCCCCTCCACCAGAGCACGGGGCTCCACCCACAAGTCTCAGGCACCGCCTCTGGACTCTCTGAGCAGCAGGAAGCTTCTGGAGACCTCACTGTCCCAGATCGCTGACTACAGACTGAAACAGGTGGGCGTGTGATTGGTAAATGGGCTCCAAACACGCATGCACGGAAACACACTATAATAATGTTTGGTAGAATTGAATTCGATGCAATAATCATTTCATTGGTTAGTTTTTTTTTTTATTTAGCACAAAAGCAAATGAGCTTGAACAGTTTCTCTGTGTAGCTCTAAAACCAATTTCAAATCAGGGGGTTTTAGGATGCAGTTGGCATTCAGCATCCGTCTCCCTGTATTGACCAGGCTCGTTGAAAAGGTCGGCGAGAGAGAGGGAAAGAGAGAGGGAGAGGAATAAAAGAGCTATGCTTCTCCATGCTTTTCTTATCTGTAGCTCTGGATTCCCCACTGCGTGATTCGGTCTTGTAAACGAATGTGGTTAGCTTCATAAAAAAAATTAAATTGCTCCTCCAAAAGCCGACGAGCAATTATCTCCACAACTTCTTACTCCCAGATTCTTAGCAAATGAGCACCAAAATGGATTTATTTCCCACCCTTTCTTCTGTAAGCATGAAATTACTGCTGAAGAGGCTAATACCCGTTCATCGTAATCGGCTAAAGTGGTTTTTATTGCACAGTCATTGTACTGAACAGTCTAATATCGGGCTGCGCTTTTGGGTTCCATTCATCTGAAATTACCGTTCAGACACGTGTTTAGCGAGGGGACGTGGGAAACGGAACCCGAGCCACGCGGAAATCTAGGGCCTTCGAGAAAACGCGCTGGATCAAGAGAGTGTTTCCGTGCTGGGTTTTTTTCAGTGCTTTTACGGCAGAGACGCTGCGAGCGACGTCTGCTCCGGACTCCTTTGTTCCCTGAACGGATGAGGAGCCAAACTGAGTCACAGCATCGTGTTACAACACCCTCACACACACACACACACACACACACACACACACACACACGCCATCAGCGCCTATGCCACATGACAACCAGAGCAATTACCACATTTCCTTCCAACTCCTCCCAAGTCCATTTTTAATGCTTTATTGTGTCTCTCTTTCTCAGCGTCCTCTCATTTTAATCTCTTTCTTTTAATTTCCCTCCAGTCTTTACTTGCGCACGACCAGGAGTTCCCACTCCAGCTCAAGAAGCAACAGAACCTTTACAAGACCTCAAAGACTTCCGGGGTCGTATCCTCCTCCTCTTCATCCTCCTTTTCTTCTGCCGCTCTCCGCTCCAAGTCCACGTCGAGTCGTACCAAGCCTCCGGCCACTCAGGTGGTGGCCGCGTCGCCCAGCCTCATTCTCAGCCAGACTCTCCTGGGCCTGGGCCACGCCAACGGTATCCTCCAGAGCGCCACGCAAGACACGCCGCTAGCCCTTACCACCAAACCTCATTCTGACCTGCCCGTCAACCTCAGCACAGGTGCCAGGAAAGACATGTCCGTGCCCGCCCCTTTACCCGCCCCGCTGCCTGCCCTAGTACCCGCTTCCGCCCTGCCGGCCCGACCTCGCGCCTCTCGCAAAAACAAGACGCCCAGAGCCCTAGAGGTCTGGAAGGACGTTTCCCAAAAGCACTTGGTTAAGTCCCTCGTGGATCTGTTCCACCACGGAGGGGGAGAGCAGGAGACTTTGGGCAAGAAGGACTCGGACGAGTCGGGCGAGGATGATGATGATGACGAGGACGACGATGTCGATGATGAAGATGAGGACGAAGAGGATGAGGACGACAGTCTCTCAGGTTTGTGGAATGTTCTCAGCTTAACAATAAAAAGGTGTCAATGACTCTTTGGCTTCTTTCTATAGGATCTGTGGTCTGATGTTTCTTCAGTGAGTGTGAACTTATCACTGTGGCTTTGTCTATGCGTCTCTCAGAGTCAGACAGCAACTCAGACAGCGAGCTGAACGGCTCCACGAGAAAGAACAGAGACACGACGGAGACGGAGACCGATAGCGAGAGGACACCTTTGAAGCTCAGCAAAAACCTGTCCCTGCTTCCCTCGGCCTCCGGCAATTACAGCCTGCCTGACTGCTCACCGCTCAACCTCCAGGTCATTAAGCCCTCCAGCGTGGCCACGCACACCATCGTGAGCGGCTCCGGTGCCTTGACCTATCACAGCTCGCCTTCCTCGTCGTATTCCGTCGGCACGTCTCCAGGTAATCTCTCGGAAGCTTCGAGAGGGATAACGATGCGACACCAACGGGTTTTACACTGTTTTTGCGGATCGCAGTGTCACGTGCATCTACGGCAAGCTCTATTTATAGAAGTGTAAATTGTGCTCACAGGCATCTGTGATGCTTTGGTGTGTTTGTTTTTGTTTTTTTTCTCCTCCAAATGAACACATTTCCTTCTTAATCTCGTTATCTCCCCTGCACACCAGAGCCGGTTGCTATCGTAAACGCGCTAGCTAATGAGTATGTTTGTGGTTGTGTGTTGTTTACGCTAACCTCCGAGCCGTGTTTGGTTGAACCTGTTGGCTCGGGTTTACACACTCATTACGGCTGTTTGGCTGACTCCGGCTTTTTTTTTCTCCCAGGGAGATTCGTTAAACAAAATACTCACAAATCCAACAAACATGTCAAGCCTGTGGGTTTGTTCTTGGCCGAGTTTCAATAGCAGGAAGAACACTTGTTGCTCTCTTACTCCCACACTGTGTGTGTGTGTGTGTGTGTGTGTGTGTGTGTGTGTGTGTGTGTTGGTGTGAGTGTGTGTTCTGAGAGTGTGTTTGCTCTGGCTTTGAGGAACGTGATGACTCGATGTCAGAGGAAGAAGCTTTCACGACGGTGAGAAGCTAATGGTGTGAACGCCAAATTGACTGCGAGACTCGTTTTCCAATGTGCCAAGCTGTTCACTTTGCTGCTCAGGATTTTGCATTCGTGTGTGTGTGTGTGTGTGTGTGTGTGTGTGTGTGCATGTGTATGTTTAGATCACCATGGCGATATAGTAATATCCAGCTAATTTTGACCTTATGTGGACGTTTGGCCTGGGATGGAATTAGGTGTTGGAAGTATATGAATGATTAGAATGTCCCCATAAGGACAGCAAAACAGGTTATAGTCTGACTGTCTCTTCAATTTTTCTCTCTCTATTTCTCTCTCTCTCTCTTGTGTTGTAGGATCTGGAAAGAGGAAGCGTGTGATGAACGAGGATGATCTAAAGACTCCGTTAGAAATGGGGTATGTGTAACAGCGTGACTCAAACAATCGCTCTCTTTTTTCTCTCTCTCTCCGTTTCTCCCTCTGTCTCTCCTAAAATTGCGTTTGCTTTGTGCCGCCATCACGCCACCTCGAGCTGATCGCATCTCTGTCGTTCCGCGCTCTAGTTGGCGGCGAGAGACCAGGATCAAATCCGTCGGAGGTCGTCTCCAAGGAGACGTGGCGTACTACGCGCCCTGCGGCAAGCGTCTGCGGCAGTACCCCGACGTCATGAAGGTAACCCGTGACCTCTGACCCCCTTCCCCATGCTCGCTTTTAGTACCCACAAAGTACCCCCCCCCCAGGAACCCCCCCCCCCCCCCTCACAAAGAAATGTAATAAAAACGAAACCTTCCAGTAGCTTCTCCCCCGCTGCCCCATCCTCCCTCCTGTTCCCCCTGACTGTGTAGATTAGCTTTGCTGTGTAGTGCCCAGCTTTCAGTGTGCTACTACACTTCCTGATGGCTCTCTGTCTCACCAAACGTCATTATTCTCTCTTCTGTAGTATCTATCCAGATACGGAATAACTGACATCACACGCGATAATTTTAGCTTCAGTGCAAAAATAAGGGTTGGTGACTTCTATGAAGCCAGAGAAGGACCCCAGGTGAATGCCTTTCATCTCTCTCTCTCTCTCTCTCTCTCTCTCTCTCTTTCTCTCTCTCTCTCTCTCTCTCTCTCTCTCTCTCTCGCTCTCTCTATCCCTCTCTCTCACTCTCTTTATCTCTATCTCTTTCTCTGGTTCTTTACTTTCTTTTTTTGGTTGTGTTTCCTCCCACCCTCCACCTCACTCTCTCACTCTTTTCCTGTCACTTCCATCTTAAATCAAGAGGTGCAAGGATTTCAGTTTGAACCTCGATATATATGTAGCCTAAAAGTCCTCCCCTTTATATAATGCACTTGGAAGCCATGCGATAATCGGCTCTCATTACCTCCACAGGGTGTTCTGTTTCTCTTTATGTTTTGTGTGATTGGGGTTTGTCTTTTATTTTATATCGTTTCGTCCAATTACTCTCCAGAGCTGCTGAATGATTGGTCTCTCTTGTTTATTTTTGCACTAATACCTGTTGTGCAATAACTTCAAGAATGATTGCTAGCGCTAACGATGGTGTCATAACGTTATAAAGGAAATGATCAAAGCTAGATTTGAAAGACAAAAGGGACCTCCGTGCTGCCATCTGATTGGTCGGTTTGCCGGTGTCACGCCCCTCCCGCAGGGTCTGCAGTGGTGCCCGCTGAGCGAGGATGAGGTCATACCGCGCATCAGAGCCATGGAAGGCCGCAGGGGTCGGCCGCCCAACTCTGAGCGCCAGCAGGCAGGAGACAGCGAGGGCTCCTCGGCCCGCCGTAGGAAGGGGCGTCCACCCAATGTGGGCCACACAGAGTTCCCCAGTGCCTCTGAGGCTAAGCTGCTACGCAAACTGGAGGCTCAGGGTAACACTGACACAGCTACATCCCACCCACCAAAACATCTCCACCTCACCACCAAAACATCTCCACCTCACCACCAAAACATCTGCATCCTCACCCACCGAAACATCTACACCTACATCACACCCATTAAAACATCTGCATCCTCACCACCAAACCATCTGCATCCAGACCCACCGAAACATCTACACCTACATCACACCCACCAAAACATCCCACCAAAACATCTGCATCCTCACCCACCTACACCTACATCACACCCATCAAAACATCTGCATCCTCACCACCAAACCATCTGCATCTTCACCCACCTTAACATCTACACCTACACCTCACCCCCCAAAACATCTACACCTCACCCACCAAAACACCTATCTCACCCCCAAACATCTACACCTACATCACACCCACCAAAACATCTACACCTCACCCACCAAAACACCCCCCCCCCCCCCAAACATCTACACCTACATCTCACCCCCCAAAACACCTACATTTTACCCCCAAAACACCTACACCTCACCCCAAAACACCTACATCTCACCCCCAAAACACCTACACCTCACCCC
>JAAIIK010000176.1:19876-39345 GCA_014706435.1 Silurus glanis
ACAACACTATACTATACTATACTTTACTATACAACACTATACTATACTTTACTATACAACACTATACTATACTATACAACACTATACTATACTTTACTATACAACACTATACTATACTATACTTTACTATACAACACTATACTTTACTATACAACACTATACTATACTATACAACACTATACTATACAACACTATACTATACTATACTTTACTATACAACACTATACTATACTATACTATACTATGCAACACTATACTATACTATACTTTACTATACAACACTATACTATACTATACTTTACTATACAACACTATACTTTACTATGCAACACTATACTATACTATACTATACTTTACTATACAACACTATACTTTACTATACTATACTATACAACACTATAATATACTATACTATACTATGCAACACTATACTATACTATACTTTACTATACTATACTATACAACACTATACTATACTTTACTATACAACACTATACTATACAACACTATAATATACTTTACTATACTATACTATACTATGCAATACTATACTATACTTTACTATACTATACTATACAACACTATACTATACTTTACTATGAAACACTATACTATACAACACTATACTATACTATACAACACTATACTATACTGTACTATACACACAGAGGTAGGCTTTAGAAGTTTGCGAAGTTAACTGAGTTCCTCGAAAAGAAAATGTAGTTCTCCCCGGCGTTCTTGGCCGTGACTGACAGTGCCGCGTCCTTCGCTCCGATTGAACCGCAGAGAGTTTTGCTAATCCTGCCATTTGCAGCTTCGTTGAAATGCACAGCGGCGCTTTCAATTAACACACACCCTCTCTCCTTCTGTCCGAGCAGGAAAAGATAAAGCGCATTCAGCAAATCCGGATGGAGAAGGAGCTCCGCGCGCAGCAGATTCTCGAGGTACGGGCCGACTCTGGGGGGATGTGGAGGAGAAAGAAAAAAAAGAGCAGAGAGATAGAGTTGAAATAAGCTTAACGTTCTGCAAATACACACACTGCTACTACACTGTTTAACATGGAGCACATACACTCACACACACCATGCCACATTTGCTCTCTAGCATTTTAGGGGTTATGACTTCTGCATATTCTCTCTCTCTCTCTTTCTCTCTCTCTCTCTCTCTCTCTCTCTCTCTCTCTCTCGCTCTCTTTCTTTCTTTCTTTCTCTCTCTCTCATTCTCTTCGGACTATCGCTAAATTGGTTTTGCTGGACAGTTTCCGAATATTAAATTCGCCGCCCCGGTTAAATTAGACATAAAAGATTTTTTTCTCTCCCCTAACAATAACAGGTCTTGCATAAGTAGAAGGGGGATGTTTACTTTTCGCGCCCAATTATAGGAGGCTGAAAAGTGTTTTAGCCGAGCAGAATCGAATCGGAGCTGACACGCTTGGCAAACCATTCCGAACAGGATTTCTTTCCGTGTGTAATTACACGTTGAAATTTCCAACTAATTCTCAGGCGCCTGTGTTTGTTTGTTTTTTCCCCCCTCCTCCCCTCTCCTTCCTCCTGCTGCCGTTTTGTCAGAACGAAAGGGGAATATTGAATAATTTTGAAAGATCCCTGGGCTGATCCTGACACCAGCTGACGTACTCGGCGCAAAGGTTCTCAATCACTGACTCGGTGTTGCGTAACTCTCCGATTAGCGCAGCCTCCAAATGCCAAGAAGTGAATAGCAAGCAGCAAACACACACTCGTACACACATGTACACACTCATACACACCGCTGCAGATTGCTATGCTTTTATTAAGCGAGCATCTTTTCCCGCTATCGCGTATCGATCCCACAAAAACGAGGCGTCCGGGTCTTAATCCGGTCCCTTCAGCTTCTCATTGCGTGACCTGGACCTGTTTTTCTATCGGCAGGCAAAGCGGAAAAAGCGCGAGGAAGCCGCCAACGCCAAAATCCTGGAGGCGGAAAAGCGTTTAAAGGTCAGTGTGTCTTGCGTATTGAGGGTGTAACCTCAGGGACGAAGATCCAAAACACTTGACGCTCCCCGCAGCCCTCCTGAGTCTCCCCCACAAAGACATTCATACAACCTGTGTGGCATAAATACGATGCGACCAATTAGAAAACTGCCTGATAGTAAGAGAGACTCGGAAGTAGGCGCAGTCTGCCCTCTTCTGCATACGAGGTGGTATAAAAAAGTTTCGAGACTCGCTCTGTTTTCGAGAAAGTACTTTATTTATCTACGTTTACACACAATCACCTCCAAAACAGTCCCCTTGCACAGCAATACAGCGCCCCCCAGAGTTCCTGCCACTTCTGGAAGCCTTCTTTCCGAAGCGTGTCAAGCACCTTCTGCAATTCCCGCCGGATCTCCGCAGTCGTGTCCAAACGGCGACCTTTGAGCCGCATCCTCATCTTCAGGAGGAGGGAGGAGGGCGAAGTCCGCAGGGGCCAAATCTCCTCAAATGACTTGTTGCAGCATCACCGTATACTTGCCAAATCATGTTCAACGTCTCTGTGGCAGATTTGCCCAGTTTTACGGAGAATTTCACATTTGCTCTTTGTTCCAACTTGCTGTCAATGATGAAATTGCCGACGTGGCAAGGCACGTGGTCAGAATAGCACCAGCTTCCGATGTGCACCGGACGATGTCTTTAAGCGCACGAACTTATAAAGGGTCGGTGCTCCCTGTGACTGTGCGCGCAGCCTCGTGCTGCCATCTGTTGGCGTGTTACAAAATTACTCTCGAAACTTTTCGATGGCACCTCGTATGATTGGCTAGCATTGCTACGGCAGTGCTAATCTGCTAATCGCTCTGCTTCCACCATCTTCCACCAAATCCAGCCCATGTAAAGCATATCTTCATGGAGCTGGCTTGTATTGTCATGCTGGAACATATTTGGGTCTAATAGTTCAAGTGAAGGTGGAATTTCATGCTACGGCATATAAAGACGCGCAATACAAGTGTGTGCCTCCAGCGGGTTTTGAGGAAGAATCACATATGGGTAGAGAAGTCGCGTGTCCAAATACTTTTGGCCATATATTAGGGAAGGTGTGAATAATAGATGCAGTTCAGTGTTCCATTTTCTTTCACATCAGACCTTTTTAATGAGAGTTTACTATAGTTACACACACTGTGTGTGTGTGTGTGTGTGTGTGTGTGTGTGTGTGTGTGTGAGAGAGAGAGAGAGAGAGAGAGATGCTAATAATACAAAAAGTGTGTGTTCTCTTTTTGATAAGATGTAATGTCTTTCTCTATTGGTGTGTGTGTGTGTGTGTGTGTGTGTGTGTGTGTGTGTGTGTGTGTGTGTGTGTGTGTGTAGGAAAGAGAGATGAGACGGCAGCAGGCTGTTATACTAAAGCACCAGGTTTGTATCACTCACAAACTAATTATCATTATAATTAATACTGTTATTATTATAAATATTATTATTATTATTATTATTATTTTAGTATGTTTTAGTATTTACACTCGTAGAAGAAGAGATAAGTACTTAAAGTACCCCTAAACTAAAAATTATAATATGTAAAACAGATTCAGGGGCGGAGCTGTTAGTGATGTCATTAATTAAGCTCCACCCCTTCCGAGCTCTTTTGTCAATTAATAGTCCTGGTTGCTATGGTAACATATTTCGGCTTGTCTCAAATGGTGACACGTCAGCTATTCAGGTAACGATCTTTGTTTAAATGATGTGGCAAAGGGGGCGATGCTAAATTTGCATAATCATGAATATTTATGTGAGGAACGAATATTCGATTGTGTTTGACTGTTTTGACTTTATTAGATGTTAGAATTGTTATTATTATTTATTATTATGTTTATTATTATTAGGATTATTATTATGGGATATTTTAGGTTTACTATAAGTCGATTTATTGCTCAGATTTGTCGTAAAAAGAGACTTCGGAACGCTTTCCGTCGCTCACAGTGCCGTCTGAAGCCCTTCGTATTTTTCTCTCCAGTTAATGTTCATGCTTTTGGGAGTGGGGCTCATACCTCAGATCTCTGTTTTTGGGGTTTTCTTTTTCTTTTTTCTATTTTTATTTTTAAATATTCTGTTTTTTGTCCTCCCTCCCCCCCCTTCCTTCCTGTCTTATAATCCTGTGCCAACTCTCTCTCTCAGGAGTTGGAGAGGCATAGACTAGATATGGTATGGGTATGTTTAATCTTCTGTACATCTAACACTCGCATCGTGAAACATGGTTGTGATCTGGTTGTCATAGCGGCACTTTGTTTGTACGTTTTTTTCTTTTCTTCATTTTTTTGGTTTGTTTGTTTGTTTAATTTCGTACGTGTAGCGCTGGCTGCTGTCATACTACATCCTCCTCTGCATGGCTTTCTTTTCCAGCAGCATAAAGAAAGAAAAGAAAAGAAACCGAAAGAAATTCACCAACAGTGCATCGTCCACATCCGTGCATGTGTGTGTGTGTGTGTGTGTGTTTGTGTGTGTGTGTGTGTGTGTGTGTGTGTGTGTGTGTGTGTGTGTGTGTAGATATGTGTGTTTATATAGATTTGTGTGTGTGTGTGTGTAGATATGTGTGTGTATATATAGCTGTGCGTGTGATAATGAGTGTGTTTGTGTGTGTGTGTGGGTATGTGTGGTAGAGAGTGTCTGTGTGTATACTGGTGTGTGTATGTGTAGATATGTATATGTATATATAGATGTGTGTGTGTGTGTGTGTGTGTGTGTGTGTGTGTGTGTGTGTCTCAGTGAGAGAGTGCTGGCTCTAATGCAACAGGATCTGTGAGTGTGTGAGTGATATGAAAAGAGTGCTGGCTGTAATGCAACAGGCTCTGTGTGTGTGTGTGTGTGTGTGTGTGTGTGTGTGTGGAAGTAACAAAGCCATTCATTATTTATTTATATATAAATATTTATTTATTTATTCACCTCCACATACCATGTGAACACTGCATCTGTACGATCTCGATCATGGTTGTGGTTAGAGAGTGTGTGTGTGTGTGTGTGTGTGTGTGTGTGTGTGTGTGTGTGTGGGTGTGTGTGTGTGTGTGTGTGTGTGTGTGTGTGTGTGTGTGTGTGTGTGTGTGTCTATGGTGGAGTCTTGACCCAGATGTAGTGTTTTTGCCGCAGCATCTGTACAGCGGATGTCGGAGGGGGAAGTGCAGTGGCAGTTCCGGGCCGTAGGGTCACTGAGGTCACGCTTGTGAGAAACTCCGTCCCTGTAGATGTTTGACACTGGAGACTCCTTCCGCCTGTTACTATAGAAACGGTCCCTTATTAGGACGAGTGAGCGGCGGTTGTAGAACAGGAATCAGCAGCTTCCAGAGAATCAGAATGGAGTTTTCGTGCATCAAGGAAGCAACAAGGACTTCTGATCAGAAGGTCATGGGTTCAAATTGCAGCACCACCAAGCTGCTACTGCTGGGCCCTTGAGCAAGGCCCTTAACCCTCAAATGCTCAGCTGTAGAGATAACTACAGCTCTGGATAACTCTGACTCTGGATAAGGACGTCCGCTAAAAACTTTCCGTAAAAATCCACTGATGTTAACACCAGGAGGCTCGGATTTCTGTCTCCAGGAGCCTCTGGCACCTCCTCACGGTGGATCCCTACGGCTTCGTAGAACCGCCACTGTTCCACCCCGAGAACATCATACATCTTCTGTGGAAGCACGTTTATCTCCATCTCGGGGTCAGATACGGAAAGAAGTACACGTTTTATTCTAATAATACTGATTATTATTGTTATAATTAGTATTTAAAACGCATAAACACACGATCGTTAGCGCTTCCTGTGAGGAAACGAAGTAGCAGCAGGGCAGCGAGGCGCAAGCTAACGCTCTACTGTCTTTCCCCCCCTTTTTTTTTTGTTTGTCTTTTATTTTTAAAGCTGTTGAGCTGCTACATTAGCGCTAAGCTAACTCCGGACGCACTGACCCGCCTCCCCCTCCCCCGCCCCCTCTGACCCGCTCACCAGCACCTGCCGCTTCTCCTTTTGTGTTGCGTATCGCTGTTCTGTAACACGCGTTCACATGACTGTAAACCTCATCCTGGCCATGGCATTGTGAATGGACAAGTGTGTGTGTGTGTGTGTGTGTGTGTGTAAGTGTGTGTGTGTGTGTGTAAGTGTGTGAATGCATTTGGCTGTCTTTTCCTCGATCTGTGCAACATGCTACACCACGCTGATCACTGTCCTCTCGTCTCCGCTCGATCTCCTGTTTTCTCTCTTGCACTAAAATTTGCTTTTCCCTTTCCCACTTTCCGGATGGATGATTGCGAACCATTCTCTGGTTTCAGGAGAGGGAGAGGAGGAGGCAGCACGTAATGCTGATGAAGGCCGTGGAAGCTCGCAAAAAAGCTGAGGTATGCTTCGTTCTCCGAAAAGTTTGACACGTTCTCCAACGTTCCACCGAGTCCTCGCCTCAACTCCGTCTCCCATCTCTTTCTGTGCTTCCGTCTCAGGAGCGCGAACGCCTCAAGCAGGAGAAGCGAGACGAGAAGCGTCTCAACAAGGAGCGCAAGCTGGAGCTGCGTCGCCTCGAACTGGAAATGCTGCGCGAGATGAAGAAGCCCAACGAGGACATGTGCTTAACCGATCACAAGGTAAAAAAAAAAACCTTCCACGTATCTCAGGTTACGTCGACATCAATCCGGAATAAATTTGAAAACGACGTAAAAAAAAATGCTGCACGTCCACGTTTTTTGTCGTTTCTCAAAAGCCGCTCATTCACATTGAAACGTCTCAAAGCTTTTACATCCCCTGCGTCATTTATTTACTTTCCAAAAAGCGACGTTTTCGCTGACTGAAAACATCGCCTCAGTGTGGACGGAAGGCCAAAATACAGAAAAATATGCGTAAAAAAAAAAAAAAAAAAAATTACTGTGGACACAGCCTCCACACACACACACACACACACACACACACACACACACACTTAAAAAATCGCGGAAATCCAAAGCTGAATAACTGAATAACTAAACATACACAGGAATGGAACATCTCAGGGGCACGATGTGAGAATCCACCTCCAGGTTAATTGTAATTAATGACGTCACATCACAGCTACCATTCAATCATTTATAATCATATTTAAAAGAGCGACACGTCGTGTTTTATATGTTTATAGTTATATTTCCGGGTTACATTTCCGGGTAGGAAAACTTGTTCTCTCAAATTCCGCTTTTGTCTTTCATCTTCTGTCTTTCCCCAAACCAATGACCTGCATGTCTTTTCACCACATCCATAAACCTCCTCCTTCGATTTCCTTTTTTTTTTTTAATGATTGGTGCTTTCATCGTCAGCGTCCATCTACCTTTATACCCCATGTCCCTCCTCATAACCACACACACACACAAACACACACACACACACACACACACACACACACACACACACACACACCTGCTACCAGGAGACTCCCTGTGTGTCCCATGTGTCCGTTACCTTCCATAGGATTTATATCGCTTCTGAATTCAGTACTGAATGAATTGCAGTGTCGCTGTAATGATGCTTAGCTGCAGGAGTATAGAACTCATGAACAGTTGCCTTGATAGCCCATCATCATCATCATCATCATCATCATCATCACTTTAGCCCTGAGCCATGCTGTTTTTTTTTTTTTTCTTTTTGTAGTGAAACAGTTTCCCAGAAATCCTCTCGAATCCTGTGTTTTAACCCGAGCTCTCAGGTTCCTGTGTTTTCCTGGATGCTCAGTCAGGAGGACAATAAAAAGAAGCGTCTCCTTGAGGCTTATGTATCGTCTGTAGCAGCATTAGGTCATCACTAACACCTCTCCGAGGCAGATCGGTGACAGACGGAAACGCTGACACCGTGTGGTCGTAGCGGAGCGCAGCATCGCCGTGAGCGTCTGGGGTTTAATAAAAAAAAAAAAAACACATTTGAGAAATGTACATTAGTAAACATGTGAAACGAGTTTAGGAGTCTGTAACCAATAACATGAGTTATAATGAATAATAATGAGAAGAAAAAAGGGGTTGATTGGTTGATTGTAAATTTGTACGTTATTAAGAAGCCTGAGCATTTACTATGTAACTGTGATAAAGACCCTCCGTGAAACCTGTGCACTCTGTGCCTCTCTCTTTTTCTTTCTCTATCTCTCTGTCTGACTCTCGCTCTCTCTTTCTTTCTCTTTGTCTAAATCTCTTTATTTGAATTTATCTTTCTGTCTCCCAATCTCCATTTCTGTCTCTTTTTTTCTATCTCTCTATCTCACTCTCTCTATCCATCTTTCTGTCTCACTCTTTCTTTATCTCTCTGTCTAAATCTTTATCTCATTGTCTCTCCGTCTCACGCTGTCTGTCCCTCGCATTCTCTCTCTCCCACACAGCCTCTGCCGAAGTTGTCTCGTATCCCAGGCCTGGTGCTCCCGGGGCAGGTTTTCTCAGACTGCCTGATGGTGGTGCAGTTCCTGCGCAGCTTTGGGAAGGTGTTGGGGATGGAGCAGAATGAGGTTCCTACGCTGGGCGTGCTGCAGGAGGGGCTACTCAACCTGGGCAACAGCATGGGGCAGGTGCAGGACCTGCTGGTGCGATTGCTCTCGTCAGCCGTGTGCGACCCGGGACTGCCTCCGGGGTACAGGGTGAGAGATAAACAGAGATGTCCGCGCAAACACACACACACACACACACACACACACACACACACAGACACACACACACACACACACACACACATATTTTTATCCACAACAAGTACATGATCTCATGTTCTAAACCCTCGTCCTCCACAGGCCAAGTCCATCCTGGGTGATCATCTGACCAACATAGGTCTGAACCGGGACAACGTGTCGGAGGTTCTGCAGCAGTACATGGAGGCCCACTGCGCTCAGACGGTCCTGGCCAACATGGCCCTGAGCCTAAAGACCAAGGCCTTCCAAGCACATACGCCTTCACAGAAAGCCTCGGTGCTCGCCTTCCTGGTCAACGAGCTGTCCTGCAGCAAGAGCGTGGTCAGGTACGCCTGTGGGCTCGAACACTCTGAAAACCACTGTAGCACTTCTTTAAATATTCATCTGGCAGTGAGAGCGTGTAAGGAGGTTAAGCACAGATGGTCGGGTCTGAGATCATTCATTAGTAACGACGCCTTTGCGTTTCGCCCGCTGTTTCAGCGTTTCTGATTATATAGCTAAGATCTCTCTCCTTCTCTCACTCTTTCTCTTCTCTCTCTACGTGCTCTGACGCTCAGTGAGATCGATAAGAGCCTGGACCAGATGAACGTCCTGAGGAAAGACGAGTGCATCGTGGAGGGAAAGCTCAAAAAGTAAGTGATGAACAAATGCACTAAATGTTACTCATTTCATTTGTTTCTATATAAGATTATTAGATAGACTACACCGAAAGGTGCTTTATACTCGTCACAAAGTGAAATTCTTCGTTAGGAAGCTGGGGTCAGACATGATAAAGCACCCCTGGAGCAGATACAGGTAAGGGCCTTTCTCAGGGGCCCCAAGAGTGGCAGCGTTGCAATATTGGGGCTTGAATCATTAACATTGTACCATAAGCCTTAACCACTGAGTTACCACTTCTAATGGTTTTCGCCCTAGTGCAGGGTCAGCCATGGTGTGGCCCCCTGGGAGCAGATAAGATTAAGGGCCTTGCTCAAGGGCCCAACAGTGGCGGCTTGGTGGTGCTGGGGCTCAAACCCCTGACCTTATAATCAGTAACCCAGAGCCTTAACCACTGAGCTGCCACAGGTTTTTACCTTTAATAATAAATATATATTTTAATATATTAATATTAAACACAATACAACATCAGAAGTATTGGGACACCTGATTTTTCCCACCCATATGTGGTTATCCCTCAAACTGTGGGATGCACCCAGCCTTCACTTGAACGAGGAGACCCAAACCTGTTATGGCATGACAACACCCCAGTGCACAAAGCCGGCTCCATGAAGATGAATGGGTTGGATATGCTGGAAGATCTCCTGCGATGGAGCTCTGGAACACCCTTGTGTGGAATGTGAACGCTGACTGCACCCCAGGCCTCCTCACCTCACCTACCTGACTTTACTTCCACCCTTGTGGCTGAATGAATCTCACACAAATTTCCAAAAAAATCTAGTGGAACATCTTCCCAGGAGAGTAGAGCTTATTATAACAGCAAATGGAGACTAAATGTGGAATGTGCACGGGTGTCCACAAACTTTTGTCCGTATAGTCCATGTACAACATTATGTTGGAAAAAAATACAATGCCAATTAAAACATCTAAAAAATACACAGCTCCGTCTCTGGGATTCTTCAAATGAGGATTACAGCGTAAATATCCACGTATAAGTATAACAACACACAGGATAGAATTGATGTAGATTATAAACACATTAGTGCAATTTGTATCTTATTGAATGTAAATAAGTTTGTCGTATTTTTCTATTGAACTGCTGCGATTTTTGTGTGCAGGCTGAAGAACATTCACGCAAAACGCACGGGGAAGCGTGAAGCCGTTGGAGGGGACGAGCCTCAGGCCACAGGCACGCCAAGCGCCGGACACAAGCGCAAGAGAAAGGCCGGGGACAGTGACGAGGACGAGGACGATGACGAGGACAGCGACGATGACGACGAGGACGAGGACGACGAAGAAGAGGTGAAGAAGGCGAGGAAGGTAGAGACGTGCGACGAGGTGAGAGTCGAAACTCAGCTAAATGGGGCGGAAAACGGCTAAATGTTTATTGTGATCATGTTTGGATAATGTGTGTGTGTGTGTGTGTCTCCATCTATGTGTGTGTGTGTGTGTTTGGCTTAGGATGAAGGAGATCAAGCCACGAGCATAGAAGAGCTAGAGAAACAGATAGACAAGTTATCGAAGGTAAACACACACACGCATGCACTCTGTATTCAACAAACACCTGCACACACTTATGCACACACACTCACACAGTCTCTTGTGTGTTTTTGCGAGTGCAGCAGCAGAATCTGATCAGACGGAAGCTGTTTGAGTCGTCTCACGCGTTACGCTCCATGAGCTATGGACAGGACCGCTACCGCCGTCGCTATTGGGTTCTCCCACAGTGCGGAGGCGTCTTCGTCGAGGGAATGGAGAGTGGAGAAGGTACACACACACACACACACACACACACACACACATACAGTGTTCATAATAGGAGAACTTCGGCAGTCAGCTCACGCTAACTGCATCTCCCTTTTCTAATATAGTGCATGGGAGGGGTTCAAACGTTTGCACTTACCTATGTAACTGATAGATGGACAAAATTTGGTGTGAAAGGAGTGTGTGATGTTATACAAGAAACATGAATGAAGGCCAGCTGAAGCATAACCACTCGTCTCTCCACAGGTCCCAAGGAGCTGGAGAAGGAACGAGAGAGGCTCCGCAACTTCGAGCCAGTGCAGATCAAGGAGGAACCACAGGAAGAAGAGGAGGAGGAAGAGGAGGAAACGCAGGCAGAGGCAGAGGAGGCACAGCAGCAGCCCGAGGCCCAGGTGCCAGCTCAGGTGAAGCAAGAGGATCATGCTGAAAAGGAAGTTAAGCAGGAAAACGAGAAACCCTGTTCGCCACTGAATGAGCTCCAGGAGAAGGACACTCAGCTCTTAGACTCGTGTCCTCTCAAGGAGCCCCCAAACCCACCCGGCGACCTCACGTCCCTTTGTGTGAGGACTCCGGACAGCAGTGTGGAACCGGTCACTACGGCGACCGCATCGGCATCATCTCCGACTCATTCTACCTCCAAGTCTACTGTACTGTGCAGCACTCCTGCAGACGTCGTACCTCTCGTTGCTCACTTTGGTGCTCCTCTGCCCCAGTTTGGGGTCCCTCTGTCCCTACAGCATCAGCAACACCTCCTGGCGAATGATCAGCTCCTGCGCGTTTTGACTGAGCGCAGCGGCCACTGGTTCAGCCTTCTGCCTCGTTCTCCCTGTGACGACTCCTCGCTCATCCATCCCACCACGACACCACCACACTCCTCAGCCCAGACGAGCAACGTCCAGCCAAGGAGCCCCCCTGCCCCATCCTGCTCTCCTCACCAACACCTCCAACCGCCGTCTGCCTCCAGCAGCCCTCCAAACGCTGCTCTTGACAGCCTGGGAATCCTCACTGTCTCCCCTCTGCAGGTGGGAAGCCTTTATATAATAGGAAACCGAGATGCAGAATCTGTTTCACTTCACGGATTTGATTAACGTCTCTCCTTTTGCATGCAGGTAAAACCCGGTGGTGCTCTGCTGCCTTTGCCCATGTGTGGATGGTCAGGTGGGGTAATCAGCCCCAACTTGCCCATGTGCAGCAGTCCTATGCCTCTTTGCCCGCTCACTGAGGGCAGTGCCAGCCCCCTGCTTGCCCCCAGTGTCTCCACCAGCAAAAGTGGCTCTCCTGCACCCCCTGGGGACAAACCCCTCTCTGAGCCCTCACCCGCTATCGATCTGCCACGAAACCATGACCAACCACAGCCACAGCCCATTCCAGAAGGTCTCACACACACACGGACACACACACCATATCTATTAGCTCAAATGTAAGGCTGTTCAAGCAGACCAGGTTTACACACTTTTTAATGATGGCGTTGCTCCATGTGTGTGTATTGCAGACATGCTGATGGGCTGGTGGAAGATGACTGAGATGGAGGAACTGCAGACCCTGATGAAGGCACTCCACAGCAGAGGGATCCGAGAGCGAGCGCTGCACAAACAGATCCAGAAATCCATGGAGCTTATCTCCCAGACGTGCAACAAAAACAAAGAGGGTGAGTGGCTGTAATCTACAAACTACACACTACTTTTGATGCAATTTGAGTCCACTGGGGGTGGATCGATCATTCCCTGTCGTGTATGTTCACGTGTGGGTGCAGTAGCAGTGATGGAGGTGTCGGAGCTGGACGAGGGCCAGGTTTCTGTGGAGACGCTTCAGGAGTGGTGCGTGGATGAGCAGGCAATGGAGACGGACATCGCCTTACTGCAGCAGGTGGAGGAGCTCGAACGCAGGGTCACTTCAGCCAGCCTGCAGGTCAAGGTGAAGAACGGAGAACATGTCTAGGGAAAAAAAAAACTTTTCTTGGTCATTTTTTTTTAGTATTTGGTTTCCGTTGTCGTACTGCAGGGCTGGATGCATCCGGAGCCCCAATCGGAGAGGGAGGACCTGCTGTATTACGAGCACAAACCCTTTTCCAAGGCCTGCCCCGGGGCGGAGTCACAGGAGGAGCGGAGCTCGGAGAAAGGCCTGAGACGGCAGCCCAGCAACCCGCTGGACATCGCCGTGATGCGCCTGGCCGAGCTGGAGCGCCACATCGAGAGAAGGTACCTGCGGAGCCCCTTAGGGACAACCATCCAGATCAGGCTGGATAATGTGGGGACGGTCACTGTGCCCGCCCCCGCGCCATCCACTAGCGCTGGAGGGGAAGGGTAGGTCATCCACGCAGCCAGCCTTAATCCCTCCCTCTCTTATCCTCTCTCTTTTCCTCTTGCTCCTCCTCTTTCTTCTCCTCCTCCTCCTTTCCTTCTCTCCTGGCTGGGGCGGCTGTGCTTGTGGCGTGTGTGTGTTCACCCGGGGCCCAGGTTCTCCACGGGTTCCATGGTTCTCGGCTCACCTGCATTTGAGTTCCTTTCTGTCCTTGGCTGCATGCATTCAATTTATTTGGTCATTTGTGCGAAGGATTTCTCTTTGCTGTTGTTTTGTGAGAGCATGGTGCACTCTAACCACGGGGCTTCGATTCCTCTTCAGAAGTTTTCTTCATACAGTCAGTGCCATTCCACAGGATGTGTGTGTGTGTGTGTGTGTATGTATTTGTCTGGAATGACGGCCAGCATTATACTCGATGCGTAATCCAGTAGTGGGGGAGGTGGGAGCTTAGTGGTTGAGGCGTCGGACTTTAAGTCGGTCTGGGTAAGGCTGTATACCCCAAATGTAAAATGTTAAGTATTGGCCTGTGAAACATTTATGATTTCCAAGATCGGTGTGTAGGCTCCAGACTTCCTGGTCATATGTCACAAATATGCTAATGTTAATCTAGACATTAATTTCAGACAAAATTGTTTTCTACTTTTAAATAAAAATTTTTTTTTTATCGTCATCAGGAAATGTATTGGATTTATAGCTTGATTTTGTACATTTTTGGCCGACAGTGACAAGTTAATCATATTAATTCTGTATTTATTTCACTTTGATGACGAGATCGTGATAGTAATTGCACATGTGCAGCGATCCATCAACGTGATCGTCAGATTTTTTTTTTAAACCAGGGAGATTATAGGACATAAAATACAAACGATTTGATATTGATGGACAAAAAAAATAAAATAAAATATAAAATATATAAAAATGATATTCTGTTGTGTGCTAATGTTCTACATACGTGCTGTTCATCTGACGTGTGCATGCTTTACTGCAGGTAACATCAAGAATAATGCCGGCCTAAGTGTGTGTGTGTGTGTGTGTGTGTGTGTGTGTGTGTGTGTGTGTGTATAAAAATAAAATATGGTCAAAAGTATTGGGACACCTGACAAAACTGTCACCAAAAAGTTGGAGGCACACGTCTACAACTTTTTATTTTTTCACTTGAACTAGGAGACCCAAACCTGCTCCAGCATGACAATGCACAAAGCCAGCTCCATGAAGATATATGTTACATGGGTTTGGAGTAAAAGGTCTCCTGCTATAGAGCTTTAACCCTATTGAACATCAATTCATTTTTTCACACTGACTGCACCCCAGGCCTCCTCACCTGCATCAGTGCCTTCATCAGTAAATGGGGACTAAATGTGGAACGGGATGTTCAATACCGATCTTATGCTCAGGTGTCCACAAACTTTTGTCCATATCGTGTGAGAGTGGTTGTGTGTTTGTGTGTAACCCATCTCTTTGTTGTATTTGTCTCTTAGGAGTGAGGAGGAGATCGCTCCGGGGATGAAGGTGTGGAGGAAGGCTTTGAGCGAGGTGAGGAACTCGTCACAGCTGGCCATGTGCCTGCAACAGCTGCAGAAGTCCATCGCTTGGGAAAGATCCATCATGAAAGTGGTGAGTGTGTGTGTGTGTGTGTGTGTGTGTGTGTGTGTATATTTCTCAGTCCAGGGTTCAGTGCCAACCTGTGCACGATGATGAAACGGTATTTTAAGCATGTACTAAGGTGTGTGTGTGTGTGTGTGTGTGTGTGTGTGTAGTACTGCCAGATCTGCCGTAAGGGGGATAATGAGGACTTACTGCTGCTGTGCGATGGCTGTGATAAGGGCTGTCACACCTACTGCCACAAGCCTAAGATCAACGCCATCCCTGAGGGAGACTGGTACTGCCCTGCCTGCATCTCCAAGGTAACCGCCACCACCTCCCGTCACGTTCAGAGCGCTCTCACACACACACACACACACACACACACACACACACACACACACACACATACACTGCTCTTAAAGTATACACGTATGCAGTCTGGTCAAGGATTTTTCTTCCCTTTAGAAACCAGTGAACAGAAACAAGATGTGATGTGAAAAATGATAGAAACGCTTTTTTACTCACGTGACCTAATCAGAGAGACGGCCCGTTTTTATGGCTCCCATAAAGCATTTCATTAGTGCTCATTTTAGACGGCGCTTGTGGCTGATCGATCCAATACCGGAAACAAAATGTGTACTGCGCATGTGTGCATATGCGTCTACTTCCAGCCTGAACTATGTCGAAACAATTTACGGGAGTTTCGGGATTTATAATGTTGTTGACTCGACCCGATACCGGAAAACGTTCTTTACCAGTGATTCTCTTAATATAAATTAGCAGTTGAATTAGTTGATTATCCCGATACCGATAGCTGGGTTGGATCGTACTTGCCGATAACCAATTAATCAACTTAATCAAGTTTTTGAAATGGATGCTGAATAAAAAAACGAACAATCAAAACATTCCATGTAAAATAGTACTGAACTTTAATACAAAAAAAAAATTTATTATATAATTAATAAATAATAAATAATAAATATAATGTAGTGCACTCCGTGCAGCGCGCAGTCTCGCTTGTAAAAACAAACAACACCTGCCGTCAGTGATTCGCCTCTAGAGGCCGCGCTCGTATTGACAGCAGACTTTCTCAGTCACTCAGCAACGAATGCAACCCGGAAAAACTATCGATATGGATTTTTGTTGATAGCCGATATTTCCAGCAATCAACAATTAGTGCCAGCAAAACTGAAAAAATCAGCCGACTGCTAATATAAATACAGTTTTTTTTTTTTGTAAAATATATCAATCAATTTATATTAGTTATATTTATACTTATTTATTATTTAACTTTGAGTAATTCTTGAAGCCCTATAAAATGCAAAAGTATCGTCTCACTCGCGTAATGGATGCAACTGCAGAAAATCGCATGCTTTAGCTATATAATAAGCCGGAATTTTGTGAAAACAAGTCAGCAAATCGTATGCACTGGAACGTGGAAGTTCATTTCTTTCACTGTCTTGCTGATAGCGGTATTGAAAAGAATCTGTTGTGTAGCATTAAAGTGTGTGTGTGTGTGTGTTAGTGATACCTTGGGAAAGTTTGCACGTTGTTTCCCGAATGCAGACTCAGGGAGCATAAAACGAAGTGCAGGAATAAGTGTTTATGGCTTCAGGGACGTGAGCGAGACCACGTTAACTGACAGGTCCGAATCCCGCAGGCGAGCAACCAGTCGCCAAAGAACAAAAAGGCTCAGAGTCGAATGCAGTCCGGCGGAGGGGGCAAGAAATCCTCGGAGGCGGCCAAGAAGAACAAGAAGCAGCAGGAGGTGTGTGAGGAAGAGGAGGCAGGAGGAGGTGGCAGCAGCAGCACCAGCATCAGCAGCCCAAAGAAAACAGCCACGACTTCCAGCCAGGCGAAAAAGAGCTCTCCGGCTCCTCCTGCTGCCAAACCAGAGAGTCCGGCCTGCGTGAAACGAGCCAAAACGGCCAGGGACAACAACCGCGACCTGGGCCTGTGCAGGTACCGTTTTATTTTACCGTGTCATTCATCACTTTCATGTCGGTCACAAACACCTGTTGATACAAATAGTGTAAAATTCATTATTAATGGGGAGGTGGTTAAGGAACTGGACTTTGGCTCTGAAGGGCATGAGTTCAAATCCCAGCCTCACTAATCTGTCACTTCTAGACCCCTGAGCAAGACCCTTAATCCCGCAGCTGCTCAGTTGTATAATGAAATAAAATGTAACTGCATTAGCGGGATGATTTCTGAGATCTGTTCCTCTTGTATAGGGTTCTCTTGGCCGAACTGGAGCGCCATCAGGACGCCTGGCCTTTCCTCACACCTGTCAACCTCAAGTCGGTCCCCGGGTACCGGAAAGTCATCAAAAAGCCCATGGACTTTTCCACCATCCGCGAGAAGCTTGTCAGCAGCCAGTGAGTCTCCGTTACATCCTCTGTCTTCTCCAGAGTTCTTCTGAATTCAATCAATCAGACCTGGAAAACAAGAACAAACAGCCAACCAATGGATAAAATGCCTATTAATTAAAACCAGTATAAAATCAAATACGGCCAATTTGCTCAAATAAAATAGAAACGTGCATTCGCTTTGTGTGAAGTGGATTTTTGACTCAATGCTTTTCTTCCTTTTTTTCAAGGTACCAGAACCTCGAGACGTTCATCATCGACGTCAACCTGGTGTTCGACAACTGCGAGAAGTTCAACGAGGACAACTCTGACATCGGCCGCGCCGGTCACAACATGAGGAAGTTCTTCGAGAAGAGGTGGACTGAGCTCCTAAAGCAGACTAACTGATCCACTCAGAGCGCTTTTTTTCTTTTTTGAAACCCTCAAAGTGGAGTTCGGATCAGAACCTCCCGGAATCAACATATTCCTCCCAGCAAAGCAAACACACACACACACACACACACACACACACACACACACACACACACACACACACACACACACAACACCCCAAAGAGACACAGGACAGAGGGTGTCTTTGTGCAATATCATTTCCTTGTAGAAAAGAGTAATCGCACTGAAACCTTCAACTGTCAGAGTTGTATCGAGGAAAAAAAACGACAAAAAAAAAAAACCACTTTCCACTACCTGTAAATATCATCGATTTGTCTCTTCTGTTGTTTTTTTTTTTTTTTTTTACTTTATCGTTAATGTTATAGTGAATGTATTTAATTTTTTTAAAATGATTATTTATGACAAAAAAGGTCCATTCTTCATTTTCTATGAAAAGGAAGAAACAGCGCAACTGCTTTAAAAAAAAAAAAAAAAAAAAGAAAAAAAATGGAAAAAAAAATGAATGGAATGTTTATTTGTTTGTGTGTGTGTGTGTGTGTGTGTGTCTGTGTGTGTTTTTTTGATTTATTTGTTTGTTTTATTTTTTATAATTTTTTTTTTCTTCTCCAAATATGAAACGAAGCCAAGAAAAGAAAGGAACCTGTTTACACCGCTCCGGGAGTTTTTCCCTCCATGCACACACACACACACACACACACACACACACACACACACACACACACAGATGGATTCCAAACCTCGTCCCCATGCAAAAAAAATGTATATACTGTGTGTTTTTATATATATATATACATATATATGCCGTCTCATTTGGAATGATGTGTACATATGGTTTCAGACATTGGATATTGTTCATGCCTTAGACCGATTGTAGCATTTAATTTTAGTCTTCAAAGTGACTTATTATAAGTATTATAATAATTATTATTATTAATATTATTATTATTGACACATTTATTGGTTGTACAGTATACACATATCTTCTACAAACACTGTGGTCTCCTTACTCTTGGTAGTGCCTGCCCTTCTGAACAGGGTGTAGGAAAGTATTTTTTGTTTGTTTCTGTATTTTTGTTTGTTTCTTTTTATTTTTTTTAAAGAAGAAAAAAAAAAAGACACTCCCTGGTTTCCTCCACACGCTGGCATATATACTGTACAACAGTGAGAGTGCGTTATCCCGTAGTGAGAACTGCCGGGAGTTGGCTTCATCAGCATCTCTCACACACACACACACACATACACACGCACACGCAAGTGCATGCACGCACACACAGCAGCCGGCTTTCGGTAACCACTATGGCCACGTCCCAAATTGCATCACTCCCCCACCAACCCACAATAGACCCTGTGGCTTTGTCCTGAATCGTGTCATTCTTCACAACAGTGCAGAAGCAAAAGAGCTCTCGGAGAACACGTGGGAGTGCAGTTGGCGTGCCGTTTTAACGTACTACTTAGCAGGATAGAGTGCAGTTTGGGACGCAGCCCGTGTCTAAGTCTCCTTGTTATCCTCTTCCTTGTCCTCTTCGTGCTCCTCTTCCTCATCCTCCCCGACGTCCCTGTGAGTCTTGGCCACTGGAGGCAGCTAGAACACAGTTTTTTTGTACAGGAGTCAGAGTACTTGAAGTTATTTTATTTAAAGCTATTGTGGGAAACAAAAATGGTAGCGTTCTTTTTGTAGGAGCATTATTTTTCACTAGTGTGTATGTGCGTGTGTGTGCATACGTCTGTGTGTGTGAATGTGAGCGTGTGTATGTATGAGTGTGTGTGTGTGTGTGTGTGTGTGTGTGTGTGTGTGTGTGTGTGTG
>JAAIIK010000176.1:46349-65134 GCA_014706435.1 Silurus glanis
CACACACACACACACACACACACACACACACACACACACACACACACACACACACACACCATGCTGTAGAGATTGACAAGCATGTAGACCCGATCTTTGCTGAGAATCCAGATCACGAACCTCACGATACGGGTTTCTACATGGGTTTTCAGTCAAATCAATGGAGCTGAACATTATTTAACGTGAAAATTGCTTCCTGATTTTAAAACGTTATAAAAAATAAATACATTAAAATATACATTATTTAAGGCTTATGTTAAGTTTATCTGAAACAATGTGACAATTCGAGCAGCCAATTACTGATCATAATGAATGATTAATTGTTCAATTAATATCAAATCATCATTTAAACAGTTATTGGTCAGTTTACCATTTTTGATTAATAGTTCAATTAATAATGAATGCAAATTAATTTCACTAATCGATTAACGAATTAATTGATGATTGATTAATTATTAATTACTCATAATTATCGTCTCACAGCGAACTCTAAAGGGAAACCAGCACACTCCTAATGGCAGCCACAAGAAGGACCAGTTGTACCCTATGTAGTGAGAGTAGAAGGTGAATAGGATGCGACGTCACTGTGATCGGATCCTAGGAACGTCTGGGAAAATGTGAAGTATCTGTAATAAAACGTACTTCTATTCAAACGCATTAAAATGAAATCTAAAATCTTACTGCAATAACTAATCAATTCACTGACTCTTAAACAAAGTAGACAATTAATTAATTTAATTAATTTAATTACATACAAAAAAAATGAGCCACCAAACTATAAACCAAGTTTGCTCACACACACACAACATGCTGTAGAGATTGACAAGCATGTAGACCCGATCTTTGCTGAGAATCCAGATCATCTTCTACTGGAGCATCTTCAGGTAGACATCACGTGACCTTCTACATTAACGCCGTTTCACAGGTATTTAATCACAGTGACGCCGCCGTCGTTTATCTGCTCCGCTTTGTCTCCGAGGCACTAAATCACACAGATTACACTCCCTGCAGGGCTCAGATCCATCACTTCCTGTTGCTGTGTCTGGCAGGCAGGAAGTGGCCGGGTCATTCCAGGCTGACGGTGAGCGATTGGTCGGAGGACGATGTGTCGGCATGGTTACGGGAGGAGGAGCTAGAGAGCCTCGTCAACACGTTTAAGGCCAATAACATCGACGGGGCAGAGCTTCTCTCACTCAGCAAGGAGAGCCTCAGCTCGGAGCTCCATATAGGTGACACACACACACACACACACACACACACACATATATATATACACACACACACGTGGTAAACATTAATTTAAAAAAGTGCAAAGTGTGCAATACCTAACTGAGGTTGTAGTATTTGAATCTCAATTCAAACTTTTGTTGAGAAGTGGTAATGTGAACGCTGTACGTGTTCCCGCTCTGTGATTGGTCAGAGTCGTTGGGTTTGCGCAGTAAAATTCTGCAGAAGATCGAGGAGCTGAAGATGGCCCCGGTGTCCGACGGCATTCCTGACGAGTTCCTCTGCCCCATCACGCACGAGGTCCTGAAGGACCCGGTGATCGCTGCAGGTCCGTGTTTAATCCGATGAAAACAAATTTCATATGTACAAAGTGAACATTGTTAACGTGTGTGTGTGTGTGTGTGTGATGTGCCACAGATGGCTACTCGTACGAGCGGGAGGCCATCGAGGGTTGGATCAAGACGAAGAACCGCTCCAGCCCCATGACCAACCTGCCCCTGCAGACCACCCTCCTCACCCCCAACCGCACGCTCAAAATGGCCATCTGCCGCTGGACCAACAGCCAGTGATCAGCCGCGGCACACGTTCTCTCACAACGCTAACTAACGCTGTAATGATTCTGAATCCGGTATGCTGGGAGCTTGCCACAATCCTCAAAAACGCCGTTTCGACGGTTAGCATGTCATCCTCGTCTAGACGTGCGCTTAATTAAAACGCGAAACTATGCAAAAGATGAACGACGTGCCTTGAGCCTGGAGTCTGTAGGAACCTCACGATACGGGTTTCTACATGGGTTTTCAGTCAAATCAATGGAGCTGAACATTATTTAACGTGAAAATTGCTTCCTGATTTTAAAACGTTATAAAAAATAAATACATTAAAATATACATTATTTAAGGCTTATGTTAAGTTTATCTGAAACAATGTGACAATTCGAGCAGCCAATTACTGATCATAATGAATGATTAATTGTTCAATTATTATCAAATCATCATTTAAACAGTTATTGGTCAGTTTACCATTTTTGATTAATAGTTCAATTAATAATGAATGCAAATTAATTTCACTAATCGATTAACGAATTAATTGATGATTGATTAATTATTAATTACTCATAATTATCGTCTCACAGCGAACTCTAAAGGGAAACCAGCACACTCCTAATGGCAGCCACAAGAAGGACCAGCTATACCCTATGTAGTGAGAGTAGAAGGTGAATAGGATGCGACGTCACTGTGATCGGATCCTAGAAACGTCTGGGAAAATGTGAAGTATCTGTAATAAAACGTACTTCTATTCAAACGCATTAAAATGAAATCTAAAATCTTACTGCAATAACTAATCAATTCACTGACTCTTAATGTTCATTTGCTCAGTTAGCTCATTTACTGCTCTTCACATGTATGATCTCATGCATGATGTATGAAAGTTATTTTTATTACTAGCTGCAGGATTTTGCACTCTGACACAGCGTTTGTGATCGTCTGCATAGCCGAGGCTTTTTATAACACGCTACGCATTCAAATACACCCATGATGCTTTAGTTATTAATGTTTAGGCTCCGCCCAGCCACGATCAGCGCAAAGCAGCCAATCACAACGCTGGTAACATTCCATATATATATATATACACACACACACACACAGAGCCTGTTAAAAGTGTGTAGTCATTTATGGTTTTTGAGAGACACGTACACGTTCCTTATGTTTCTATGCAACAGTTTTCACGTTAACTAGACGAATCTATACATTTCCAGATGTTCCACTTTATCTTAATTGAAAACTATGAAAGCATGAACACCATCTTTACACACTCTCGGGATCCGGACGCTTCGTTTCTCCAAACGTTCGCCTGAAATACTTTGCTGTGCCTCTTGTACAACTCGCCAAAGATGTTCTTCACTAGTCGGAGATTTCTTTCTTGTGATGCAGTTCATCCCAGAGCAGTTCAGCAGGATTTAGGTGCGGTGACTGGGCAGGGCGTTCCAGGATAGATATCACTCCAGACGACTGTTTACTCTCTAAGAACTCGGACGTATTCGTCACTTCGGCTCATCGTCTTGTTGAAGTCGGTTCCAATGAGCCGCAGTCCAGACGGAACTGCATGGTGCATGTTGAAGTATGGAGCCATGTTGGTTCAGGATTCCTTTCACTTTCCTGCTCCAAAACAACCATTAAGCTTCTATCTGATCACAGCATCATCTCTCCTCCTCGCCATCTCACATCTCAAGTTCTTCTGTTGGAGACAAAAACGTCCCATTTGGACTCCACAGAATTTTCTTCCACTCATTCACCGTTTAATTCTTGTGTGTTTGTGATTTGCTGCATAGAAACCATAAGTTTTCGCCACACTTTAAATCGGCTCTGTACCACTGCTGTACGACTGCACTGGATTCGAGCCGTGTAAATACATACACAACCCTGGATTCTGAATGTGGCTTTGCAGTTTCTTACAGACGGGATAACGAAGGGTTAAATAAGTCTCAATAAAATTCTACTCGATGGCGCACGTTTTTATTTTTTTACGTCTCTCATTTCTTCCAAACTGCATCCCGGTCGATTTTTTTATTCGCTACACTACGCACTCGTAACCCAAGGTCACCCAAGGTCACAGACGTAAAGCCGGGGCTTGAAGTGGGCCTTTATTGTCGCGTTATGCAGCAAAATCGAAATACAATCAATAACAGTATTGTATATGGAACCCGAACGCGAATAACATACATATAAAATAATCTCTTAAACGTCACCGGTCTCGCGAAAACCTGAAACGGTTCGCTTTCGGGATTAAACCACCGCTCACAGAGAGCCGAGCAAAGAAGTTCACGCCTCCTCACATAGACGTGGGTGAAAAATGGTTTCCTGTTTATTATGAGTATAAGACTGCACTATAGAGGGTGTATATAGTAATCCGTCATATATATATATATATATGTTCAATTGGCAAAAGTATTGGGACACCCGCCTTTTACAGCCATATGTGGTTCTTCCTCAAACTGTGACCCCAAAGTTGGAGGCACACAATTTTGTCGGATGTTTTTGGATGCGGTAGCAGGAAATTTTCCCTTCATTTAAACTTGGAGACCCAAACCTGATCCAGCATCACAATGCCATGAAGATACATGGGTTGGAGTGGAAGATCTCCTGCTGTAGAGCTCGGACCCTCAACCCTATTGAAGATTTTATCCATATAGTGTAGAAAACAGGATTTTTCAGATTGTTGATCATAATTGCTATTTTAATATACTTTCTTTTGAGCTTGGGATATAGATTTTTGCTTGGGATGATAATGATGGTGATGAGGATGAAGAAGAAACATCTTTGAAATCTCACACTGTCGTCTTTTTGAGGGTGTGCGAACTTGTGCGCTCGCCTGTACGTGAACCTGAAGTCTTCATAAAGCATTCATTCTGGAAAGATTCTGAACTTTATAATATATTTATATGTAGCTGTGCAAAAATAACAATATAAAATGTTTGAAACGATAAACGAAGCTATAGAAGCCATAAATAAATTAATCGATATATTAGCAAGTAGAGAGGGTTATAAGGAAACGCACCGTACGGCACGCACACACACACACACACACACACACACACACACACACACACACGCGCGCGCGCAAACATGCCCCGGTCAGGAATAACAGTGTGCTAGGCATCAATACTGCAATAAGAGACTCGTTAGAGAAATCACAGCTGCTAAAACTTATCAATTACCTACCGTGTAATGCGTGACAGTCATTCAGCGGTTCCTGATCGGGGCTTTAAAGTGTTTTATCTGCCCTTATAGAAGAGTTCTACAGTAAACCCTGCTGCTGCAGCGTGGGATAATTAGTACAGTACAGAAATCTCGTTACGTTCCTATTCGTAAAGCCGTTACTTGTTCGCCGTGGAGGTAAAATGCTGCCTGTTAAATGAGACATGAAGGCTAAAAGCAAAGCCTGATTCGTTAAACGTCGCTAACCGGTTTACGTGGAGTTTGTGCTTTTGGCGCTGCAGTCTTCACGGCTACACGTTGGACTCAATGAAGGAGCGTTTGGGTTTGATGGAGCTGATGAGGATGGGGTTGTCGCGCGCCAGGTTGGCCTGCTTGTGCTGCTTGGCCGAGTGCAGCTCTTCCGCGTGAGTGCCGTTGTGGAAGGTCTCCTGGTAGGCGCTGCTTCCCGTTTTAGGGTACTGGAGGTCACAGGTCAGTCCCTGCACCAGTTCTTCCGTAGCGTGACCCTGCCAGCTGTGATTGTGCAGCGGTTGCTGGTGGAAGCGCGCCGTCTTGTCCGTGACGCCCATGAACGGGCGCGGTTTGTGCTCTTGCAGCCTGGAGGACACGTCGGAGACGGAAGCGGCGTTCTCGTTGGAGACCGAGCTGCGGTTGCGGTCCGATTGCACCCCGCCGAACGCCAGGCTCCCGGATGAGCTGGACACGCGCATGCTGCTGCTTCGGATGAACTCGGACCTGCACTCTGGAGCGCACTCTGCTGCCAGGGGCATGGTGTCCAGGTGACCCAGATGACCCCTGCCTCCTTGGGTGTCTCGGAGCGGCTCTCTGGTGTGTAAGCAGGCTCTGTGGTGGCTGTGGCTCTCTCGGCTCTTCACGCTCTGAGCCTGTCTGGACGGAAGGCGCCTGTGAGCTGACGGAGAAAACGACTGGTTCCCAGACAGCACCAGGCAAAGAGAGTCGGGCAGAGTTCGGCTCTGCTGCCAGTTCTCTTTCCTTTTCTCTTCTTTACTCGTCCTCTCCTCAACGCTCTCCTCCACCTGCACCAGCTTTATCCCGAGGCTCTCAGAACTTTTATGAGGCGTCCGAACGAGCACGGCTTCCTCCTCCTCCTCCTCCTCTCCATCATCATCGTCCTCGTCTTCGTCATCTTCGTCCGCCTCGGGCTGAGCATGCGATGACGTGTGTTTCCCACCCGGGCGCTGATGGCACTCTTCTTCCACACGGGCCAGCAGGCGTCTGATCTCTCGGTTACTGGGACACAGACGCGCCGCCTCGTGGAGATCGGACAGCGCCGCCGCAAACTGCCTGAGAGAGACAGATCGGAAATGAGAACCTTGGACTGCTTTTACATTCGCTGATTGTGTTTGTTTTTTCCTGTGATCGCAATACGAGGACTGAAAACAGGACCGTATAGAAAAACTCAGGAATATAAATAAGTCTTTACCCTGAATACATTAGTACATAGCTTTTATAGAGACTGCACTCGAGTGAGGTTTTGTTCTAAATGTTCTCATCTGCTGTGATGCGTAGTGGAGCTTCTCACCTGCTGCTCCTCTTAGCTCGAGCACGAGCGTAAAAAGCTTCGTACGACCTCGGCTTCAGTTCCAGAGCCTTAGTGGCAAATTCTTCCGCCATGCCAAAGTCCTGCAGA
This sequence comes from Silurus glanis, assembly GCA_014706435.1. Lineage (NCBI taxonomy): Eukaryota > Metazoa > Chordata > Actinopteri > Siluriformes > Siluridae > Silurus > Silurus glanis. The sequence continues at coordinate 52,944 of JAAIIK010000176.1, forward strand.
GAGACAGAAGGAAAAGAGAAAGAGCCGCAGAGAAGAAGAGAAGGACAGAAGGGGGGAGGGGAGGAGAAAGCAACCATTATTATCACAAGCAAGATGTCAGTTTAGTTTTGTCACAGATTCGCATCGGCTAAAGATGTAAAAAAGTGTTGGTATTTGTTTTACGAAGCATTGTTTTAGCACACATGCATCTGTAAAAAACAATTTATTTATGCAGAATTATTATTATTATATGTGCTATATTTTTATTATTTAGAAAGTGACCAATAATTTGACCAATATTTTATATCGATTTCTCCTCGCTAAACTGTTTCTCGAGCGCGTTCTCTCGTCACCGCCGCTGCTACGTGAATATGACGCATCGCAACGTAACGCTACGGAGACCGAGGCGTGTCCTGAGAGTCACATAGAATACAGATTAACATGGCAGAGGTAGAGCTGTAACTTCCTGCACACACAACAGGAAAAGAACGTCTGGTTTTATTTGATCTTTTTCCTTTTTTTTCCTGCACAACAAGGCGTGTTTCTGAACCGAAGAAATAAAAGCGGCATATCAGTAACATTTTGAATTGCAGAGTCGAAATCGTATCGCTCTGCATCGTAATGGGGGAAATCGTATCGTAGCTGCTTGGTTATAGAGCTGCGTTCTGATGACCCCATTGTAAGTTGAAAGTAGTGGAGACATGGCAGAGCCTACCCAGGAATAAAGACATGATCAGTAAGGAGTCGTACACTGTAATTTGACAATTATTTAGTACATAATTGAGCAAAATGGAGCAATTTACAGAACCATACCGTATAAACTAAACAGTATATATGCATGTGGAAGCAGCCGCGTAGACGAGCGCCGGTACTCCAGTGGAAGGCGGAGAATACGCTGCTAGGTTTGCCTGCCGTGCAAAACTTATTAACAATATGAACAATATTTGTTTCATTTGTTGTATCGATATCGTCATCGAAAAGTCTTATCTCGGGGATCATCTGTGTATTAAAGAATAGAATTTTAACCACAGACACAACCTGCTGGATCACAACCTGCTGGTCCGCTACTTAAATCAGATTGCGTTGGGAAATTATCAGTAGTAAACAGTTACATAATAAAATAATCAGAACGGTGGAGTTTGTAGATGTTCATGAAGATGTTCTCTCTCTAGCTTTGTCTGTGTATTGCGGCTGCGCTGAGCGCTTCGTTGATCAGCCGGAACTTATTGGGATTCTGTCCTTGAGCAGAAGGTCGAAAAGATAGTGAGGCTAAAGATAATGGTTCTCTTTAAACGCTTAATGACGGAATGTTGTATTAAAATGGCTATTATACCTTTCACGCAATCCTTGCCAGCGGGTATCGGAGGAAGCCGGTGTGATCAAGCACAAGGTCTTCTCAATCATATTAGCAGCTTGAGGCAGATCTCTTTTTAATAGCGGACTGGAGGAGAATCATTTATGGGAAAAGAATCTGTAGCCAGTTGGTTGTGTTTAGTTGTTTTCAGTAGAAATAAGTCGATTGCTTGGAGAATGGCAGCGTCTATTTCTACTTTTAAAAACCGAGGGCGTTCTACTAAATACGGAGAACACTTTAACCTGACACATGGTTGCCTCTGCAAGCAGGTTACACAAAAAATATACAGATTCAACAATGGTCCCAGACGATCAGTATTGTGGAAATTTCTTATTTGATGTCCATCTATAATATAATAAAGGCGATAAAGGAGATAAAGGAGCTTGAAATGCCTTGGCATGGAAGGGAAGTGCCTCGAAAATTGTAGCTCAGTGGTTAAGATGCTCCACCACCATCATCAAGTTTGCTGACGACACTGTTGTGGTGGGCCTGATCTCCAACAACGATGAGACGGCCTACCTACAGGAGGTTAAAAACCTGGAGAGATGGTGCCAGGAGAACAACCTTCTCCTGAACGTCAGCAAGACTAAGGAGTTGATCGTGGACTTCAGCACAAAGCGGGAGCGGTCATACCAACCGATAAACATAAACGGGACCCCAGTGGAGAGAGTGGACAGTTTCCGGTACCTTGGTGTTCACATCACACAGGATCTGTCTTGGTCCTGTCACACCAACACCTTGGTGAAGAAGGCCCGACAGAGTCTGTACCATCTGAGACGCTTAAGGGACTTTAAACTTCCCTCTCAGGTGCTTAAGACTTTCTACACCTGCACCATTGAGAGCGTTCTGACGGGTAGCATCACTTCCTGGTTCGGGAACAGCACCATGCAGGACAGACGAGCCCTCCAGAGGGTGGTGCGTTCAGCTGAACGTACCATCCACACTGAGCTCCCTAACCTGCAGGACATTTACAGCACGCGGTGCGGACCAGAGCCAGGAAGATTGTGAAGGACCTCAGCCATCCCAACAATGGACTCTTTTCTCTGTTGCGTTCAGGGAAACGCTTCCGCTCCCTGAAAGCGAACACAGAGAGAATGAGGAGGAGCTTCTTCCTGCAGGCCATTCAGAGTTTAAATCAGGAAACACCCAGGATCTAAAAACTGGCCCACTCTCTCCATCATCACACCTGCTCTCTGTACATATCTCACCTTTCGCACCAAGACACTTTAATCTCTGGACTTGCACAGCACAGTGCACTTTATATTTAATTTAATTTTTATACCACACCATACTGCACACGGACACCTTACGGACCTTTACACCACACCATACTGCACATGGACACTTTACGGACCTTTACACCACACCATACTGCACATGGACACTTTACGGACAACCCACCAAAAAAATTGTCTACTGTTTACACTCTGTTACACATCGTTTACTGTTTCACTGTTTACTGCCATTTTTTGTATATTCACATTTATAGATCTTTATATATCTTTTATATCTTTATATTCTATATTTTATTTTATTTTATTATTTTATATAGTTCTTTTATACCTCATACTTATTTATCTGCCTTCTTTTCTTTTTCCCCCATCCTATTCCCTCATGCCGGACCATCGTATAAAGCATTTCACTGCATGTCGTACCCTGTATGTATGTGTATGTGATGAATAAAATTTGATTTGATTTGATTTGATGTTGGACTTCTGATCAGAAGGTTGTGAGTAAAAATCCTACCACCACTAAGATGCCACTGCTGGGCCTTTGAGCATGGCCCTTAGCCTTCACCTGCTGTTGTTTGAATCAGATCATTGTAGTTCGCTCTGGAGAAGGGCCTCTGCCGTAAATGTTATATGATGGATAGAACGTTAAATAGACAAACCATAGACAAACGTAAAGGCGACGAGATGACAGACAAATGGATTCTTTTCATTTTATTCATTATTCACTCCTTAACATTCTATGATCTGACGGTGACTCACGTTGGTTTTGCGGCGGCAGCGGGACAGGTTGAGGTACAGAGAGACCCGCAGCTCTCGAAAGGCCTTCAGGTCTTCCCCGAAGCCTTCTCTTGGAAACTTCCTCAGTGCGTACTGGTACCTCTGAGCTGCTTCCTTCATCTTCCCTTTCTGAGAAGGAACGAGGACTTGAGAGGTGAGAGATTTAAAGAAACACCTCCCTAAGAGAAGAAGTATCACCCGCCCGTGACTGACCTTGTACAGCAGGTTGCCTTCCTCCATCAGCTTCTGCAGCAGGATGATGAGGATGTCGGGTTTAGAAGTGGCCATGGCCCAGGCAGCGTTTCCTTCAGGGAGAGCGGAGGGAGGACAAAAAAAAAAATGAGAGAGAGAGAGAAACGGACGTTAGATCGCACGTCTCACCGCCTCCCTCTGTCTCCTTACCGTGATCTAGACTGGCCTGAGAGAGTTACCTAAAGCTTGTACCTGATCGATCATAGGGAGACGTGCGGTACCCTTTAGCAGCAGGTAAGTGAAGGCCAAAAAGAGAAAGAGAGAAGTAATGTGAGAGGAGTAAAAACACACACAAACACAAACACACACACACCATACAAATCTACACACAATATAAAGTCCTGATTACAATATTTAAAGGGGCGGTTAACAATTTTTTTGCGTACATTCAGCAGCACCTGAATGCTAGCGTGAGAAAGCGTGAGAGGTGAGAGGAGAGGTGCTTTCTGGATTGATGGACCTGTTTCTTCTGATCGTTTGGAAATGTTTGGTGAACATGATTTTTCCAAATCCTGGTACATCAAAAAGAAGCCCTCTGAGCTGATATGTCCCTCCTTGGAACAGATATTTCATTTCATATAAGTTCTGACTTTTGCTGACCGCACCTTCAATCGTGGAAAAAAAATCACTGACCACATTTAATCGTGGATAAACTAAAAATTACTGACCTTGTGAAAAAATCACTGTCCGCACCTTTAATCGTGGGAAAAAATTTGTACCGCACATGTAATCATGGAAAAATCATTGATTGCCCCTTTAATCGTAAAAAAAACCCCCCAAAAAAATCACTGTCCGCACTTTTAATTGTGGAAAAAAAACACTGGCCGCGTGAAAAAAAATCACTGACCGCATCTTTAATTGTGGAAAAAAATCATACCGCACCTTTAATCATGGAAAAATCATCGATCGCACTTTTAATCGTAAAAAAAATAAATAAAAATAAATCCACTGACCTCATGGGAAATTCACTGACCGCACTTTTAATCGTGGAAAAAAAAAATCACTGACCGCACCTTTAATGCAGATTACACACACACACACACACACACACACACACAAAACGTTTCCTATCGCTACAGCAAATTTAACGCTACATTAAAAGACACGTCTCAACTAAAAAAAGGAATCCAGACCCTTTTTGCCCGTATATTTTTTCACCAGAAGAGGAGGAAACGATGTAGAGACACATGGCATTTGTCAAATCTCAGCCCAGCCTGTACTTATCCTGCTGTCTGATTACGGTGGGCAGAGCTTTTGGTTAATGCGAATTTAGACGTGGTTGTTTTTTAGTGGTTCGGTGGTCAGTGCTGAAATCAAACCTACCGCTCAGGGGGAAGGAAAGAAAAGCGGCAGAGTGCTTGGCTAACTGGAGCAGCACGCACCACACTTTTTTCTCCATCTGGTCTCAAAGTGAGACGTCGGAGTTCTACTGTAACCAAGGGGGGGGGGGGGGGGGGGGGTGTCTCGACACAAGCTTCAATTTAGACATTATTTTTTGCTCGATATGTGTCCGAAAAAAAAACCACGCTGTATTTTGTATAGAATCTTTTTTAACTATTCATATGAAGAAAATTCGACAGGATTCAATTCTTCCGAGACGCAATGAACCTCCTTTTTTTTTTTTTTTTTTTTTTGCTGGAAGTAATGACAGATTGTACATCACTGACGCCACAGTTACGGAGTGGGCCAGTGGCTCAGCGGGCTTGCGCAAACCGTAGCGTGAAAACATGGCCTCGTTTCCGTTACATTTAGGACTCAGCAGAGGTGCTGAAGAAAGAGAGAGAGAGAGAGAGAGAGAGAGAAACAGCCACATTCTGGATTCGGCTGATCTAATTTCAGTGTAAAGGATAAACTCAGGAGAAAGGTGTGTGTGTGTGTGTGTGTGTGTGTGTGTGTGTGTGTGTGTGTGGAGAGTGTTCTGGAGCGCTCCTCACCCAGCTTGGCCCCTTTCTTCAGCAGAGTGACGACGACCGAAGTGTTGCGGCTGCCGATGGCGCGGTCGAGGGGTCTCATGCCGCTGTAGTCCATGTGCTCGATCACAGCGCCGCGTTCCACCAGGTAGTGCACCTGCAGCAGCGAGGAAACACGCAAACACTCAAAACACCGTAATCTCACACACTGAAGGCCGGGTCACAGGAGATAATAACCAGGTGCTGACAGGAGTGAAGACACTCTGGATTGGAGCTGTGCATAAAAATATCTCAGCGTCACATTGCATGCGTGTGCGGGTCAGAGAAAAAACTGGTCGATCGGGGGAGGGGCAGTATTAATCTTTTAGTAATTGAAGTGTTAATGAAGTCATTAATGCAGCCGAGTGGTTGTGGCATCGGATTCTGGATCGGGAGGTCACATGTTCAAATCCCTGCCAGTGATGGGCCCTTGAACAAGGCCCTTAACCTCAACTGCTTGGATGAAAAGTAGCTCTGGACAACGGCATCAATTCAATATTTCATAAAAGGCTTTTGTATTTTTGCTTTGATTTAAATCTTTACCTTTTTTGTACTATTGTTGTACTAAATGACAAAAACAGGATTGTTTCATTAATTTAATGAAATTCATTCATTTAATTAATTAATTGGACTCAATACATGTAAATATATATTTTTTTATTATTTTATCCTGAAATTGTACATAAGCCTGTGTTTTACCTCAACACAACACTCCAATCACGTGTCCTGAGGTAATCACGATTGCCCGGTGTGTGTGTGTGTGTGTGTGTGTGTGTGTGTGTGTGTGTGTGTGTTTTTATCTCTATTTTCAACGCACAATGTCGGCGTCTCCGTAAAAAGCGGCGAGGTCGAGAGGAGTGCGTCCGTTCTTATCGGCGTGATCGATTTGAGCTCCTCTGTCCACCAGCAGCTCCACTACGCCCTTCTGGCCCTTCAGACACGCCCAGCTCAGCGGCGTCAAACCTTCCTTATCCACCGCGCTCATGCACGCTCCTGCATCACAAACACGATCACTAGTACGAAATACTAGAAACAAACTTTATCTGAGCTCGGCGTACTCACCCTGCGAGAGAAGGAAGTCCACGGTGGTCACATGACCCTCACTGGCCGCAACCATCAGCAAAGAGCGGCCATGTTTGTCGGAGACGTCCAGCTTGGCGCCGTGCTGCAGCAGCAGTTCCACGACCTAACCAGAGAAAACGGGAAACTCGAGCATTATACAATCCGTTTGTGTGTGTGTGTGTGTGTGTGTGTGTGTGTATGAAATCTAGTGCAGCTTCCCAAACCTATAACCCTACTGAGTGTAGTTCTCTGGACGCGCTTTGATTTTCAATTTACACCATACGTTTGGAAGGTGAAGACTAACACAGGGCTGAAATCTGAGCTTCTTATTTCCAATATTTGATCCTCAGAGACGGATGAAATTGATATAATTGTATCTGCTCTACTGCACTATAGATTCTATCTACTGTATTGTAATAAAGTCTGTACTGTACAATGCTGTATTGTTCCACACTGTACTGTACTAAACAATACAATACTGTACAATACTACACCATACTGTTCTGTATGTATTATAATATACTGTACTTAAGGAGAACAGTTTCTAGTTCTGCACTATTTCACACACTGTATAATATAGTGATATACAATTCAAATTTTATTTGTCACATTCATACAGAGTACGACATGTGAAACGCTTCTTACGACTAAACAAAAATAAATAAAGTAACGTAAAAATAAATAAATAAGTATAAAATTTTATTGAAATATAATCTGACTATAAGTATGAATAAAAAAATCTATATTATATATATATACTATCCTGATATACATGTATATATAGTACGTTAATACTATACTATATCTTATAGACAGTAACAGAAAGAATCTAAGTGCTCTTCGCTGTTGGTCTTCACCTTCTTAACGCTCGAGATGGATTGAGTAAAGATCGGAAAACGTCACAGTTTCACCACAAAAATCAGCAAGGGGCTATTTTGTGTTTTTCTTCTTTCAGATTTTTATTAAATTCATACTATATGGGAAGGTCATTGGGAAGGTCAAAACGAATACAGGGATGCACTTCGTTCCGTCCTGAATTTTTTCATCCGACTTTTTACACTCGATAAAATGATACGGGTTGAGATGCATGTTCTTGCACATTTCTGTACTGTAGTATACTAATTCTAACCTTTACTTTACTGTATTACAGCATACTGTACTACACAATATTCACTTAAACCAATTAGAATAACTGCATTTATTTAATCTCATCAACCCTTCTACAGTACACTATAAAACAACACAGTGTGTAAATCTCATAGCTCTCCTTTATCTCTGATGAGTCACAGAACGAATCTGAGTCACAGCGAATCTGATGAATCTTTTTTTGGCGCCCAAAAAAATCTCAGATTTCCATCAGATTCGCTGTGCAGGTTGTTGAGGTGAAGACTAACACTGGAATGCCCTCAGTTTCATCCTGTGATGCTCCAGAGCTGAGATTTCACATATATGACACAAATTATACAGGTTCCAGATGTGTAATTTTGCAACATGTGTACTATAGTAATTGATCCCACTGTACTGTACTGTACTATCAAACTACGAAACCCCCCCATACGATAGGACACTATAGTACAGTGCAATAAAATAACGTTACGTGTGAGCGTTGATACGCTGTTACTATAGTAACCATAAGGAATTCCTCGAAGTGCATCATTAACCCGGTCTCAGTTCTGCAAATAAAATGACCTCTTCATGAAAATCCATCAGGACCGTGCAGGACCCTGGTTTTAGGAGCTCACCTGCGTGTGTCCGTGTTTCACAGCGGTGTAAATGGGATTTACGCCCCTGCGGTTTGGCTGCGTTATCGCGGCCCCCTGTTCCAGCAGGAACACGCACGTGTCCAGCTTCCCCCGGCCGGCAGCAGCACTCAGAGCTAACGTCAGAGACAAGTCGAATTACTCGAATTATACTGAGGCTCATCGTACATCTGCATGAAAATTCAGGATTCTTTTTTTACACAGACACACACACACACACACACACACACACACACACACACACACACCTGTCTCCCCCCATAGCGTGTCAAGGCCGTCGATTTGCACGCTCAGCTCGTTCTTATTCAGACCCACCAAGTTCTTCAGCACCTGTACAGCAAGAACATGACAAATTGAGTCACTAGAATATAATACAGGGTTGTCCTGCATGTCCAGCATCGTTGGGTTAATAGATCCGAGCAGGGAAGAGCAAATCCAAATAATTCCACTCATGGAAAAACGGAAATTTTGCAAGCAACTGCTTTTGTTTCACCACACATCATTTTTTTTTTTATCCATCACACACCCTGTAGGTCACAATGCACTACAGAGCAGAGCACAAAACACACCTAAAGCAAACCCACGATATAAATAGACACTACATGGATGCATGTTTGTAGACACCTGACCACCATATGCATCCTAGTTCATCCTAAAGGTGTTCACTGGGTTTGAGGAAAATAAGGTCTCTGTGCAGGACACATGAAACCCTCTTCCACTACAACCTTAACAAACCATGTCCTCATAAAGCTCATAGTCATGGTGGAACAGTGTTTGGGTGTCTTAATTAAAGTAGTCGTAAATCCACTGTCATCGTTTCAGAAACAAAACACTGCATAAAATCCCCCCAAAAATATATTGAGTTTTGTATTGAGAGAAACCCGATGGAAAGAAACTGCAGCACCTTCAGTGGGTTAGGCTTCCTCAGTAATGGAAGAGTAATACGAGTTGTATCTTGGTGTGTGTGTGTGTGTGTGTGTGTGTGTGTGTGTGTTACCTGGACGTGTCCCATGCTAGAGGCAGCGACAAAGGCTTGCTGCACTATTCTGCTCTTGTGGCTTTGTTCAGCCTGTGCTGCGTCGGAGCTCCATTCCTGTTCCAGAAGACACTGAAGGATTTCAGCGTGACCTCTCAGGGCAGCGTGAACCACCACACACTGACCGCTCTTATCCATGTGATCGACCTGGTGTGCAGGATTCAAACAAAATAAAACCTAGGGTTCATCTTCCAGATTTGGGGTGCATGGATCACGAATTAATGAAAATCAGAACATTTTATTGATCTTTTAGTAAAATCCTTTGGTTGCAGTTATCCAGTAAAAGATGAAAGTAAAAATAATTAAATAAATAATCAGAAAAGTCAGACTACAATAATCGCTATAAAAAAAAAACGATTGCACGTGTAAATTATTATTATTGCACATAAGATATTAACAATATATTATTTCAAGTTCAAGTTTATTTCTATGGCGTTTTTTCTCAATGTTCATTGTCTCAAAGCAGCTTTACAGAACTTACTGTAAGAATTAAAGTAAATGATGTGTGTTTATCCCTGATGAGCAGCCGTGGTGACTGTGGCATCGAAAACTCCCTTAGATGTTATGAGGAAGAAACCTTGAGAGGAACCAGACTCAAAAGCAGAACCTCATTCTCATTGGGTGACCTCAAGAGTGTGATTATAGTCTTTAAACACTACAGAACACTGGAGAGTGAGAACTAACATGAGCACTGGAGTGTGTGATTATGAGTAGCGTCCTTTCTACAGTCTTCTACAGTCAGTTGATGTTATGGAACCAGGAGCTACTGAGCAACTCATAAAATAGCTCAACATTTGAGATCATCACAGATCCAACACCAGCTTCTCCATGCCAGAGCCTTTAACATTATAACTTATTAAATATTAGTGTGGCATGAAAACCTATAAATATATATAGATATATCTTTATTATCCATATTGTATAATATCTATTTCATGGAGCAGCTGTTTAACACTCAGAGGGAGGAGTTTTGTAGTTTGATGGCCGCAGGCAGACACGATCTTCTGTGGCGCTCTGGGGTGCATCGTGGACGCATGTGTGATGTGGAAAGCTGCAAGATGGTGGAGCCTTTGTGACAGGGAGGCCTGTGTAATTTCAGAACTTGTAAGAAGAACCTACTGGAATAGAATAGACGAACAGGCTTCTCTGGTACAGTGTAATATTATAACGCCTAAAGGAATAATACTTTACGTGGACTTCATTTCTGGGTCGCTGTACAGTTTTAAAACCAGGCCACCCATTTCATCCTGACACATTTGCCTAAGAACCTTAATTGAGACTTAAATATGGAGTAGAGGCAACATCCAGACTGACCTTTGCCCCCTTCCGGCAGAGCAGGTTTACCACGCCGAGGTGTCCGGCGGCCGCGGCGTAACACACGGGCGTCATGCCGTTCTCCGATACGCCGTCCACCGGAGCGCCGAACTCTAGCAGGAGAGCCACCATCTCCAGATGACCCAAGTGAGACTGTACGCACAGGGCAGGGGCGCTGTTGAGCACCTCGGTGCGGTAACACACATTCGCTCCGCCCAGGATCAGCAACCGAGACACCTGAGGAAACACAGGAGTGACGGATGGATTTCATTGGGTATAAAAAAAAAAAAAACGTCAATAAACCCCAATAAAGACACCCCTGGACTCGGCTCTGACCAAAAGAAAGCTCTGGCTTGACTAAATTACAACAGGGAAAATTTCATGCTGCCAAATGCATCCGAAGACGTCCTACACAATTGTGTGCCAAATGTGTAGTTAAAGTGTTCAGAAGAACCACATATGGCTGGAAGTCATGTGTCCCAATCCTTTGTCCGATTTAGTATGTAGACATACGTATATGAACCATTTAATGCTAAGGAATGTAACTTCGCGTTAAAATGATCTTCTGGGGAATGACAAGTAAGAAAAAGCCCAAACACAGAGTGACAGAAAACCTCTTTCTGGAGCTCGTCTGACTGAAGTGTGTTAGAAGAGAAGGTTATTAAATTCCCCCTTGCAGCAGTAATAAAATAATAAGCCTTCATCCCCTTTACAAACATCACAAGATCCTTTTTAAGCATCGTGCTGGTGTTTCCGGCATTCGTTTAATCCTGGGATGTGCATCACAACCGAACGAAAGCAGCAGGCTTCTTCTGATTGCTCAGCTCACCTGATAATGGACGCTCGATTAGGAAGCAAGATGAAGCAGGATAAAGCGCAATGAAGAGAGATGAAGCGGGATGAAGTGGGATAAAGCAGGTAAAAGCGGGATAAAGTAGGATGAAAGGGGATGAAGCAAGATGAAGCAGAAAGAAGCGTGATAAAGAGGGATGAAGCGGGATAAAGCAGGAAGAAGCAAGATGAAGTAGGATAAAGATGGATGAAGCAGGATTAAGAGGGATAAAGCGGGATAAAGCAGGAAGAAGTGAGATGAAGGGGGATGATGTGGGATGGAGAGGGATGATGCGGGATAAAGCAGGATGAAGGGGGATGAAGAGGGATGAAGCGAAATGAAACAGGATGAAGAAGGATGAAGCGGGATGTAGCAGGATGAAGGGGGATGAAGAGGGATGAAGCGAAATGAAGCGGAATAACACAGGATGAAGCGGGATGAAGAAGGATGAAGGGGGATGAAGCAGAATGAAGCAAGATGAAGGGGAATGAAGCGGGATGAAGCAGGATGAAGATGGATGAAACGGTATGTAGCAGGATGAAGGGGAATGAAGCGGGATGAAGCGGGATGAAGAAGGATGAAGCGGGATGTAGCAGGATGAAGGGGAATGAAGCGGGATGTAGCAGGATGAAGGGGAATGAAGC
>JAAIIK010000176.1:130771-145500 GCA_014706435.1 Silurus glanis
AATTTAGCTCTAAAACAGCTCTAATACAGCTCTAATTCAGCTCTAATTCAGCTCTAATTCAGCTCTAATACAGCTCTAATACAGCTATAATACAGCTCTAATTCAGCTCTAATACAGCAGCTCTACTACAGCTCTAATTCAGCTCTAATACAGCTCTAATACAGCTCTAATTCAGCTCTAATACAGCTCTAATACAGCTCTAACACAGCTCTAATTCAGCTCTAATACAGCTCTAATTCAGCGCTAATACAGCTCTAATACAGCTTTAATACAGCTCTAATTCAGCTCTAATACAGCTCTAACACAGGTCTAACACAGCTCTAATACAGCTCTAATTCAGCTCTAATACAGCTCTAATACAGCTATAATACAGCTCTAATTCAGCTCTAATACAGCAGCTCTACTACAGCTCTACTACAGCTCTAATTCAGCTCTAATACAGCTCTAATACAGCTCTAATTCAGCTCTAATACAGCTCTAATACAGCTTTAATACAGCTCTAATTCAGCTCTAATACAGCAGCTCTACTACAGCTCTACTACAGCTCTAATTCAGCTCTAATACAGCTCTAATACAGCTCTAATACAGCTCTAATTCAGCTCTAATACAGCTCTAATACAGCTTTAATACAGCTCTAATTCAGCTCTAATACAGCAGCTCTACTACAGCTCTACTACAGCTCTAATTCAGCTCTAATACAGCTCTAATACAGCTCTAATGCAACTCAAATGCAGCAGCTCTAATACGACTCTAATACAGCTCTAATACAGCTCTAATTTAGCTCTAATACAGCTCTAATATAGCTTTAATACAGCTTTAATACAGCTCTAATACCGCTCTAATGCAGCTCTAATTCAGCTCTAATACAGCTCTAATACAACAGCTCTAATTCAGCTCTAATACAGCCCTAATACAGCAGCTCTACTACAGCTCTAATACAGCTCTAATTCAGCTCTAATACAGCTCTAATACAGTTCTAATGCAGCAGATCTAATATAGCTCTAATACAGCAGCTTTATTACAGCTCTAATTCAGCTTTAATTCCGCTCTACTTTAGCTCTAATACAGCTTTAATACAGCTCTAATACAGGTCTAATACAGCTCTAATACAGCTTTAATGCAGCTCTAATACAGCAGCTCTAATGCAGCAGATCTAATACAGCTCTACTACAGCTCTAATACAACTCTAATGCAGCTTTTGTGCAGTAGCTCTAATGCAGCAGATCTGATACAGCTCTACTACAGCTCTAATTCAGTTCTAATTCAGTTCTAATGCAGCTCTAATTCAACTCCAGCACTCAGCGTCATCACACCAGCCAGTCACTGATTCTTTCCCTAGAATGGAATGGAGTATTATATTCTTTAACCTCACTGCTGTGCACGTTTGCGACGTGTGCCATGACCTATTTCACGCAGATGGTAAAAAAAATACATATATTGCTCACACCGTCACGTGGAAACAGTGTGCACGGTGTGATTTTTATCTACGGGTGCGTGCGAGTGTCACAATGCATTTTACACACAATCCAATCAAACGATCAAAATGTAAAACCTTTTTTTTCTTTGCAGAAATAAATGGCTAAAATCTCTAGACGTGGTTCGGATCCCCAGCTGTGCCATCTGCTGTCTACGGTACAAACTGGCTGAGGATGGAACCGGATATGTTTTAATTGGATCGGGGAGAACAGGGAGACATGAGGGTTCCTTCTGCTGCGGGTTGAAAGCTCCAATCTGCCGTCTGGAAACTCTGTGTGTAAAGTTAGCGTGGAAAAAAAGACCCATCCGCACAGAGGTGTGTGTGTGTGTTCGGTGTGTGTTCGGTGTGTGGTGTTTGTTTGGTGTTTGCCGTAACCTTTCTCAGATGGTAGCGTGACAGTAACGTAGCGAATGTATAGGTTTTTTTTTTTCTCTCGAATCTACATGCTCTGCATAATTCATCAGCTCGATCACGCAAATGAGTCACATACTTGCTTTTGCAACACTCTGGTCAACGTGAGTGCACACATTTAATAATAAAAACACTACTACGCAAACGTAGAGCTCGTAAATAAGCCACCAATCCACAAATACTTTTGTTACTGTATTGTGTAAGCCCCTCCCCCTTAACCTGATTGGTTAAGGAGGTTCTTCACAGCTACCCTGGGATTGTTTTTAATTGCATGAACATCAAACTAGCAGCACGCGCCAACAACCGAGAACGATTGATCGCACGAAGCCAGCTCCATGAAGATCTGCTTTCCATGGGTTGGATTTAGTTAAAGATCTCCTGCTATAGAACTATTGAGGACCTTTGGGATGAATTGTTCATGCTGACTACACCCCAGGCCTCCTCACCTTCTCACCTACATTAGTACCTGACTTTACTAACGTCCATGTGGCTGAAAGAATCTCATACAAATCTCCACAAAATCTAATGGAACATCTTCCCAGAAGAGTGGAGCTTATTATAAGAGCAAATGGAGAAAATGGAGAATGGAGATGAAGAACTTTAGAGTCAGGTGCTCTATGGAGCAGGCTTTGTGCACAGGGACATTGTCAAGGTGGAACAGATTCAGGTCTTTTTAGTTCCGGTGAAGGGAAAATTTCAAGCTACCGCATCTACATATGGCTTGAACAGCCAAGCGTCCCAATACTTTTGGCGATAAAGTATCATTTACGTAATACTGTTTAGTCTGACTATAAATAGCTCCCAGTGAGGAAGGGTTGGTACAAAGAACTAATCCATCAAACTTCTCTCAGGTCAATACATGAGCTCTTTCGAGACCACGTGGATTTTTCTCTCTACCATCTGAAGCAGACCAAAGCCACAGGACGACTACGGTACATGCCATAACATAAACATAGCGTGTTAACGCCCAGAAAAAAAGCTCTTCATGAAGCTCATTCTGGAGAACGTTAAAGATTTCTGCAGGACATGGTCCGTTTCTACATTCTCAGCTCTTTTCGTCCTCGCACATGCTGACAAAGAACAAATCGGATCTACTTTTTTTCCCACATGAAGGTCAATCTATTCTTCCCGAGCTATCCATCCCACCATCCATCCCTCCTCCAGGTAAAAAAAACAAACGAAAAAAAAAACAACACAACCCCGGCCTGCAGGAGAAAAAGGAGTGAGGAGACTCTGTGGAGCTGCAGGATGCCGAGCTGCAGGATGTGGTCGATGCCAATCATCCTTGCATACGAGTTCTGGATCAATCCTAATAAAGATCCACTGTTTCCTCGGCCCGCTTTCGATCCACGGACACGTGTCGGCGAGGAGAGATTAGCCTGAGAACATCATCATCATCATCATCAACATCAGAATCAACATCAACATCAACAGCAACGTCAACATCATCATCCGTGGATGCTGATGGACGTGAGATTCATCTTCCTGAACCTGAGCTGGACCTTGGTGATAAGGACCATGTGCGAGAAGAACCTTTGTGGTGGCAAACAGATTAATTAAATGGTTCAGGCACGTCTATGGAGGGAGAGAAAGAATGAGAGAGAGAGAGAGAGAGAGATGCGTCGTGATCGAAATGGAAAATGAGTGACGGCGCAAAGGGAAGAAGAAGAAGAAAAAGGCGCCTCGATGCACAGGTTTAATTAATTGATTAATTAATTAATTAATGAACCCATTTTTGCAGGATTTCAGCTCATTTCCTCCCGAGCCGCACTGACATCTCATCCCAGTGAAGAGGCTGCTGATGCTGATGCTGATGCTGAGACGGACGGACACATGGCTGCTCAGGAAAAAAGAAGCCCGGAATGGACGCAGCCTCCTACCTGCTCCTCCGTTCACACTATCCGCGACGCGTCCGTGCCACAGATGCGCCAGATGTTCCCATTCCTGCTCGGCGTGGAGACAGAGACAGAGAGGTTTTGGTTCCTAAATGGAGGCCGTGTCGGGGTTCAACGCGCTCTCCGTCCTGCGCGCTCTCCACCGGTAGGAGCTGCTCCGCCGCGTGACGTAGGAGCTCCAAGAAGATGCTCGTTGTGGAATGCCATCAGAGTCAAACACCCGGTGTTGAAGGTGTGGACAAAAAAATAAAAAAATAAATAAAAAATAGAAGACTATGGAAGGATAAATGGTCCGAAACCAGGATCAACAAGACGTTTATTGCCCATATATTTCCATCCAGACGTTGGAGGCCACTGAAGGAGACAATGGATGTCTTAAAGCTGAGATAAAGTGGTTATAAGGTTGCATAAAAAATAACTTTAGTGCCTATGTTATAATTGTAATATTATTATATCATGTTTTGATCGAGCAAGTAGCGAATGTGACAAGGAAGAACTCCCTGAGACGGCATGAAAACCTCGAGAAGAACCAGACTCAGAAGGAAACCCATCCTCATCACCGTTCTTGATTTTCCTCATCTGTAAAGTTCTAACATGTTCATTGTGATATGCTCATGCATCCGAGATGACATCAGGCTGCAGTAGGAACTGTGATGACACTAAACCAACAAATCCTGTGTGCTTTATATCACCTAGTCATCCTTCATCTCTCTGAAATATTCTCAGAATAAAAGTTCTAGTGCAGACATTCATTCATTCTGATCTGACTGTAGACCTGATGATGCTCTGCTGCAGAGGTAATGAGCACTGAATGTCTGGAAGCTGCAGATATACGAGAGAATCGTCGATAGACAGATGAAGAGAGAAACAGCTTCTCGTTGTTTTTGTGAGCAAATTTTTTTTAATTTATTAAATTTTGTCCCCACTTTGTTCAATTTCTACCGTTAATCTGTTCCTCGCATTTTTCAACGGTAGCATTCGCTTATGTTTGTAAGAACTGGTTTATTGATTATTTCAAAAATGATTCGTTTGTTTACGTACGTTTTTGTTTTAACTATTTTTTTATTGATTTTTTTTCTGAGGACACGAAAAACAGCACTGCATTTATACGCAATAACCCGTTCATCGGATTTACAGAAGTGTCGAGATCGTTAACAAGGTTTATAGACGTTTGGATAGATTTAAATCTCTATAACTGCTCAGGAAATGTTCAATAGAAGAGAAATGCGCATTCGAGTGATGTACATTTATCTCAGCAGTTAAAAGACTTGTTCAAAGGCTCATCAGTAGCAGTTTGTTGACGCTGGGATTTGAACTCATGACCTTCTGATCAGAAGAATCACCTCTAAAATGACTCAAAACGAATTATATTACAGCATATAAATTAAATCCCAGGCCAGGAGAACACATGCAGAGGAGAAACGCTATCTGCGCTCACGATTGGCTGATGCGCCTGTGATTGGCGAGGGAAACGGTAAGCCCCGCCCACATACACAGCAGACTCCTGGTCATGGATGGAAGTGGTATTGTCTGGCCATAACTTCCGAGATACGTGATGGTTCATTTCAAAACTTACCTTTCAACCTTTCTAACAAATTCTGGATTTCGGTTTGGACTTGATAACGGAGAGAATTATTACATATTAATAAGTATTTATAATGAATATTAATGGAAATGTGACAAAGAATGATTTAACCTTGAGTACAGTGGGCACACACACACTTCCATCATCTGTGTTTAATCACACACTGTATAATCAATCCTTCGCCTTTTATGTTAATGAGATGGGCGTGTTTCTGTCACCTGTCGTCCCATTGGCTGAGAACAGACGCCCGATCCACCAGGTTTCCATGCACATGCATATTTTATTCGTTTATCGATAATCAACATTGAATGTAAACATTATTTGATGAAACATGTTATGGAGTTAAAACTCTGTACATCTACTGCACCTAACAAAAAAAAATTATATCTTAAAATTTACCGTAACAACGAGAAAAAAAAACAAAAAACAGCATAGCGACACATTCACGAAGGCTCCAGGCAACACTTTCGAAAGCTCTGGACACAAACAGGATTCGTCTCGTGTAGTTGTGTGGGTTGTGACGGAGACTCGGCTGAACGATTTCTGTGATTCGGACAAAAAGTTGCGTCTCGGTCGGTACCTTCACGATGTGCTGATAATATTGTCGTGTGACTCGTATTAAGGTTTCACATAGTTTTTTTTTAATTTAGTTTCAAGGATCACAAGCACCATTAGATATGTAAGCGTGACACGAATGATTTTTATAACGAGAAATGACGACTGAAAAGAGAGTCGCATAAATAGTGTGATGAACAGAAGGAGGATGGCGGGCTGGAGACGGCGTACGGACAGAGAGAGCGGAAGATTCCAGTCGTCTCTGCGCTCCTTACTCCAACTCTTCCTCCGGGGTGAAGGTGTTCACCTGCTCTGGCGTCAGACCTGAAACACACCGTGCACCGAGTCATTTATCCGTTATACCTGTAAACAATTCTCACATCTGATTGGCCAGGTGTTGATTAACAGTTGTTTATATTAATGTGATGGCTGAAATCTGATTGGATAGAATTATTTAATACATATTTATGGACAAATATATTCAATTGTAAGTCGGTGATTCTGAACTACGCAGAAGAAAGCTTTGCTGACCCTGATGGCTTGCCACATAAATATACACACAAATTATATATAATATAAAATTATATTTCACTGTTATGAGTTAAAAGAATTAAAGATGGCATCTGTGATTTTTTTCCTTCAGTTTTGTAATAAAGCTCTAATCTGACAGCTTCAGTAAAACGCCGGCTCAGACGTCGCTTTGTGATTTTGAAATAGTGAAATTATTCTGCATTTAATTTCCATATCTTGTAAAGGTGCCATGATTTCTGGGTTAAAAAGTAATAAAATTTTTCCTTCAGGGAGTCCAATGATTCTCCACCAGACAGACAGAACACAGTGTGTGTGTGTGTGTGTGTGTGTGTGTGTGTGTGTGTGTGTGTGTGTGAGGTTTATGAGTCAGCGTGATGCTGTATCTGGCATGGTCAGCATGGCCTTGAGGTCACTTGTTAGAGCGTTGATCTCACACGTGTTATTTTTTTTAGTCTCTGTGAATCTAAACGTGGTTATTGACTGATGCGCCTCGGCGTGAAGATTTAGACCAGAGTGTGTGTGTAGAGGAAATCGCTCGCTGTGACTGCAGAGGAAAACGATGCTGAACGCTTCAGAGCACCACCTGACAAAGACTGTCTGGTTTCCCTTAGAATCGTGAGGAAGATCAACACCGTCTTTCTTGAAGAATTTTGGTACACGGCCAGCTGAATGAATCTGGGGTAAATCTCAGGTGGGGCTATTATGAACGTTTTGGGGAATAGGTCAGGGAATATACGGGGTACATACTGAGTAAATAATGGGAAATGATCAGGCTGATATGGGGTAACTCTGGGGTAAATATTGACTAGATATCAAGTAAATTACCACATATACATGAAGGATACATACTGAGTAAATAAAGGGCAAACAGGGTCTTTACTGAGTGCATATGGGGTAAATATATTATATATATATATATATATATATATATATATATATATATATAAAGTAAATATTGAGTACATATGGGGAAAATACTGAGTAAATATTTGGTAAATATATCACGTATATATGACGTAAATACTAAGTAAATATGGGGTAAATATTGATTAAATATGGGGTAAATACTGAGTAAATATGGGGTAAATATTGATTAAAAATGGGGTAAATATTGATTAAAAATGGGGTAAATATTGAGTAAATATGGGGTAAATATTGAGTAAATATGGGGTAAATACTGATTAAATATGGGGTAAATACTGAGTAAATATAAGGTAAATATTAAAATGTGCTGCACTGATGTATGAACCGTCTTACTTGAGCCGTTGTCATCGTCAGGAGACTTCTTCTCCAGCTCCTCCATGTATCCAAAGCTCAACAGCTTGGACATGTTCACTGGAACATTCGGCTTCTTATCATGTGACCTGCAAAAGAAAATAGTCGTTTCTATAGTAACAGTTCGCAGAGACTCGAAGGGACTCGTTATCATTATTTCCTGGAAGGAGTCTCCAGTGCAAGTGCACATCTATGGAAAAATAATACGGGAGAAACCTACATTCTTTTGTACTTGTTGGCCTCATCGATGTCCTTCTGGCTCACAGAGAGCTTCTGCATCTCCTCATTGGCCTGGCCGACCGGTGACTTCTGCACGAGTGAGAAACACACGATCACTCCATCATCATCATCCACATCGTTATAATCAGACTATGATGAAGAGTGTGATGGCGGTGAGAGGGTTAACATGCTCCTTAAAAACACAATATCACTAACCGAAAAATAAAAAGCAGATCGATCCAAAACAGCAACTAAAATCATCAGCAGAAGTTTAAAATAAAAAGGGGGAGAAAAGAAAAAGAGCTTTAATAAGGGATAATTATTCCATTTGCTCTAATTATGAACTAATGGCTGTGGAAGAAAGCGTCCACCTCCGCCGATTCTCGCTACGCTACAGCGAAGCACTGCCTCAGGCATGAACCTTCATGCTGGATAATATTTCTCAAACCTCTGTAGATTTACTGCCTTTTTATATTCGATTAAAAAAAAAAAAAAAGAAAGGAATCAGAAATCGGACTGATATTTTAATCAGGAGAAGAAAATCTTTTAGATTTAAAGAAGATTCTTATACGTATCAAGGAATATACGCTATGCAGACAAAATTATGTGGACACCTAAACACAAGATTGGTATGTGCTTATTTTTGAACATCCCGAGTCTCCATTCGCTCTTATAAGAACCTCCACTCGTTTTGCTCAGTCAGCAGTCAGCTTTCACATTCATCCCAAAGGTCTTCGATAGGGTTTAGAGCTCTATAGCAGGAGATCTTCCACCAAATCCAACCCATGTAAAGCAGATCTTCATGGAGCTGGATTTGTGCACAGGGGCATCGTGATGCTGGAGCAGGTTTGGGTCTCCTAGTTTAAGTGAAAATATGATAAAAATCAATATTTTAATAAAAAGTGCAATAATGTGTGAATATGGAGCACCCCGGGTCAAACTTTATATTTCAGATCAATTATTTAATTACCTAATTAATTAACAAATGTAATTAAATATCCAATTAATTAATTAAATACTTTTTACCGCAATTTTACAAATCTGATACTGATTACGGCTATTTAAACGCTATCACGTCTCATAAAACCAAAGCCAATAATTCAAATAAAAAAAAATAACACGTTTTTTTCCCTTTCCTTCATCCAACCCCCTGCCCCCTCCCCCATCTTAAAAATAATAATAATTCTGTCTTATTTGTTTCATGTTATTATTATTCCTACATTATAACTTCTTTTCTTTCCTTTTTTCTCACCCTTTCTGTGGAAGTGGCTTCCTTCTATATTATTATGATACGGAGGTGGTGGGCGGGGCTAAATGCAACCAAACGAAAAGATGAAGTGAGGGGAAAGTGAAACGTGAGATGTGCATGATCTGGCCGTTACTGGATGACCATGAAAGACGTGAGAAGAGCGTGAGAGCGTTTCGAGCGTCTAACAGAGATGAGATGCGGCGGCGTGGTGGCGCTGATGCGGCGGCGCTTTGTTTCACCTTGTCGTTCACTGCGCCAGACTCATTGTCCCAGGCTGAACATTCGTCGGTCCCAAACGGGGCCACCAGCTTGGAGGCTTTACCCTGGCTGTAAGCACAAAACCACCGTTTACATCTGCCATCAAACAAACCGTTACAGGAACTCACTGGTTTCAAAGCCTGGCCACAGTGTAACCGCAAACGGATAAAAATGACCACACGGGTTTTAATTGGTAAATAAAAAGGCAATCGTTGGTGAGTAATTGATGAAACACTTATTCAGGGCGTGCTCTAACTTCTCTATAACTTGCGTTATTCTCATCATCGCCACCTAAATCAAAGGTTTACTCGTGAGGAACGTAAAGAGATCCCTCAAAACTTCTTCTCCAGATTAAATTCGCTTGTGGGAATGTAGGACCTGGGATTAGAGCCATCATTCTTTCCTGATCTACGAATAGCTGCACAATAAAGACTCGTAGAGTAAAATAAAAGGCGTGTCTCATTTCTAATGGTGCAGTTCCAGCGTCGCTGCAGCAGACATCAGAACAGGAGCCGTCTCGTGCTTTCATCCCAACCTACAGCTGTAAGGAGACTCGCGGACGTGTAGAATATAATGCGATCTCACCGCTGACTGTCACCGAGGATCTGATCGGAGGGTTGGGGTGTGCAGCCGTCGTCCTCATCGGGGTCGTAGGACAACAAACCTGGAACGCAAATGCGAGCAAACGGGTCAGAACCCGGGACTGGGTAATGATATTCAAATCACCTCAGGTACACCGTACGGACAAAAAGCTTGAACGTCCCATTCCACTGTTCTGGGAAGACGTTCTGCTAGATTTTGGAGATGTGTGTGTTGTAAAGTAAAGTCAGGTCACTGGTGTAGGTAAAGTGAGGAGCACCTGGAGTGCAGTCAGTGTTTCATCCTGAGATTGTTCAATAGAGCAGGATCTCGTCTCGTGTAAAACGTCGTTTTATTACTTCAAAAATAAACACACTCTAGACAGCAAACTACGCGAGTCAATTAATAGATACTAGACGAGCTAGGACTGGTTGCTATGGTTACGGTGTGCTCATTAGAAGAGTGTAAAGCGTTCACCCTTGTGGCCTCCTTGCTTGGCGAGTTTGACGTAGTCGGAGTCGGTGGACTGGATTCCGACTCTCCTGCCCTTGTTTTTCTCCACCGGTGCAGTGTCGGCGCTTTGGGACAGCCCGGGGATCTGCGACGAGGGACCGCTGCCGCCGTTCGAGTTGGGAACGCTGGTTTTCATTCCTGTGATGAGATTACAGTTAATCGCCGGTCGGGTCGCGGACCTGCGGGAATCTCACAGCGGGTGTGTGTGCTTGCAGGGACACTTACCGGGTTTAGTTCGGCGGTAGTTGGGCTCTGTAGACATGTCTAGTGTTTCAGGTTAGCTGCTGAGATTAACGTGTAGGAGAAATGAGCCAACGTGAGCATTAAAGAACGTCGTAATAATAATAATAATAGCAGGAGTAGAACAGTGGCAGTAAAGACAGCAGAGATGTTTTTTTTCTTCACTGCATTAACCTCTCTCTCTCTCTCTCTCTCTCATCTCAGTGCTCCCGGGTTAGTCCTTTAAATGACCTGTGTGTGTGTGTGTGTGTGTGTGTGTGTGTGTGTGTGTGTGAGTGAGTACACAAGGGAATCTGTTATGTGCGAACACTCCTCCATCTATACATCATGTGTCAATCGATCAGAGTCACTACAGGCGTTTTCGTGCAACAGCACTGAGCGCACACGTGTCCCGAAACCTAATCCCATCCAAATACTACTACAGAGAGAAATAATCATCTTCCTCCTGCTCCTCATCCTCCTAATTCTTATTATCCTGCTCCTCATCATCCAGCCCATTATCCTTATTATCATCATCATCATCCTCCTTATTCTCATTCTTCTCATTATCATTCATAATCATCATCCTCCTCCGCATCCTCATCATCCTTATCTTCATTATTATCCTCTTCCTCATAAACATCATCCTCCTCCTCATCCTAAAAAATACTCCTTATGCTAATCAGCAGTATGAGGCCTCCGCTCCATCATCATCATCTTCCTCCTCACACTAATCATCCCCCATATCCTCATGATCTTCATCCCCCTCATCCTCATCCCCCTCCTCCCCTCCAGCAGCATCAGCAGACTGAACGTTTCTGCGCAATCGCAAGAACATAAAAAACGACCTCATTAAATTACAATAAAACGCGAATATATTTGAAATAATAATAAAATACATTAAAAATAAATAAATAAATAAGAAAAAAAAAAATAAGAAAACGTTAAAACCTGACATGCAACAAATGTGTATATTATAATACCTCAGGTTTATTTCACACAATATTACAAACAAACCTCTATTTTTTTCAGGTCATAAAAAATGAAACATAAATAAATATAAAAAAGAGAAGAATAAATAAATAAAAACCAGTGCTGTGTGAAGAGAGATGCTAATCGCGGCTAATTCGCGTTTAGCTAACAAACGATCCGCAAATCACGACCCACAAATCATCACTCCGCCATTTCAGCTTTCCAACAGGAGAAAATAAACCCAGCGGAATAAAAGAATAAACGTCAATATATATATTTATATATTTTATCGTTATGACGCTAGCTAGCTGATTAACTTTCCTTGCTACAGGGCGAGGCATCTCGGTCGCCTGGTAACACAAAGCAGCATCGCGCGCGCTGCTAACTCGACACTATCACGCGCTCGAAATACGGTTTCCGCGGCGAATTGGACAAAAAAAACAACCGGATTTTAAATAAGAATAAAAAAAAAGACGCGATCGAACCCGGTTCGGATGTAAATCACGGTTCCGTGGTGAGAAAAGCGCTTACATCGATGACCGGGTTGAACTGCGAACCTGCTCGGCGTCTCCTCCTGACGAAGCCTCTGCTCTGCGCTTCGTCGCCGCATTAGCGTGCAGCGCCGCCGTGCACACAGCGCCCCAGCGCCCCCTGTCGACTCAGACAGTACACTACACACACACACTATGTGGACCTGTTTAATAAATCATGTTTTATTCTGTTCATTAAAGCCGCACTGTGGGTCTGTGAATACACATTATATAAAAAACTATACAATCCTAAACAGAGCTACTACTAATTACTATATTATTACAATTGGTGCTATTATTACTACTAGCCATACTATTGTGTTGGTTCCCTTTTGCTGCTAAAACAGTTCTGACCCATCAAACATCAACACCATGAACTTCTTCAGGAGCTCGTCTGTTGGATCGGAACCACACGGTCTTCGCTCCCCACGTGCAGCAATGAGCCTCGTCCTCCACGACCCTGTCGCCGGTTCACCACTGTTCCTTCCTTGGAGCACTTTTGATGCACCACTGCAGACCAGGAACAGCCCACAAGAGCTGCAGTTTTGGAGACGCTCTGACCCAGTCGTCTAGACATCACAATTTGTCAAACTCTCTCAAATCCTTGTGCCAATTTTTCCTGCTTCTAACATCAACTTTAAGGACAAAATGTTCACTTGATGCCTAATAAATAAATCCACCCACTAACAGGTGCCATGATGAAGATCATCAGTGTTCTTCACTTCAACACTGTTACTATGACTACTTTATTCAATTCAATGTTCATTTCATCAACAAGAGGTTCTAAAATAATGTATAAGTTTGTTCCTCATAATTGTAAGTTTGCGATGAGGAAAAACTCCCTAAGGAGGAAAAAACATTGGGAGAAACCAGCCTGAAAAGGGAACCTCATCCTGCTCATTACAGTTAATCAACAACTGCTTATAATGGAATTAACTGGTAATATTATTAACACCAACAAATAATTATAGCAATAACATCATCATCATCATCATCATCATCATCATCATCATCATCACCATCATCATCATCATCATCATCATCACCATCATCACCATCATCACCATCATCATCATCATCACCATCATCACCATCATCATCATCATCATCATCATCATCACCATCATCACCATCATCATCATCATCATCACCATCATCATCATCATCATCATCATCATCATGAGAAGAAGAAAATTGGTTTGGTTGATTCATTTTAATTGAATTTGTTACTTTTCCTCCAATTGGACAAAAATTTGTCTGGTTTACTTAGATTTGTTTATAATATAATATAACAAAATAAAATATAATATAATAAAAAATATATAATATAATATATAATAAAATATAATATAATATTTTAAAATAAAATAAAATATAATATAATATAATAAAAAATATATAATATAATATAATAAAAAATATATAATATAATATTTAAAAATAAAATAAAATAAAATATAATACAATATAGTATAATATAATATAATATAATATAATATAATGTGTAGTTCAGTACTGTTGCTGGTTGATGAGCAGTGAACCGTTGATTGTTCTGGGAAGTGAAACACTCTGAATTGTTTCATTTCTCTTCATTGTGAACTCCAAATCGCTTTACGGTAAACAGAATCGACACTCAAGCTGAAGTAAAAGTCCCCCGGGGTTTCACTCGAGTCATGTGACCTGCTCCTCTCGAGGATCAGAGCAGACGTAGAGCAAATCGAGAGACAGAGACAGAGTGAGGAGAACAGAGAGAAGAGAACAGAGAGAAGACAGAGAAGAGAAGATGACCATGAGCTCAGTGATGATCATCAAAAAGCTGCTGAGGGGAAGCAGTCGAGCGGCGTGTGTGTCCAGGGAGGGACAGGTACAGCCAGAGATAATATTCTAGTCTTTATTCATTACAGTTTGTTGATTTGTGGTCATGATGTATGTGTTGTAAACATGCTGAAGAAAACCAAATATATATATTTATTATTTTTTTTAAATGTTAAAAAGATTTTGATTGAGTGATTGATTAATTGAGTGATTGGTTTATTGATTGATTGATTGGCTTATTTATTAATTAATTTATTTAATGGATATGGTAAAAGCAAGTTTAAAACTGATGCATGTTCTCAGGTGATGAAGCGTAAGGCTAAACCCAGGACACACTCCTCTAACAGGTAAAATCAGCCTTTTACACACACACTCTCTATTGTGTAGATAATGTGTGTTTGTTGAGGTGATTATGGGATTGAAATCGCACTAATACTCCTCGTGTTTGTTTGCGTTACAGGGAAAAGGTGACGGTTTGGAAGAGAGATGACGAGGCATTCGGGTTTATTATAAGAGTAAGTTTTAGATCAGAAACATGAACCCCGGATTTGTTACCCCTTTTCTTTTCTGTCAGCACTGATGCAGGAGATAATGTATATACTCTCTCTCTCTCTCTCTCTCTCTCTCTCTCTCTCTCTCTCTCTCT
>JAAIIK010000176.1:290522-310971 GCA_014706435.1 Silurus glanis
ACACACACACACACACACACACACACACACACACACACACACACACACACACACACATATACACATACACACACATATACACACTCATACAAACTCATATACACACTCATACACACATACACACACATATACACACTAATACACACATATACACACTCATACACACATACACACACATATATACACACACATATACACACTCATACACACATACACACATACACACACATATATACACACACACACATACACACTCATACACACCCATATACACACACACACACACACACACACACACACATATATATATATATATATATATATATATATATATATATATATATATATACACACACACACACACACATATACACACCCATATACACACTAATACACACATATACACACTCATATACACACTCATACACACATACACACACACACATATATATACACACACATACACACTCATACACACCCATATAGACACACACACATATACACACTAATACACACTCATACACACATACACAGATACACACACATATATACACACACACATACACACTTATATACACCCATATACACACATATATATACACACACACATATACACACCCATATACACACACACACACACATATACACACCCATATACACACTAATACACACATATAGACACTCATATAGTGTTTAGCGTGATCTCATTTGCAAACTGTTACACGACTCCTACTACCTTTCATTCATTATTAATGCTGTTAGCATTTCTGGTTGAAGGATTCACACACACACACACACACACACACACACACACACACACACACACACACACACACACACACACACACACTCTCTCTCTCTCTCTCTCTCTCTCTCTCTCTCTCTCTCTCTCTCAAAACCTCTCTGGCAGGGCTAAGAGCTCTAACACTGCTGATGAAAATGATCACAACAACAGGATCAGGACAATCTGGAGCTTTGATGTAACTAAACCCCGAGTGCTGCTGGTGTACTGAGTGTAGTCAGTGCTATAGCAAGTGTATTATGTTCATTATGACGAATTAAATGCACATAGGACCTTGATTTTAATATTTTGTCTTTAAACTCTGTTTATTGTAAAGCAGATTAGCGTGTAAAGCTCAGCAGTTAGCATTTATCACAGTGGCTATCACACTTTCCTTATGGTACAGGGCACTATGAATTGTTTGATTTCCCCATGATAGTCTACTGAAATTTAAAAACATCTGGCATAAGGTCCAAGAGCTTCTTTGGATAGTTTCTCGGATACTTTTTCCTCATCTTTTCTGTCAGAAATAAAAATTTAAGTTGTGAGCGTGCATTTCTCAAACGTGGCCTGATCCTGCAAGTTGTAAATTTTACCCCCACAAAGTCTGATTACGCTTAAAAAATACATCATTGGCAACCAGGTCATTAACCATCCTGCCTGAGTATGGGGCAGAGTGCGTCCTGCCCCAGTGGGTCAATATGAGTGATTGTTGCAGCTCGTATTTTGAGCACAATAAGAACTCTATGGAGCTAAATAGGGAATTGAGCATAGATTTGGCAACAACCTATCAGATATCAGCTTTTTCAAAACCTTTCGGTAACCCAAAGGAGCAAATTAGTATTTCTATGGAACGTACTAAATAAGAAGGTATAAAAGAGAACTGATAACCATAACATCTGTTCCACTGAACCACTGAAGGACCGTTAATAAAATAATTATTTCGTCTTAGACGGCAACCTTTAGTAGTGCCCATTTCCCCGAAGCCATCAGTGACTTACTTCTTGTTTATAGCTGTCCTCTTTTAAAGCTTAATTTAGCATCATCTGCCAGAGGCACTAGTATCGTGAACGTCCTGCTCGGGCTCATCAGTGCTGTCCAATGTAACGGCTAATTGAGAGCAGGAGCAGGAACAGGATCATGTTACGAGAGCTAACGAAGAGCGATGCTGCTTATTATCGCCCTGGTTTCGCTGTAATGAAGTTAGACGCTAAGCAGAGCCGTGCACACAACACATCACAGCACATTATGAAGACCATCCCATCTCTCTGATCATACTGATCACAATTACAGACCCTTTCCAGCACAATGACTTAACATGAATGTCCAGAAAACCTAATCCCATTTCGCACTTATTTCATGTCTAGCAAATCCCGAACCCAGCCAATCAGATCACTGCTAGGAATTAATGAAAATAATGTCTTTAGATACATCTAAAGAAGGAGCTGGAGTCGTCCTCTGAGGGTTTGCCGAGCACGTCCGATGCCCTTTATCCTTCCCACGGGACGCAGCAGGTTTATAAATAGAGCGGAAACACGAGGCACGCTCATCTATAATGAATGGATACAGATACCAAATCAGCATGTGTGTCCTGATCTGTAACCCTGAAGCTGCTCCGTGCACACCGCCGAAGCGATAAAGTCATACAGGACAACTGCAACAAAGCAGGATGAAGATCTGATAGGTCTAAACGACTTCAGTGAGACGGGTGCAAAACGTTTAAACGCATCATTGTTTTCTGGACAAACTGAATATGGATTTATTTATTTTTAGAATTTAGCTGTAGCATGAATTTTTGCTTCACTTGAAGAGACCCAAACTTGCTCCAGCATGACAATACCCCCTGTGCACAAAGCAAACTCCATGAAGATCTGCTTTCCAAGGTTTGGATTTGGTGGAGGATCTCCTGCTATAGAGCTCTGTACCTGAGTACCTAAGTACCTAAGTACCTGACTTCACTAACACCCTTGTGGCTGAATAAATCTCCACAAATCTCCAGAAAATAAAGTGAAACATCTTCCCAGAAGAGAGGAGCTTATTATAAGAGCAAATGGGGACCAAATGTGGAATGGGATCTTCAAAAAACACAAAAATTTGTCCAAATTTTTTCGAAAATTTGAACTTTCGAAATGATATTGTGATTTTTTTTATTCCCCATCATTTTCGCTCCTTAAC
Organism: Silurus glanis; assembly: GCA_014706435.1. Classification (NCBI taxonomy): domain Eukaryota; kingdom Metazoa; phylum Chordata; class Actinopteri; order Siluriformes; family Siluridae; genus Silurus; species Silurus glanis. Next base: position 293,479 of record JAAIIK010000176.1, read on the forward strand.
ACACATTAAATGGTTTGAACGTGTACAGTACATTTCTATCTTCTTCATTTTCTCCCAAGATTTTCTTCATAATAACTTTCCACACTTTCTCTGCTCATACACAGTTGAGAATCGGATCAGATTTTCCTCCTACTTTCCCTTTTTTAAGGTCTAACTGCTTTGACATGTTCTCAAATTTCCCTACCATGTAGCAGAGTATTTCAGAGGGATCACGTGTCGGCCATCTTGTGTGTGTGTGTGTGTGTGTAAGCTATTAGCTAAAGTGCAGCATGGTTAACGTATCAACCTTGGATCAAACTGTCCACCTGGGAACGTAAGTGAAACTCATGGAAAGGTTTTTGACTAAATGGTACAGTGAGAGCACTTTGACAAACAGACACACACACACACACACACACACACACACACACACACACACATACATGTGTGCGTATGTAAACTCACTGACCTGTAGACATCAGGATTAACTCCAACATCAGTCAAATTCATACCATCAACACCCCTACAGGTCTTTATAATCACTCCAAACATTATTAATATTATTGTATAACATTATTTATCTATGTACATATGTATATAATGTCATTTGAGCATGTTGTTTTCTTAACATTTTATCATCTGCACAATCCTGCACAGTTATACTGTATATTACTATACACACCATCTCTTATTAACCACTACTGCATCTTCTGTATATTAATCACTCTCACTCCTGTACATATTGCTGTTTATTATAAATAGGGTAATTATGCACTTCTAGTTAGACACAAACTGCGTTTCATTTTCTCTGCACATGTACTTTGCAAAATGACAATAAATTTGAATCTGATCTAAAAACATTCTAGCTATAAGTAGCAATCATAAGGGGTCCAAGCACCGCCTTTTTTGCAGGTCATGCCTATCATTTGAAACACTTGATTAAACACTCATTCGGGAAATCATTTATCTCAGAATATTCATAGCTCCGAAATATTTTGAATTGAATTTGGTGGAAGATCGTGAAATCAGGCCTCCTCAACTCACCTACATGAGTACCTGACTTTACTAATACCCTTGTGGCTGAATGAATGTCTATAAAATCTCTATAAAATCTGGTGGAACATCTTCAGAGAAATGTGCATCTTATAATAACAGCAAAAGGAGATTCATGTGGAATGGGATGTTCAAAAAGTAGCACATACCAATCTTATGGTCAGGTGTCCACCAAGCTTTAGCCGTACAGTGCATCTTTAAAAACACAATATGCATATTTACATTCATGGTCATTTCAGTAGGTGGACAATTTGAGTAAATTTTACTTTAAAATGACGTTTGGTGTGAAGCTTTGGTGTGGGTTTTCCTGTTCGATGTAAAAATTGGAAGCTGGAAACCAGGGCGTGTGGGACCAAAATGTAGGACAGTAGGACCCCCCGCAGTTTCGGAGTGAACATCAGACTGATTAGCACAGGACTGAAACAAGGCTCTCAGCTAATGGAAATCTGTGAGACATTTCCAAATACAAAGTAGATAATAACGCATTGGTGAGACGAGATCAAACCTGCTGGCCAAAAGAAATCTTGTTAAAAAAAAGCAAAGTTCAGAGGTGCAGTAGAATCCTGATTTCACTACATAACTATGAACAATTTCCATTGGGAGCAAACTGGCAGGTAAAATAAGTGCTGATGAACAGATTCCACATCTCCATTTCCTGTTTTTTTCTGAGATTATGCTATTTCTCTGAGATGAAGTACAGGGATAAGTACAATTACTTCACCAGAGGGTGGCTAAATGCTCCAGTTTCCATTTTTAACTGATTCCAGTACACACACACACACACACACACACACACACACACACACTTTACAAATTTTTGATCTGTGGTCAAAACCGCCTGAAAGAAACTCTCTGAATTGCGACTGGATCAATAATAAAATGCCAAAATGCAAGTCAAGCGAATGAAGATCGTCTGCAGAACCTTCTATTTAAGCTACACAAGATCGAGAAGATCTAGAAAATGCTAAACTAACCAAGCTAGCTAATAATGAGTTCTTGAATGGTTAAAAGGGTGGAGATGATTAATAAAGTTGAGGAAGACTAATGTGGTTTCTTTTTACTCGCCCCCTACATCCACCAATCAACACAAACCCCGCCCCCAAAGGTTATGCCGGTTCAACTACAGTTAGCATTAGCAAGTGTCTTGACATCACTTCGAATGCATTCAAGCCGAGTTACAACTGTAGAAACATGCGACTACATATAAATGATTTTTAACGATTTTTAATATACAAATATAATATACTAGCTGAAAGTACCCGTGCTTCGCTACGGAAGGCAGAACGCTAAGCAATATGGCAATAAGCAGTAAGCACTGAGCAGGACTGGATGATCAGAGATCAGAACGTAACGTCAACAAATAACGTACTACCCCTTTGTAGTACCGATACAGGGCAAACTACTTTGAAAATAATTTTTATCGTGCATCTAACATCTAATAAGAAACAATGTAGTAAGTTTCATTAGGATCCGTAATGTTATTTCGAAGAATTTACAATGCGTGAGAAATCGCGTTTTTCGCGAGTTAGCCGCGATCCAGGGCGAATTTTTCAAAACCCTTTCTTAGTGAGCACCTAAGACCCAAGAGGAAGGTATGTTCCAAATTTCATTGCAATCCGTTCAGTGGTTTTTGAGATTTCGTGATGAGTGAGTGAGTCAGTCAGTGGTATTTGAGCTTTATATATATATAGATAATACAAATTCCAAATACACTTGATCCATAGACGGTGGCTTTGATCTTAATCTAAACAATGTTCCACTTTATTTATATTAATAAGAAATTAAAAAATATATATACTCTTGAACAAACCTATGAACAAAGACATCTAAAGACATGCTCTTTATCTCTCAGCTAAAAAGAGTAGTGATTTTTAATCACAAGGGTGTGGGAGGGGTTTGCAATGTGTCCAATTTCCATAATATGCATATTTGCATATGCATATTTATAAATTACATAAAATTTGAATTTTTCCTAGATTTTGAACATTTCTCCTGCTATTGAGCTCCAACCCTACAGAACATGAATAAATGTGGAAGCTGTCTGCACCCCAGGCCTCCTCACCTCACCTTCATCAGTACCTGACTTTCCTCACACTCATAGCTGAACGAGTCTCCACAAATCTACTGGAACATCTTCCAAAATCTTTGAATATAATGTGCTATAAGATGATGTTTGAATATAATGAGTTAGAGCATGATATTGGATTTAATGTTGTATGACGATATTTAAATATAATGTGTTGTATGATGACATTTGAATATAATAATGTATATTAATATAGGATAATATTTGAACTGTATGATGCAGCCTGAAGTTTTGAAAAAGAAAACTCATATAATCGCGTTAATCTCATATGCAGAGTGTTTTGAGATTAAAGGAATAGAAAACTGTCCTTACCAGGAGCACTGATGTTCTCACCACCTCGGAGACGCTCTGGCGGAGCTCGGCGGCGGTCCCCGGTCTGCTCAGCCCGCGCGTGAACTTCCGCGTCTCGGCCTGGAGCGGCGACGCCATGCGCGCGCGCGCGCGTGCACAATCCAAACCCCCAGGTCACTGCGCCTCACCCTGATCCTCAGCTGTCCTTCACAAGAACATCAACATCATTATCACTGCGAGGCGATTCCCACTGCTCCTGCTTTCCTCCGGCATGGATAAAGGTGTGTGTGTGTGTGTGTGTGTGTGTGTGTGTGTGTGTGTGTGTTTGTTGTGACTGCCGGTGTGTGCGCCGTTACTGTCTTCTCTCTCCGGAGAGCTATGTGACACACTCCTGCCTCAGCCTGTGTGATGCATCTCTCTCTCTCTCTCTCTCTCTCTCTCTCTCTCTCTCTCTCACACACACACACACACACACACACAGGCTTCATCTTTGTTTTGTGATTATACACCACATGGACATAAGTTTGTGGAACCTGAGCACCTCATTCCACATTGAGTCCTCATATGCTGTTCTAATAATCTCCACTCTTCAGGGAAGATGTTCCACTAGATTATTGGAGATTTGTGGAGATCAGCCACACTGATAGTTAGTATAGTCAGGTACTGATGTAGGTCAGGTGAGGAGGCCTGGGGTGCAAAGCAGCATCTTGGAGATAATGGTGTTTGTCAGAAACCCTGAGACTTAACCACTAAGGTTCCACTTCCCATTTTCATTAGAAATCTATAATACGACGTCTGTAATAAATAATGAGTAAAAAAATAAACCTTGATCTCACTATGATTGTGTGTTCGTACACAGTGATCTCTGACCTTCCCGTGCTTTTTGTGTGTGTGTGTGCAAACAGGAGCGATGCGACTGCAAGGCATTTTTTATTCAAATGCAGCAATGATAGATAGTTTAGCAATCAGATAGAAATCACAAGTTTCAAAGTGTACACTGAGTTGGCATTCTCATCACAGGCGTAAAGAGCTGATCGAAACGACGGACCGGAACGACACCAAACACACACAAACGTGACAGAGGAACGTACACAACAAAAGAATCCTCTCCACACACACACACACACACACACACATGGAACAAGGGGGCTTTTCAAAGTCAAAGGTAATTTTGTGCTCCTGCAAAAAAAAAATGCATCTGATCCATGCAGCAGTCCGAAGAAGGAGAAAATGTCAGCAGTGACCTTGAGTGTCCTTGAGTGTTTCGGAGGCCGATGTGGAGAGCAGAGCTGCTTCAGGACGTGTCTTTGTGCATAGAGATTGATTTGACCTTCGACTTTTGATCTGGTTTGTTTTCTTTTTTCATGTGAATGTCCATATGCGCACACACACACACACACACACACACACACACACACACACATATATATATAGACATGCATGAAATTTTTCACACATTCTTATGGAAAGACAGATGAACATACAGTATAATGTAAATCTCACACGCGCACACACACACACACACACACACACACACACACACACATTTATCTCAACAGGTCCTTTATCAGGTTTTCCAATTGCAACTTGCCATCCATACAAAGCAAACAGATGCAATGTAAACTGTGGGTAAATGTCACTTAAATATCTCTACTGTTTTTAATTGTTTACAAAAAAATTCAGTGTTTTAAAACACATGCAGGGTTGAAAGAAAATTAAATTGTGCAAGCCGTTCAACTAAAAAGCTTCCCAGAGAGATTAGCATCAGCATTTCACAAATTAGCATGTGCTCTTCTCCGGTTTTCCCAAACAAATACGCAATTTGGGAACGTGAAAGTGCTCAATACCGAGCGGAGTTGAGGCAAAAGAAACTAATCCATCACATGATTAATTAATTAATTAAACCTCAAATCTGAATCGAATCCCAGTTTGGTTTCTGCCCCATCCGGCAGATGAAGATGAAATGAAACCTAGAGTTTGTGAGGATTCAATAACGAGAAGGTTCATAAAGACTGTCCTCCAGCATCCTAAAACTCTCTTCAAATGGCAGCGAAGTGGATTTAATATTAAATATTCATCTCACGTTCACGTTTTCGATGCTGATTTTATTGTTTCGAGAAACGTTTCAATAAACAAACCTAATTCGTCACAACTATTGAGAACACAAGCGGACTTAAAAATTAACGGATTCGATTATCTTTTTCTACCACAGGTTTCACAGGTGTAGCATAATTCAGCAAATAATCATCTGAAACACTGGAATCTTCTAATCAGAGCAACAATTTATCTTACCTAAGACATGATCATTTTTTGTTCATTTGAAGAAAATCTGTGAATTTTTTTTCTAAATGATTTATTAAAATGTTAAAAAAAAAATTTGGAAAAAAATTATATCTTCAAAAGATATAGTTAATTTGTTACTTTTTTAGCTTTCAACCAAATATCACACCACACGCTTCCATTCGAAACGTTAAATTTGTTCATGTTCTTCAGCCCTAATAGCTTGAAATACCTGTGAAGTTAAAGAATAGAAAGTCCCCATCCTCCTGATTCCTTATGGTAGTTCTGAACAGATCCAAGTACAAAAAACCTGGAGGATTTATTGAATTTTTTGTATTATTACCCAGGAGACCAAATCTACGAATATCTCAGCAAATTCAACTTGAGCAATTTAGGAAAACCTGTCAGGGTCAGTGTGTGTCATCGCTGTTGCTGTAGCTCCACGGAAACATAAAATTATAAATTTTATAAATTTTGTTTTTTAAAATTTTTAAAAAATCTAATGTGGAGGGTAAAATTTATAACAATTATATTGACTTGTAGCTGTCGAAAAAGTGGGCGGGGCTTAGTACTGCTACACTAGCTGCATCTGAATATACATACACACATATATATATATATATATATATGTATATTTATATTGATATATGTTTCGAACAAAAATTCCGTCTCACAGAAATCATGTGCACGTAATGTCCTCTTTTATATATTGGTTACAACAATTTTTAAAAACGTTCCAACAATGCTCTCATCTCTCCGTCGTTTTCTATCGTTAAGTGACCCTAATTATATCATGGTCAAAGAGGAATTGTACGATTGTCGGGACTGATTTATACTTCCTGTGAAAGATGTGTGTATGGAAGTGTATTTGGTGACGATGATATAAAATATGAGACCAGGTACAATAAACTAAATGTTGCATTACCAATGCAGTGAGGTGTTACATTATAATGGACTCCAAAGAGCTGCCAACATCGCAGGAGACAAAAAAAACAGATATCGATCATAAAACCCTGACGTAATGTGCTGAGTTTTTTCCAGTAAGAAAACTATGATGTAAAATTCCAGTTCAGTCCAGTGCTGCGTACTACGAATATATATATATATTTTTTTTTTCAGATGAAAAACTAGCTTAAAGCTTTGCCTACTTGTTTTCTATTGGCTCACAGACTAATAAAGAGTCCAACTGCTTTTTTTTTTCGACAGGGGAATATATTCATCTGTCTCCAGTATCGCCATAGAGCTGCTAAAATAACAAGCTTTAAAGGAATGAATTCATCACATGCAACCAAGTGATTTACCAAACCTGAAAATCACTTCCATATTAACGCTCAAACCTCAGATGATGAAATAGTCGCTTGCATCTTTTGCGTTCCACTGCTTTTTATTTCAATAGCGTTATATTCAGGTGACTCCCATGTCGCCTATTTATAAAAACAAGAGCTGAACCATTAATGTTGGCACCTCTGTGGAGTGATCGTGTTCCTGGTTTTCTCCAAACTCTGTTCAGTTCACTGTACAACGTTCTGACGGTGTACATGCAACACTGCCCCCTAGTGTACACACCTATATCACATGTAAATATGAAGTTGGATGCAGAAGAGTAAATCAGCCCTCGGGTTCAAGTGCAAAAGAAGAAAAACCCCTACACAGACACACACCAGAGATATGAGATAAAACAGTAACACTGAACAGGTACACAGCTGTACTTATTCCCACAAATTAAATTCTTTCCCAAGTCCAAATGCAGTCTCCACTGGACTCTAGCTTCAGGTCCTGGATCGAGCACGGATCGAATCTAAGGAGGGTCTCTGAGGGAAATCCAAGCTTTAAAAGGTGCAGTCATTGGGGTCAGCGGTGAAGCTGGAGCCCATACCCCCTCGGCCTCGCAGGTAAACCGCGGAGGTCGATCTGGCCCTGCTGGGTCCTGCGTTGTGGTTCTGGCCCCCGGGACACTTGTTGTTGTTCACTTCGGCATCCAGCGTATCCGTGGTGATGACCCAAGTCGCTGGACGCCACTTCTTTAGGGCGTAGGGGGTCTTCACTCGTTTTTTAATCTTGTCTCCTGATCCTTCGTTCCCGTCGCAGTCTGAGTGGCCCCCTGTACAGAGAAGGGTAGAGAGGATTAAGCTGGATTTGCATCTGTAAAATGTTGTGTACATAATTGGGTAAATTGTGGAAACAAAAGAAGAGAAAAAACATAAAATATTTTGAACGTAAGTTTTCTCACCCAGTAAGGGAAGTGTGGTGATGGACAGGTCAAGCGAGTTTGGTCTCTCTGGTCTACGTCCACGGTTCTGCCTGAGCAGTGCCTCCCCCTGTGTCAGGGTCACAGGAGTCGGCTCAGGTGTGGTCATGGGTGGGGCAGGTGGGCGTGAAGGAGGCGGTGGCACAGGAGCTTCTGTTACAGACATAGAGGTCTCTCCGACTGGTGCAGCGTTCTCTCCGGTTTCTCCTCCCTCTCCTGTTCCGCCCTCACTCTCTCCGTCTCCCTCGCCATCTCCGCCATTGTTATTGCTGTTGTTGTTGTTGGTGTTGTTTTCCAGTTGTGTGTCTCTCCTCAGCAGTGGTTCCTGTTCATCCGGACTGGCGGTCAGGATTCCGAAGCTCATTTCATCCGAGCTCGCGCCATCTTTACCCTGAGATTCAGCAGAGCTCACGGCGCCCCCTAATGGCACCTGCGTATTTAAATTCGCCATTATTGACGAAACTGCGTTGTTGGCGACGACCTTAACCAGGTGCGGCTCAGGGGCGGATTTCGTCCTGGCCACACCCACGTCAGCTTTCTTCAGATTGCTTTTGCTCAGCTTGCCGAACTTCATCCTGAGAGACGAAGCCGCGGCGGGTTTAGAGTGTAGACTCAAACTGCTGGGTCTCTTCGGGACGTTTTGCTGCTTGGGCAGGACAGACGTGGGCACGGGAACCTGCGATACTGTGATGTCAGCAGTCATGTCCGTGAGTGGGTAGAAGGGGCTGTGTGAGCGCGTTGTTTCACTAGAGCTGAACTGTTTTTGCGAGTGCTCCATCAAGCTCTCGTCGGAACTCTCGCGCAAGTTCCGCTGCACCTCGCTCAGGTCCAGTTTAGGGGTCTCCAGGTCTTCCTGGGTAAGCTGGGTGTGAGGGGGCCGTCTGCCGCCCACCACAGGGAGGGGTTTAGAGAGTGGGACGGGCGTGGCACTGTCTAGCCCTGACATCCCAGACTGGGCCTGCTGTCGCTCGAAGTTGATGCAGTTCCTGTTCTTCTCTGCAGCTCCTCCCATCAGCGCAGATTCTGTAGATGCATCACTTTGAGGAGGTTTAGCTCTGCTCTCTCGCTCCTCAATAGTAACTGAAGACGAGGTTTCTGGGTAGGAGCCGGTCTTTGGTGCTTGATTTCCATGTGACAAGTTCCTGAGTGCAAAAAATATTTATGATGATATGATGGAATCACTTTAATGTTTAGTGTGTACTGATTTTAATTAATCAATAAAATGAATTAAATTAAAAAAAAAAAATTATTAAATAACTAAATATGTTACATTTTAGGGTAAAAAAAACCTGTTTCACTTCATGTTTTCTCCTTTTTTTATCTTCAGTATTTTTCTTTGTAGACATTTGTTGTTTGGTATGTAGACATTTTGTACGCTTTTTAGTTTTATTAATTCCCAAATATTTTTTTGTGCTGTTTTTAGAATTATTTTATTGTAATTACATTGTTGTTACATTAGGGATGTGCATCTCCATAACTGCTGATGCACAGCCAATGATACGATACAATAACGATACATAGGAAACCGCTACCAATGCGATACGATTCCCCCCTATTACGATGCAGTGTGATCCGATTTTGATTCGATTTCACACAACATGATTCATTCAATGGAACGAATGCAGCTCTACCTCTGCCATGTTAATCTGTTTTCTGTTCTATATGACTCTCAGGACACGCCTAGGTCTCCATAATCTGTTTAGAAACAGTTTAGCGAGGAGAAATCGATCTACATATCAAATATGGGTCACAAATTATTGGTTGCTTTTTAAATAATAAAAATATAGATCATCTACTAATAATTCTATAGAAATAAAAAAAATTTACTGATGGAAATATGTTAAACACTTTTTTTTTAAAGAATCACATCATTCTTCACCAACAAATCCATTTATTTATTTATTTGTTTGTTTATATATGCTTAAAAAATCATTCATTGCTTTAAACTGTGTGTTTGCTTATTAAATCTTGCGAATAGTTGAATTTTTTTCTGGTGATGAGGGCCATGCTAATTTCCAACATGGACTGTTCTGGACTAAGCAGCGATGTCCAGCTGAATCCAGATGTTAAAGACATGCTGCAGTCACATGATCGTGTCCTTACAAGATCTTTTTTTGAACAAAAGAGAGGTTAGGTTGTTTACTATTCACATGTACATTACAGCACAGTAAAATGTTCCAGCCATGTTAGGAAGCTGTGGTCAGCCATGGTACAGTATCCCTGGAGCACAGAGGGTTAAGAGCCCTCGCTCAACGGCCCAACCTGTGGAAGCTGGGTGGTACTGGGGCACGAACCAATGACCTTCAGATCAGTAACCCAAATCCTTGACCACTGAGCTACCACCTCCATCATAAATGAGAAAGCAGTGTGAATGATCATGGTATTGCCCCTGCGAGTGTAGTAACAGAATGAATGTGGAGGTAATCGGTGGTGATTAGGATCAGTTATAGATCACCTGTGATTATGCAGAGCTGTGCTGATGTTTACAGCAGGACTTGTGGATTTTTCTCTTTCCCAGAGGACGAGCAGTTCAGCCAGTCGCTCCTCTGCACACTGAGCTGTGAGTCGAGCTTCTGCATCCTGATCCCAGCAGTCCTCCATCGTCTCCTTCAAAGAGCGCACGGCCTACACACACACACACACACACACACACACACACACACACACACACACACGGTTTTAAACCCCAATGCGTTTAAAGTTCTTAAAATATAATCCGATTGTGTGAGCTGATCGTTTGTGTAATTAAACAGCAGATTTTCAAAGCAAGTATAATGAGCTCACGTGTATTTTTTAAAACTAGATTAAATAATGTCATCAGTGTAAATGTATGTATGTTTGTGTATTTGGTTCACCAGACTGTTCTCCTTCCAAGCTTCTGGAAATTTGGGTCTCTGTTTATGTCGGGACACCAACACCTGCATTTCCTCTATGGTCGGACGATTCCCCACCTCAGTCTGGAAGGCCAGCTGAAACGTGGGCACCGTTTCACCTGAGGGAGCAGGAGTAGTTCAGAGCAGATTTATGGATATGGAACGGTTGTGACACACAATCTTATCTTTTGACGCCGTGACCGGTGCAGTACCTGGGAAGAGATCGGCACAGCGCATGAAGCATTCCCAGTACAGCAGACCGAGGGCATAAACGTCCACTTGTTTTAGTGCAGCTTCGCAGTCTCGAAGATTCACAGCTCGTTCCAGGACCTCCGGAGCCATGTACCGCACCGTGCCCGCCTACACAACACACACACACACCATTTTGTACTATAAAAATCTCCTCACATACTGTATTATTCCATAAAGAACAACCAATCAGCTCGAAGCAATGAAATAATCAGTCAGAGAGAATCACAAAAAAAAACCCTAAGGTAACTTTCCTAAAATCCTTGACAGATGCTATCACAGTCTGTATCACTGAATCCGGCTGACTGACTGGATTATGTTGTGTCCCTAAATTAAACAAAAATCACTTCGTTAACAGCCACTGGAAGATTGAATGGCATAACTAAAGCAAGAAACCCAACCAAGAGAAAAGCTATGAAGTGAAGACAATAATGGACTATTGGGAATAACTTATTACATATTCATGGGAAAAATAGATAAAAATGTTAGTAAGTGATGTGACAGTGTTTAGGCCAGAAGAATAGGTCTTGCTGGGCCACGACTAAAACGCTGAATTACTTATCACATGTACATTACAGCAGAGTGAAAACACAGTGGCAGCATTCGGGGTTGAAGCTACGACCTGCCGATCAGTAACCAACAGCCTTAACCACTGAGCTACCACTTCCCCGATAAGTCAAACTGAAGTAACAGATCACTCACTCAAACCAAATCATTCGATCAAACTGAATTATGGAATCCACCCAGTCAGTCAGAACCAAAGAACTGAGCTGTCTCACTAATTAAACAGAGTAAATACTACTACTAATAATAATAATAATAATATTAATAATATCTAGAACTGAATATTCTGAAGAAAATGTAAGTGGTGCTTGACTCACACGAGACACGAAACACAAGACACGAACATCCACAGCGAGACGATCGTTTCTATACATCACATGCCCGGTATTGCTGTAATTTTGCAAAGGGGCGGGGCCAGTTATGTCACCTGACGTCATCACATTACTCTCCGCTCTACTCCCCTCGCCGTGTCGAGTGTTTAGACGTGTCACACTCCTGTGTCGCCGGGGTGTTTTGCGATTGTGCGTATGTCGTAGGTTCGGCGGTTGGAGCAGTTTGAGGTGTCACAAGTTCCGGTTGGCACGGTTTATCGACAGCGTTAGCTAATAGGGCTGTGACGTGATGTCACGTGATGTCGCCGATTAACCCGGGGTTCGACTCCACCCACTATAAGAATAATAAATACGCATAATAGTAATAGTGATGCTTTTCAAGCACCACTAAAAATGAATGATTTGAAAGAGAACTTCCACAGGAAGGTTTTCCACCGTCCGGAAAACGTTTCTGTGACTCGTAAATGTCACAAAGCCACAAAACCTATCAGGAGCTCAGGATCATTTTTAGAAACTCTTCCAGGAAAAATAGCGATTGCTGACCTCACTGATGGCCGTGTTTTCTTCCTCTGCATGGCCTGACTGTCTCTTTTCTGTCAGAGCCATGGACAGGCCGAAATCACTGATCACACAGCAGCCGTCTGGTTTCACCAACACGTTCCTGCTGTTCAGGTCTCTGTGGGAGACGGCAGGCTTGTAGACGTCTGAAAGAGAAGACGCACAGAAAGGATGAGAGACAGAGAGATGGATATCAGTGTTACAGCTAAAAAAAACAGCAGAGAACACTGCAGGATCTGAGATGCTGCAGGGCGTGTGTGTGTGTGTGTGTGTGTGTGTGTGTGTGTGTGTGTGTGTGTATAAGGAAGGGAGGATATGCCAGATCAGGGCCCAAAGGACTCTGCTGCGGGAAGACCGCACTGACGAAAAAGAACAACCTCTCTGTCGCTCTCTAACGGAGAATAAGGCGATAGAGAAAACCTCACCACATTTATAGCACTGCATCATCTCGCTTCCCTTCCACCTCAAAATAGCACACACTTCCCATGCAGATCCCTCAGATTCACATACACTCAAGAGAGCCAATTAGTCACATATTCACTGTACTCTTGATGCGACTTCGTGAGAAGAACCCGTGTCTTTTTTTATCACACAAATAGAGCTGGGAAACACATATCCCTTATCAAAGAGACGGGAAACAAGTTCAGGAGCCAAAAACTTTTTTAGAAAAGCATCTTCAGAAACAAACAAACTTTTACAAGAAACAAGAAACAACCTAAGAAACTGAAAACACCAAAAAACGAACAGGAACCGTTTCTGGAACCCAGAAATCTTCTCATTGACCAAGAAACCACGAAAGCATTTCATTAGGAACCAAAGAGCATTTTCAGGATCTCAGGAATCTTTTCATTATTTTGAATCGTATAATATTTAGGTATTTGTTACGCACAGTATACTGAAACAGGCAATAATATAATTATTTGTATACATTTTTTTCTAAAATGTTCACATTTAATGTCAGAATAAATATGAACAGACAATTCACATGCGGTTATTTGGGCTTCAGCCTTCATGTATGTTCCAGAAGAACAGATATGCTTAGCTGGGTATCAAGTTGAACATCTTTCAAGTAAAACAAAAAGGAGAATTTGATTTCTGATCGACTTTTCTTCCTCACCTCCTCTCACCAGCTCTGTGTGAAGGTAAGCCAGGCCTCTGGTGACGGAGACGACCAGACGGCAGCAGCTCATCCAGTCCATCGTCCTCGAGCTCAGATACGTGCAGAGAGAACCCTAAAGAAGATAAATACAGAGACATTAAACCAACCTAAATACAAGAGACCAAGAGACAGACAGACAAACAGACAGAGAGACAAACAGGGAGACAGAGAGACAGACAGAAAGGCAGATAGAGAGACAGACAGACAGGCAAAGAAACAGACATACAGGCAGACAGACAGAAAGGCAAACAGGGAGGCAGACAGGGAGACAGAGAGACAGGGAGACAGACAGGGAGACAGTCAGACATAGAGGCAGACAGACAGACACTCTCTCTTGGTGGCCTGAAAAGCTCTTTTTAAGCACCACCGTGATGATGGGATGTCATCACTATGGCAACACAGTGGGTGTTGAGCTGCATTAAGTACAGACTGATGGAGCGAGAAGCACAAAGTAGTGAATAATTAAAAACTTTGCAGCTCATACAACATTATACCTCTTACTCCATCTGTGTTTCACACACACACACACACACACACACACACACACACACACACATTGTTAGATCACAGATTATCTCAACAGGAAGAGGAAGTTAGGAAAGCAAGAATAGAAGAGACAGATGATGGGAGGAGTGGAGAGGGAAAGGAAAAAAGAGCAGGACAGTGAACAAGTGAGAGAGAGAGAGAGAAAAAGAGAGCCAAAGAGAGGGAAAGAGAGACAGAGTGTTATAAAAGAAAAGAAACAGAGAGACAATGTTATAGACAAACACAGACAAAAAGAGAGTGAGACATGTGAAGAAACACAAAGAAAGGCAGACAAAAACTAGACAAAATACAGAGAAAGAAAGAGTGAGAAAGCTAGAGTGAGAGAGAAAGAAGAGAGACAGAGATAGAGAGGTTTTCAGCTGTTCAATCACAGGGATAAATATATAAATATAAAAGCAGAAATCTGAACTCTTCCTCCTCAGGAAGCGACTCAGAGGAAAAATCCGACATGACACCAGATCCCTCCGAAAGATTCTTCCAAATATAAACCACCGATTTAATCTCATTTACTGACTCACTGATACAGGAAGAGCCAAGCACATAGATCAGAGCACTGCATCACACTGCTGACTGTTCACCTCTCAATCCTCTATCTGTCTGTCTGTCTGTCTGTCTGTCTGTCTCTCTCCATCTGTCTGTCTCTCTCTCCATCTGTCTGTCTCTCTCTCTATCTCTCTGTCTGTCTGTCTGTCTCTCTCTCTGTCTGTCTGTCTGTCTGTCTCTCTCTCTGTCTGTCTCTCTCTCTATCTGTCTGTCTGTCTGTCTGTCTCTCTCTCTCTCTCTGTCTGTCTCTCTCTCTATCTGTCTGTCTGTCTGTCTGTCTCTCTCTCTCTCTCCCTCTCTCTCTCTGTCTCTCTCTCTCTCTCTCTCTCTCTCTCTCTCTCTCTCTCTCTCTATCTGTCTGTCTCTATCTATCTATCTATCTATCTATCTATCTATCTATCTATCTATCTATCTATCTATCGATCGATCTATCGATCTATCTATCTATCTCTATCTTTGTTTCTTTCTATTTCTGTGTATTAATATCTCTATATTTTTCTCTCTGTCTCACTTTTTATCTCCCTCTATATCTATCGCTCTATATTTCTCTCTTTCTTTCTTGCACTTTCTCTCTCTTTCACGAGCATCCTGGACCATCCTCATAACCATCCTTCATTCACTCATTCTCTCCCTCTCTGAGTAAAATTTTCAGGATTTTCTCCTTTTTCAGAGAAATTCTTGAAGCAGGACATAAACGTTAAGAATCCATAGTGCTAGCCACTTCCTGGTTAGCGGCTAACGCTACGGATTCTTCAGTGTTTTCATGTAGGCACAAAACATATCGTATTTCCGGTATTCCGGCCAAAGTGACACTGCGCTAACTCTAGTTTCTTTTTTATAGCCCTAGCATTGTATGTTTTCATGTTTAATAATAGAAATGCGCTCAAAGTGCAAGGCGGAGACTAAACTACATTTGGGTACGAATACGTGTACTGTTACACCTCTAGTAACATCTGATAATGTGATTCTGTTTTTATCTGAAATCAGTGTGTTATAAGTGATGCTCACATGCGGGTAGAAATCCATGATTAGCAGGTACTCGAGCTGTCCGTCGCTCCCGACTCGTTCCTCCGTCTCCAGGAAGTGTGTGATGTTGTCGTGGTTCAGCAAGAGGCGGTAAATGGAGCGCTCATTAACGAACGGCTGACGATTGACACTAGAGAAGACTTTGACCGCCACAGAACGTTCGTCCAAGGAGCCGCGGTACACCGACCCGTACCGGCCACGCCCGATGAGCTGCCAGACACACACACACACACACACACACACACACACACACACACACACACAGATTCCATGTGGGTGTGAGAAAAATACTGTATGTTACGATTCCTTTTACCAGGTAATTACAATCGGGAACTTACTAAAGTGAAACTTCATGTGTACGTATATCCGTTTATAGTAACAGCTAATGTTCCATAGAAAATAAGTCTCATATATGAGTCCTTCATCAGCATTTCAATATTTTTGTATCATTTTAAGAAGATTTTCATGAACGCTGGAGACTCCTTCCATAAATGGCCGAACTGTCGCTATAGAAATAATAACGTGAAAAACATGCACATTGTGCAATAGAAAATTAATTAACACTCCTTCTGACCAATCAGAATCCAGAATTCTACATCCCTGATTCCTTTTTTACATGATCTGCTTCTTCTTCTTTTTCGAGCGTACTGGCGGGTTTTAAAGTGGCTGTAGAAGTAGAAATGTGGCATCATGCATTTGGAACGAAATGAGATTACCCACTGCCTCGGTGTAAACTGGGAGTTTTCCGAAGGTCACGTTACTTAAGTGCACAATAAATTGCGCTGATTCAATTATTCCCAAAATCCATCAAGGCATCAAACACTAGCGGGAGATGTGCTCACCTCCAGGAGCTTCAGACTGTCCAGGTCCAGCGATGGAGGAGAGAAAGCAGCCTCTAACATGTTCAGGTTGTGGAGACTCTGTTTAGCACGTCCTGCATTGTCCACACACACACACACACACACACACACACACACACACGGATAGACCTATTGCAAAACGTACACTAAGTGTGTTAGGGTGATGCTGAATGCTCTTACTGCTACAGCCGCTCACCTCTCAGTACACGGAGGCAAAAAAAGACCAGCACAATCAGGATGGCTACCATAGAGACGGTTGCCAAGGCAATCAAGATGGCCTCCTCTCGATAGAAATGGCAAGTGACTGGAAGAAGCAAGAAAACCAGAAGGATTGACAGTTTTTTCTGTGGAATATCAGGAATAATTCTACATGAATCAGAGGATTACCCTCGTTACACCCCCCCCTCCCCACACACACACACACTCACACTCACAGACTTGAGGTTCAGCAGTGGATCTGGGTGGAGGAAAGTCCTCAGTGAAGTTCAGGTTGCACATGTCTTTGCTACAACAGCAGAAACGGTAGATGCCATTTTGAATTGGAGAGGGAGGCTCGGTCACCTGGCAATGATCATCATGGCACATCCGCTGGTCACCCTGAGAACCCCAGCAACCTGCAGCACCAAAAAACAAATACTTTTAAAAACCCAGATAAAAACTTTAATTAGTTTTTGAATAAGAAAAATGTATTTCAAAATGACAAATATTGTATAAAAACATAATAAAAGAGAATGTAAAGATATAATAAGGTTTTATTCAGTGTATTTTCCTTGGAGATGAGACGACTTGAGCTAACGAAAACACCGGTGGGGTGTGTGTGTGTGTGTGTGTGTGTGTGTGTGTGTG
>JAAIIK010000176.1:320971-344206 GCA_014706435.1 Silurus glanis
ACAACACACACACACACACACACACACCCACACACACACACACACATCACAGTAAACCCCGCTGCGTCACTTTAATGCGCATCAGCAGCGCGGCGACGCCCATAGCAACCCGCTCACATCCTCCTCCTCTTCCTCCTCCTCCTCCTCTTCCTCCTCCTCCCTGTTTTTCTCCCAGCAGCTGCTGACGTCTGACTCTCATCCCTCCACATTTCCGCGACCTGCGCGAGCCGCATCCTGTCTTCCTCCGAACACTGCGCTCTTTTCATTCATCCACAGCGCCATGAACATTTCCGCCGCATCTGCACAAGGTAATAAAATCCACCCGTTTATTCTAAATATCCTCCTTCCTCATCTTTCTTTATATCCCTCCTTTATATCTCTCCTTCATCCTCCTAATCATCAACCAGGGCTCCCGCCATCACTGTGTCCCCCCCCCCGACATTATCATCACTCCTTTCTTTATCATCTCTATTTAATATTAGAAAGGGGGAACTATGGGGTTTTGTATTTGTGCTTGTTTTTGTGTGTGTTGTCGTTTTGTGTGTGTGTGTGTGTGTGTGTGTGTGTTTTCTTGCATATGGCGGCTCGCGCTGCAGAGATGTCACCCATCTCGTTCTCTCTCTCTCTCTCTCTCTCTCTCAAATCTCTCTTCACGATTGGTTCAAACATGACTTGAATTTCATTTTATACTGTTTACCGACTGCCTACACGATGATCTCATTCGCTCATTTATCTGCTTTTTTTCTACTGTTTTTTATTCCCACAAATTCCGACTATAATAATAAACATTTATTATAAGAAGCTGCAGCGTCTGTGTGCGGCATTGGACTGAACCATTATCACCTCCGACAGGGGTGCGCTGTTTTCCTTTAACTGTAATATTCCGCTCTTCCAGTGGGTTTGAGTTCGTTTAAGAGTTGCTTTATTAGTGAAGATCGTCTTTGTAAGAACCAGAAGTTTGTGATTTGCTTATTGCGCAGGATCTGAGGTTGCTTTTTTGTCGTCGTCCCCTATTCCGTGGTGGTTCATGACCACAGGCTGTATAGATGAGGAGGTATAAATGAGCGGTTTGGCCCCAAAATAGTGTCACAGAGAGAAGCTGCTGATGGAATGAGTGTTATCAGGTTTTCTGTATATCATCATCATCATCATCATCATCATCACATTGCTCAACATTTTTGCTTTTATTTGTTTTGTTTTTTTTACCCAGTTTGAACACTGAAATTAGAAAAAAAAAATAAAAATGTTCTTGTAAGGCATCATGAGATACTAAACCATGAATATTTGGCCATTAAAACATTACTCCAGGACAATTAATGACACACAATTAGTCGTTCCAAATTGACTCATAGACATCATTATAATAATTAAACTTCATTTAAAACAGGAAAAATCGTAGGTTTTTTTTCTGATCCTGATAATGATACAATTTTTTCTCATATGATCTGGACATCATGTCTGGGTATCAAGTGCTATTTCCATTAAATCTTATCTACTGGTGGTTTATTCGCACGATGCCGAAAATGTGCAATTTGTACACGTTCTCACGCTCTTTCGACATCCTTTAAGCTGCATCAGTAAATTTGTTTGATTTTTTTCTCGCAAAAGAAAGAACTGCACAAGGTTCTGGTGTTATTATTGTGATGACTGCTATAAAAACGATGATTGCAGTGATTTAGCCTGCTGAGATGACAGTAATCACACATCAGCACAAGACCAAAATAGAAATCCAGTGTCTCTGTAAATACAGGAAATGAGCACTTGTGAGCAAAACTTTACATATCAAACATGGACATCTCCAAAAGATTCATAAACCATGGATCAGATTTATTTTGAAAAATATATTTTTGTGCCCCGGCCGGTGTGGATATTATATTATTATATTATAATCCATAATTAATAATAGTGTCATATCTATAGACATTTTTCCCAGAATGTTAATGATGACCTGGTAGAAACTCTTCCAGGTGGTTGGGAAGTTCTACCCTAAACGATCAGCTCCTCTCCTGAGCTCTCCAGCTCTCGTGTGTGTGTGTTGTGTGTGTGACCTTGTGACGGCTTCCTGATCTTGCCATTAGAACGATTTCGATACCTTCTTCTTTTCCCGAGCCTGTCTTTCTTCTCTCTCTTGCAAAACATGCAACAGAAATCTGATATATAAAATCCTATGAGCTAAGAATGCTAGAAAACCTTACAGTTTTACCTCTGACAGTTAGGAAGCACTGACACTGGAGACTCCTTCTGATCTCCTTACAGAAATCGTGCAATGACTATACTATATTATGTGATATGAATAACGGGTGGTGCTTTCTTAAAGATAATTGGCACCTGACATGCTGTTGTCTCTTCCCAGCTTCCCAGTTCAGTGAGACACAACTGATCACTCTGGGCGCTAACTCAGCGCTAGGATTTGTGACCCAATATATACATTTTAGTATTAACGACCGATCAAAATCCGGAATGGTTCTTGCATGGTTCTTGCGGATTCAAGGAATGATTTATATCCATTGTGTATTGTGATTGACTTCACCTGAACCTGATATCTGGATTGAAAAGATATAAATGAAATGAGATGGGAAGGTATATTTAACCTGTAAACCTGTAGTGAATTATTTACAGGTTTGTTTGTTTTTGTATACATTAGAATAGCAGTGCCGGGGTGGCAATGTTTTTTCAGGGTGACAGTTGCCACCCCATGCCACCCTGGCAGATCCGCCCCTACCTGTTACATAACGCTTTCTCTGTCTCTTTACTTTAGCCACACCCCATTTTCACAGTCCCGAGTCCAGCTGAAAGAAAGGCCACGCCTCCCTCGTCTGGACTGACCTGGCTGATCAGGGAACTGGCAGCGACGCCCACCCTGCCCTCTCGATGAGGGACAAAGCCACCCAGGTAGGCTGTAATATATACTCTCTCTCTCTCTCTCTCTCTCTCATGTTAACTCTGCATTCTTAATTCCTACATATTCTTCACCAACTCTCTCTACTCTCTGCAGACCCCCAGGGCCTGGGTAGATGAGCGCAGGAGGGGCTCCCACAAGCGCTCTGCGTCCTGCGGCAGCACCGACCAGCTAAAGGAGGTAAAGCAATAAATAATTCTTCCAGGCTTTGTGATTCTGCATTAATCACTGCAGTCAGACTTTTATATATAATGATATATTGCATGTATGAACTAAATATTTAATATTAAAATGCTGTATTTTAACTCTGGACTGTCAACCGTAATACAGTATATTTACACATCAAATGGAACCTGTGGAAGTGTGTCTGAACATGTAAATATCATAGAAACCAAGGGAAATGATATATAATGTACTAAGAATAAATTACACA
Organism: Silurus glanis; assembly: GCA_014706435.1. NCBI lineage: Eukaryota > Metazoa > Chordata > Actinopteri > Siluriformes > Siluridae > Silurus > Silurus glanis. The sequence continues at coordinate 324,304 of JAAIIK010000176.1, forward strand.
ATGAATGGAAATTACATTCCACAGAGTGTCTCTGGCCTTTCATCTAAATGTTAATGCCATTTCAATATATATATATATATATATCTCAATAAAAAAGATATAACAGTGAAGAAAAATGAAAAAATGCAATGCAACACGAACATGTAGTTTCACTCCCACTGTTTCCTGTATATTAAGGAGTAAATATTATTGTAAAGCTGTAAAAGTTTTTATTATCAAAAAAAAGAAAAAAAAAGCTGTATGTGATAAATAAAGAACTATTATATTCGTCCTTTTGATTTTACTCATTTCATCCTTCCCCAGATCGCGAAACTGCGGCAGCAGCTGCAGCGCAGCAAACGCAGCAGTCGCCATCGACGCGATAAGGAGCGCAAATCGCCCTTCAACGGCAACCATGCGATTATCCAATCACAGGTCCGTGTGTGTATGCGTATGTTAGAATGGAAGTTAACTCCGCCCACATATACAGTGGTTTCACCGTCATTCATTGCTCTTATTCTTACTATGAATATTCTTAGCATTGTTATTATTACTACAGGTTTTATTCAATACTTTCTCACACAAGTGTTCATAATATTACTGTTACTGATATTATTCCGACTGACTACTACAATATCCAGTTATTAATATTATTATTATTCCTGTTACTGCTTTTAATACTGTTACTGTAAACAATATTTTTAATACTACTGTGTTTATACAATTATTACTTTCAGTATAATAGCAGTTATTAATGTGCAAAATGTATCTAGAATTTTTTTTTTAAGCATTCATTTTTAGAAAGACACAAAGCTGCATTAAAAAAGGCGTGAAGGCGAATTCCAGTCGTTTCATGGCTGAAGTAGGTGAAACATCTTTCTAGTATTCTGATGACCCACTTTCATGAGGACTCGTCCTAGTTTCACATCTCCTGTGGACACTTTGGAGAGACGTCTCTCACAGGATGCGAGGATTTAAATGTGTCATCACGTCCGAAGTCGTTAGCGCCGAGAGCGACCGATAGCGTACGAGGATAGTCGTTGGAAATGAATCAAATGAATCAAATGAATCAAATGAATCGTTTCTTTCTCGGTCCACACAGTCTCAGATGCCCAAAACCATCCTGATCCCCATCCCCATCTCCAAGTCTACTCCTCCTCGCTTCCGCAACAGCATCGAGGGCCTCAACCAGGAGATCGAGCGCATCATCATACGAGACACGCCGGAACGTGATGAGGTCATCATTGTGAGTCACGGACAGTAACAGACAGTGATGCCTTACGTTGAGTCATGAGGACGCTTTGGTTATTGTAATGTAAATGAACAAAAGCAATAGAGGTGTGTGTGTGTGTGTGTGTGTGTGTGTGTGTTCTAGCCACAGGACGTTCCCGACGGACACCGCGCACCACCGCCCCTCCCCCGACGCAGCAGCAGTACACGCAGCATCGACACCCAGACACCCTCGGGTAGAAGCCTCGGTGGCAACCGTAGCAACAGCAGCAGCCGGGCGGACTCGGTGTCCCCGTCGTACCTCAGCATCCTGAACGACGCCATAGGAAACAGTCCCCTTAACAACGACGACACACTCAACGAGAGCAGAGAACGAGGTTTCACAAAAACACACACACACACACACACACACACACACACACACACACACACAAAATCGATGACGTGAATACCTCTCGTTCTCTTTCAAGATAGAGGACTTCTTCTCATGTTGTCCCCCTGTCCCCTGTGTATCTGTAGACCTGGGACTGTACTCACCCCTGCCCAAATACGCGTCCTCTCCCAAACCTAACAACAGCTACATGTTCAAGCGGGAGCCTCCTGAGGGCTGCGAGAGGGTCAAGGTCTTCGAGGAGAACCAGTGAGTAATAATTCCAGACTCGTTAAATGTAGGAGGTACATTTAACTATAATGCACATTAATAACATTAATATACTGTAAGTAATAAAAGTACTGTAGTGTTCCTAATATTAGATATAGTAAAAGTAGCGTTAATAATAGCAGTAGTATGAAGTAAAAGGAGTAATAGTTTGAGCAGTTGAAGTATTTAAAACAGAAGTAGTTGGTAGTAATAATGCGTAATATCACTAGTAATAATTATACTACTGGTGCTGTAGATATAAATATATTAGCTGTATTAATAGCAGCAGTGTGACAGTAACGTTTGTAGTAATAATAGCAAAAATATTCATAGTAATAAGACTAGCAGCAGTAACAGTAGTAGAAGTAATAAGAGCAGTGGTTAGTAGTACCATAATTTCCAGACTATTAAGCGCACCCAAATATAAGCCGCACCCACCGAATTTGACAAAGATTTGTATTTTGAACATAAATACGCCGCACCTGTCTATAAGCCGCACCTGTCTATAAGCCGCAGGTGTCTACACTGAAACTAATGAACTTTACACAGGCTTTAATGAAAGACAGTGTCTGTTACACGGCTTGTATCTAAACAGTAGCCTACCAAGAAAGTCATTGTTCACTGTCTTCCTCCTTCCTTTCACAACTATTTCTCTCGAGAGTTTATCTTTTGGCGTCGTCGTGCGTTTAAAAATCACCATCGGTGAAGCTTTTCTCCCGATGCCGTGCAGCTCTGAACACAGGTGAAGTGTGTTTTTTCATGCCCGGTTGTTTTCAGCGTGACGAATGATTCGCATTTCCTGTAGACAGTCCGAGTGAGCGGCAGGTCAAACGTCAGAGGAACGTCATCCATATTTATGATGTGGTGCGGCCCGATTCAGTGGGAGCGCATCTGATTTAATATAAAGAGTTTCATTGGTTCACCTGAACCCGTTCCGCAATTTCATTGGTCTGATGTTATGGGGTCCAGTTTTTTGGCTTGAAGTTTGTGAAACCGGGAAAAACCCGGAAAAATCCATAAATTAGCCGCTTCATTGTTTAAGCCGCGGGGTTCGAAGCGTGGGAAAAAAGTAGCGGCTTATAGTCCGGAAAATACGGTAATAACATGAGTAATAACATGAGTAATAATAATAGCAGCAGTAGTAATATGACTAGTTGTAGAAATCGGAGTATTAGCAGTAATAATAGCGATAATATTCTTAGAAACAGGAGTAAAAGTAATACAGTTTTTATTGTAGTAGTAGTTGTTATAATGCTACATGTAGAAATAGGAGTAAGATCAGCAGTTGTAGTAAATATGGTAGAATTAATAATAATAGTATTTACTGTAATAGGTGTTTTATCAGCAGTAGAAGAATCCAGATCAGATGATACTCTGTTGTTCTTCTTCGAGCAGCTGATGAGAGCTTTGTTTTATATGACTTCATAATAATTTGCTGTAGAAGTTAAGGAGTCCTGTGTGTTTGTCGAGGCCCAGGCCTCTGCAGGAGATTCCTCCATACCTGTGCCCAGACAGGAACAAGGTGAACTTCATTCCCAAGAGCGGCTCGGCCTTTTGCCTCGTCAGCATCCTGAAGCCGCTGCTGCCCACACAGGAGCTGAGTTTCCGCGGCGGCGTGAGCTACTGCAGCCTGTCTCCCTCCCTCGTCCCTCTCAGCGGGGTCGGCGTCCGCAGCCTGTCTCCGTCCCTCGGCCCCGTCCTCACACGAGGACGCCAGTCCCCCTGTCTCCCACGCCATCTGGAAGAACCTGAGGGTTAAAAGCGTAGCTCTCCATCCGTCTCCACGCATCGTTTCGAAAACAGACTCGTTTTGCTCAAAAATCTCAAAGCTGTAACCGCATCAGGGCTCGACTTCTGATCCAAACGATCCAAATCGCTCGCTGAAACTTGAATGTCGTCGAAGATCGTCGAGGTGATGCTACTGTGTCCTTCCTGTACCGTCAGCCAGGGATTCGGACGAGGCTGTGAAGTCTTTGACGTGTACATCTGTAAAGTAGAGTGTGTGTGTGTTTTGTTTTTATTTTTGTTGGGTTTTTTTTCTGGTTTTTCTTCGCAGTTGACCATCAAAGCCTTTCGAAAGCCACGTTTCCGTCTACATACTGCATCACTATTTGAACTTTTTTTTGGAAGAACATGGGACTAAAATTGTGTGTGTGTGTGTGTGTGTGTGTGTGTGTGTGTTATAAGTAGTTACCATGCAAAGAGAAAAAAATGTAGCTAATAGCAGGGACGGACAAAAAAAAAAAAAAAAACGAATCCCGTGCCTGATACTCACCGTGATCTGTAGCAGCGTGATCTGAAACCCAGCTCTGACCGTACCTCTCCAGGGGTCTCATTTATTCATTTATTTATTTACGAATTTCTCAATTTGTAAATAAAAAAAACGAGCATTTAGAAAATCGTCGCATCGACTCGAGGAAACATGCCCCGCCCCTAATTTATCATATATGGTAAACAACTTCCTTTATTTACTTTACATTTACAGCATTTGGCCAACGTCTCTTTTCCGGAGAGCGACTTACAATTGTATAAAGCTGAGCAGCTAAGGGCCTTGCTCAGGGGCCCAGGCAGCTTGGTGGGGCTGGGATTTAAACTCATGCCCTTCTGATGCATCATTCTGAAGTCCAACGCCTTTATCAAGCAGACTGCAGATGACATGAAAATAAAATTCAAATAAAACCCATTCAGACATTTTTATCTCTTACGCCGACCAAACCAAGATACATTCGGAGGAAATTCTGAAGCACACAATCTCCATATTCCATCAGGTGATGTTGCAGCAGAGGTTTGTTCAAGATTTCAAGAGAAGATAAGATCTGTATTAATGCTGAAGGAATTTCTGCTTCAGAGTGCAAGAAAAAAATTTATATAAAAAAAATTGAATAATCTATTTAATATTCTATATACAAATGTATTCAAAAATACACACGGTGCTAAAGAACTAAGTGCATAACATTCACAGCTTAACCTGGAAAGAAGTCTGTTTACAGCTGCTATAGCATAAGTGATAACCGGAAGCAGCTTCTTTTCGACACTAAACCTGATTATTAAACGATTAGGAACAGTAACCGCGGTGACCTGCTGTGAAATAAAGAGATAAAAATGATAAATGAGACCCCCGGTTCATGATTTACTCCACCATATAAACACAGAACCGTGTGCTTTATATACGAAGTGCGGGTGAAACAGGAGGATCTGGTGCTATGTTTATTATACTGTTATATATATTTTTGGGGTGTGACGAGGGAAAGAGTGAGAAATTGATTGGATACAATTCTAGAAATTCAGTAGAGGAGAAAAAAAAAAAACCCATTTCCATACAAATGTTTAGCTCAAACCTCCTATTAATAATAAGCAATGTGTGGAAGATCACCTGGAGGAGTTACTGCGTTTACTTCACTCATTCTTGTCTTCAATTAGAGATAAAAACCTGTATAAATTTAGTACATCATAAACAACATACGACGATTATAGATATATATGGTGACAGAGCACGCGTTATAAAAACACAACCAAACAGGATTCCTTTTTTTCTTTAAGATGTAAATAGTAAAAAGTCTCAGAAATATATCTTTCCTGACGGATAGAAGTATGCTTTCAACCCAGAAGATGCACTATATGGACAAAAGTTTGTGGACACCTGAGTATAAGATGTGCTTCTTTTTGATCATCTCACTGCTGTTATATGCTTCACTCTTCTTGGAAGATGTTCCACAAGATTTTGTGGAGATTCATTCTTCCACAAGGGTGTTAGTCAGGTCAGGTGTCAGGTGAGGTGAGGAGGCCTGGGGTGAAGACAGCATGAAATGTTCATCCTGAAGATCTTCAGAGCTCCATAGCAGGCCACTCAAGATCTTCCACTAAATCCAACCCATGTAAAGCTTCATGGAGCTGGCTTTGTGCACAAGGACCCTGTCATGCAGGAACAGGTTTGGGTCTCCTAGTTGACGTGAAGGGAAAATTTCACGCTACCAAATGCATCCAAAGACGTCCTACACAATGGAAGAACCAGGTACGGCTGATGCGTCCCAATACTTTTGCCCGTATAGTGTATGTAAGATTTGTCCGAGATGAACGTGAACATGTTGGATGGAAACTGCACTGGCGCAACCCGAATACAACGGGAATAAAGTGAGTTCTTACCGAGAGACTTTATGCGAAGAACCATCTCTGGAGGCTTCCTCAGAGGAACCGTAGCATCTTTATACTGTAAATGAATTCATGCATCATATACTGTGAAGCTCATCTTTCTTCCTTTCTTACTTTAGTTAGAGACAAATAAAAAAAAATGTGTAATGCCTTAAAAAAAAAAACAACGAAATATTTCAAAGAATCGATTTCGAAGTGGCTGTTTTTAACACTCAAACCAGCCAAATGGTGTGTCTAGCAATGTGTGTGTGTGTGTGTGTGTGTGTGTGTGTGTGTGAGAGAAAGAGAGAGAGAATCGTTCTGGGGATTTTAAGGTATGTCGTAAAACGCCTTCCATCAGGAAAATTACTTCCTGAAAAATTTGTAACAAAAAAAATGAAAAAAAAAATAAAAAATAAAAAAAATAATAAAAAGAAAGGAAAAAAAATTAAATTAATCAAAACATCTGGAACAATATGGTTAAATACAATAATTTTATTTAATTATATCGTCTGGTTGGTCGTCACATGACGAGTACAGTCACTGTAAAGATCTCATCTGTCCATCATCACATTGTAAATCGTTACATGATTATGTTGATTGCATAAAATAAACGGAGTCAAACCCAGGCGTGATTGGTGCAGCCTACATTCTTTTACGAAGTTTTTAAACACGACGAATTGTAGGCGATGTACAAATATATATATTCTTAAATATCAGAAAGACACGTGGAATGTAAATCGGTTTACTGGTTTTGCATACGTTCATGAAACAAAGGCGGAGAACGGAAAACTTCCACCTATAGGGGCCGATTACGGGTGCCAATACTTTTGCAAATGTTAATTAGCTGTGGGCAAAATCTGAAAGAATAGTGCAAATGTTTGTGCCCCCATCACACAATCTGCATTCTGCACATAGTAAGTTGCTATCTGCCCTCTTCTGCACACACAAGCCCACGGGGACATCCGATTGGTCGACATGGACTGACGGGTGGACGAGTAGCACCTGTCCAGACATCACTCATAACTCCTGACGGTTAATCAAACACTTTTGTGCCGGACACATGTTCCATCCTGTGCGGCTAATTAATAGACAGAAAAAAAAAATAATGACCGCTCAAGACTCAAGAACGTCTCTCGCACTCCAGAAGATGTTAGATTAGTGTTTTAGGAATATTTTCAGGAATAAGGAGAGGATATAAAGTCATTAGTGACAAAATGCATCAACTTTTAAAGGGCAGATGGAAACTTAATGGAGAGAGAAAAAAAAATTTTTTTGGTCATAAAGCAATAATGATGGTGTGATCAGGGGACACACATTTTTGCAATCCACGCTAGTGGTGGTGGTAAATACTAAATTTGGATAATCACACAAAATTCAACACACACACACACACACACACACACACACGCTTTATACAGCAGGTAACCACTTAAACCCCTTACAGAAGGTTATTGGAATATAAAGAGTTCATAAATAGAAAAAAAAAATCTAATTTCCAAAGCAGATAAATGTGCAACAAACAAACATGTAATTATACATATAAATTATGTCATACTTTTATATAGTTAAAGCCATAACCAAGGATTTTCTGGGCAAAATAAAATTATAAAATACACATACTTTATATATATTTCTTTTTTTTCTTTCTTCCTTTTTTCACCAAAGCTAAGGTTTACTTTATTAATCAAAAATCCCAGATTGTAGCTTTAATGAACATTTTTAGTCATTTCTCACTTCTGTAATTGTGTAATTGTGAAGCGTTCAGACAGACAGATGGACAGGACAGAAACGTCTGTAAAATAATCTACAGCTGATTTAAAGTACACGTTTCTGGTGCGCTTTCCGACGTGTGATTATTTACAAACAGGTGAAACTTTCCAGTGTAGAACGCAGACTCCAACAACCTTCGTCTTCCTCAATGGTTCTTCATCTTCAACCTTCAAGATTTAAAAATACAACAAGAGTGCAGCCTTCACTTATTTATAAAAAAAAAAAAACACAAAAAAAAAAAAAAAAACAAGGAAGAGAACACACACACACACACACACACACACACACACACACACACACACACACAGGTTCCAGATCCTTCCTTGGCTCAGTGGGTCTCAAGCACAAAGAATCTCCAGCTCTGGGTTTGATTTTCTTCTTTACAGTAACCATGGAAACCAATCCTAATTAAATAAACACACATTGAAATACTTAAATAGAAAGTTGTTGTGAAATTATTATTTCCAGCTCTGAAGTGTTTTATTCGGATTTGATTTTTCTTAAAAAAAAATCCATTCAAGTTTTTATCCATTTGTAGTTACATTTACAATAAAAACAAATTAGCTTGTGTTTCAATGGAAAGACCATCCATCCACACACACACACACACACACACACACACACACACACACACACACCTCAGGCATTAAGCAGATCTTCGTCACTTCGTCCGATAGCGTCAGGGTTGGAAAGCGGGTCCAGGTCGGCGAAAAGGTTGAACCAGGCCGACATGTCCCGAGCTCCACCACCTTGAGGTGCTACAGACGATAATATTAATACATTTATTACAAATTACATACACATATACACATATACACATTATATATATATATATATATATATATATATATATATATATATATATATCTATATATATATATATATATAAAAACAATATTTCTACCCAAAAGCGTTCGTACCTTTATCCGACATCCTGGGGTTGTTCTGTGCAGCCGGGACCTGACCAGCAGTGGGCGTGGCTTGAAGGGGAGGGGTTTGAAACATGGGAGGAGTCATCCATCCTGAAAAAAACAAACATGTGAGTCAACAACAGCAGGGTTAATTAAAAAATGTGAGGAATTAAAAAATATCGTTAAAAAAAAAAACAACATTTCTGTAAAATGTGCATTGTTAATATTAAATTATATTTTTTGCTTAATATTAACAAATATTCTAACATCTCAATTAGCCGACACTCAATAACTTGTATTTATTTTATTAGTAAATAAGTAACATAATTACAAAAGTTCATTTCTATAGTTTTGTCCCTTGAGAAGATTATACTGGTTGCTGAAATGTGAGGGGTGTACTTACTTTTGTGAGATACTTTATATACTTAAAATTAATATAATATAAAATACATATAATAAATTATATTAAATATTAAATACTACACACATATGTACACACTGCCATCTAGTGGTGGAATTATAACTATATAAGAATTTGTATCACGATGAATCACTTTTTTTTTTTTTTTTTTTTTTTTTTTTTTTTTTAAATTTTCGGTTTTTTTATATATAATTATTAGCAGATGTGCAGTACTTTTATTATTTAGAAAGCAACCAATTTGTTTATTTGTGACCAATATTTGATGACCGATTTCTCGTCGCTAAACTGTTTCTTGAGCGCGTTCTCTCTGAATATGTGAATATGACGTATCGCAACACTATGGAGACCGGGGCGTGTCCTGAGAGTCACAGAGTACAGATTAACATGGCAGAGGCAGAGCTGCACCTTCCTGCAGACGGAACAAGAAAAAAACTGGTTTGATTTCATCTTTTTTTTTTCACTACAAAGGCGTGTTTGTAAAAGGGGCCACGCACTAGAAGTCAGCAGGCGCTTGAGTAAACTGATTTGCTGTCTGTTTGAACCGAAGAAATAAAAATATCTGCATCATATAGAACTGCAGAGCATCATATTCTTTCCATTGCATCGTAATAGTGGTGAATTGTATCGCACCGGTATATATTTGTACCACCACTAGATGGCAGTGTGTGCACACGCTTATGTGTGCGAGAGTGTGGGTGTTAGAAGTCTAACCGGTAGTGCTGATCCCGTGGTCGAGGAGCTGTGATGGCAGGAAGCCGGTGGGACTCGGAGGCTGTGATGGAGAGCGAGTCACAGTGTTACTCGCAGGAGCAGCAGCACCGTGTGTGGAACAGGGAACACTCACAGGGGCCTCGAAGCAGCCGAAAGCATCCTGCCACGCTTTACTGAACTCATCTGTTCCGCTGGAGGCTCCGGGGCTCAGCAGATCCTGCAGGAAAGACAGATCGCCTCGTTCTCCCTCTTCCTCTTCGAGGCCAGAGTACGGCACGAGACCCGAGAGCAAATCACTGGTGACTGGAGTGGGAGAAACACAGAGCTGTTTAAGAGCAACTCAAGACTGTATTCCTGGAAACGAGGTTTTTAAAAAAAAAAAGCAGGCATGAAGCGAAGAAAAAATAAGAAGTGGATCAAGAACATGGAAAACGATTTAAATCAGGAAATCCATCGTCTGGAAGTTTTTTTAAAAGTTTGGACACGAGGAAAAAGAGTCAGCTTGAGAAAATATCCGGTTGAGCTCTGAAGAAGAAGAAAGCAATGAAATACCGAGTAGAATTTATATAAATGTACTGTATTCCTACATACTATTCCGTGCAGAAAGACAGGTTTTGAAGGTGGAGAGGGATTAAAAAGGTATAAGACGTGTCTGAGGGGGAAAAAGGAAGAAGCTGGCTGAGTTTATACCCTTCTCATGCAGCGATATAGTGACAAAGGACTCTGTGTTTTGCCACTGAGACTCATCTCGCTGGGGATCAGGGGGCAGCGCGGCCTCCGGGTGGCTCTGAGGCCGTGGTGTAGGTAGAGTTGGGATCATGGCATGCATCGGGGAGGGGTCAGGGGTCATGAGTAGGAGGTCATCGTCCATGCTGATTGTGCTGATGGGGCCTGAGAGCTCAAATAAAGCTGCAGTGCAAATTTGGGGGGGGGGACAGACCACTGTGAGATCCATTAAACATGCCAAAAACTATATCGCACAAAATGTAGTTGAGTAAAAAGTACGAAATTTGACTGAAATGTAGTGAAGTTACAGTAAAAGTCTCCCCAAATGGAAAGACTTCAGTAAAGTACAGACACGTTTTATATAAAATAACGAATTACATTTACTTCTGACTCTTACCCGAGTCTAGACTTGCAGCTTCGAACGCAGACGTTCCAGTTTTCTCCTCCTCCAGTGACACGAGTCTGTAAAAAAAATTTCATTAATTAAAAACAACAGATGGTTTGGTACTGAGAGACATAAGTGACTATGTTATGAATAAACACGTTCAAATGAATAAACACGTACATAAACGGTTGTCTGAGTTATGAGTAAGCAACTGGTGAACGAAACACGTTGTTTAAATGGGGTTCTGTGTAATAATATTATTGCTGATTCTACTGCGCCGAGGTCAAAACATCTGCATAAGGACGAGTGTGTACTTGCTCACTTGTCTGCATTCGTTTGTTTTCCCTTGTCCTTCTTATCCTCGAGAGATGAGGAGTCCAAAAGGTGTTCCAGCGGATCCCGTAACTCCTGCAACACACATTAACGATGCTCATCGCCGTCACGTATACACAATGCATTTTCTCTCATTGCTTCACATGACACAAAACGCACCTTCAGGGTGGTGAAATTGTACGGCACGTATCCCTGAAAGGCTTCGTGGATGCCGGACATGATGTTTGCCGTCTTCTCCCAGAACTGCAGGAGAGTAGTCTGAAAAAGAGAAAGAGAAAAAAAAAAAGGTGGTCACGCCCACGCGCTTGCGAGAACGGTCTATAAATAAAATATTCGTTTCGGGAAAAAGAAAAGTGTGAAATATGGATGGAGAGCGGGCAGAAAGAGGAAATTAATCGGTGTATGATTTGGTGAATAAACCAGCGAATGAGCAAAATACCTGGTAAGTGCAGAGGGAATGAGAGAGCAGGTTGCAACGGCTCGCTCCCAGCATGTCCACTTTCTGACACACGTCGTTCTTCAGCTTATCGAATTGCATCTTTGTGCCCCTCACCTGTGCCTGCACCTACACACACACACACACACACACACACACACACACACACACACACACACTTTAGATTGAATAAACGCTTGTCTGTGTGAGACAGTTGGGCCATTACAGGACTTAAGAGGTGGCAATTACTTATGCACAAAATCCTTTCATGGATATTACAATAAAAAGAGGTCCAAGTACAATTACACTACAATAACTAGTTGAAGAAACAGCTAAAAATATAGCACAGGACTATGGTAATTGTGTCATAAAATATAATAGCCAATCACATTTCAGTATGCAAATCAAGGTCAGGCATTATCAAAAAAGAGGGAGGGGCATTTAGTTTACCCAACTGAAATGTAATTATTAATCAGCATCAAAGTTTAAATAATTCCCGCATCAACAAAGACACGACTTTGTGCGTCAGCGTTTCTCGACCCAGACAAAGCTCAGGCTGACCCACTGAATATGTGTGTGTGTGTGTGTGTGTGTGTGTGTGCGTCTGCAGGATTCAGTTACTTAGTCCTTTGTATACCGACTGGCTCAGGAGGAAATCAGAGACCATAAGCGAGGAAAAGCCGTCCCTCTCAAACCACCAGGACTTCTGTACTACCAGAGACACCGAACACCCCCTGGCTTTCTCCTTCTGTTTACGCCCTCTCACTCACACACTGTTACTTCTGGTTGGATTTGGACTGTAATTAATATCAACAGTCTACAGTCTGAGGAAGGATTCTTCCTCATACCATTTCTTCTCCGTTTTGAGGACATTGCTTTCAAAAATGTCCCTGTGTGGGTTCGATAAAGTATTCTGATTTGAATCACCAAAAGGGTGCTGATCCTTTAATCTCTCTGAAAGAATGCTGACCTTGCGGAACTTCTCCAGCTGTTTGTAGGTGTCAGGGTCCAGCTCCTGGGAGACGTCCTTCATCCATAGCAGAGCGCCGCGGTACTCCGTCCTGGACTTCTCCATGCGGCTCATGGTCAGCAGCGTGTCGGCGATGGCCCTCCTCCGAAACGTCTCCATCTCCTGCTCCATCCGCTGCAGAGGGGCGCAAAGAGCCAACCTGCACCCAGAAGATGGGGCGGGGTATCAAACGTCACATGGTCATATTTAAAAGTGTGTGTGTGTGTGTGTGTGTGTGTGTGTGTGTGTGCGCGCGCACACACACCTCTGTTTGGCGGAGGTACACAGGGCCTTGCTGGTGGCATTCATCATGCTTCCTGCTTTAGTTTTGTCATGTTCTGCTTGGAAGCGCAGGAACAGTCCCAGCTCGTTCTCCTCCTGGGACAGGCCTGCAAAGGTCAAGGATCAGACACGTGACGGCATAATAACACATACTTATATATGACTTCTGTTATAAAACGTGACCATATAAAACTGTTTTTTCTGTGAAAGCCACATAATTTTTTTAATGGGGGTCTGTGCCAAAAAATGCCATGTGACGAAGTGACGCATTTTTTGTGATCCGCCTCTAGAGGCCGCTCTCGTAATGACAGTGGACCGGAAGCCGGAAAAACTATCGGAATAGATTTTTGCCAATAGTTCCAGCAATCAACTATGCTGCCTCGAGCTTTATTAATAACTAAGGAAAATGTTATTTAGTAGAAGCCGAAGTCTGGGGTCTCCCGGTTATAAAACGTGTGGTGCTCTTGTGCAAAAGACGTGTGAAATATAAAGAGGAGTGTGTGTGTGTAGTTTTCACTCACGTGTGATTCTTTGCTGGTATTTCTCGATGACTTTCAAAAGGTCTGTACAGGTGGACTGTATCGAACGAAAAAACTGGAAATGACAAAAAACAGACATTAAGTCACACACACACACAAACCTTATTAACGCATATTTAAATAAAATGACAATTGTATTTATGCGACAGATGCGTTAGCCTCCGCCTTTTTTACGCTAAATTTGCTGTCAAACGCTGAACACGTCCTCGATGCGTCCAAAACATACAACACACACTTCACTCATGGGTGTTGTTCTAATCAGCATTACAGAAAACAGAGGCGGTGCTCACACACTGCTGCTGTACAAACACACACACACACACACACACACACACCTTTCACAAAACACTGAGTGAAGAAAAAAAAAGTCCTGATGCTTTTAAGGAAGTGAATGAACTGGTCCGGGATTTTTAATACTACTAATATTATCTGTTGTGCTCTCTCAGATATAAAACACACACACACACACACACACACACACACACACACACACACACACACACACACACGGCCTTGTTATCTCTTATTTCACAACCTGTAGGGATTGCGCGTGTCCTGTTGTCATGGCATCGACTCGTTTTGAGTCTGCTTCGTTAATGGAGTTTTCTCTCTGTGTGTGTGTGTGTGTGTGTGTGTGTGTGTGTGTGTGTGTTCGCCTCATGTCAAGATGAAACCTGAGTCTCGCTATAAATGAGTCATGAAGGTTGGCGAGGCTCTTAAAAATAGACAATATGTTCCCTGGAAGCACAAATTGTGAAAGCTACAATACCTGGACCATACGCATGCGCGCGCACACACACACACACACACGCACACACACACACACACACACACAAGGTCACACCGACACTGCCTGGGGTTTTCATGTTACTCATTAACTCTCTCTTTGGATTTTCACAAACACAAGACAGATGCTAACATGCACTACATCCAATCAGCTTTGCTTCCGACTGCTAAAACCGGAGACTCCTTACAAAAGCCAAAATCATAACCATATGTTTCCATGGAAACGAGACCGGTGACTGAACTCTCAACTCTTTCTAATCAATCAGAGTCCAGCATTCTGAACAAATCACTTCAACTTGTGTTCTGATGCTGAAGACTGTATCCTCAATAGAAATGCATGACTATATGAATATGCATGATTATGCAAATTGGGTACATCCCCTTGAGTCTAGATGATGTCCAATAATTTATAAAATGGTGAAAGGACGTGTGTAAATATAGCGTTACCATAACAATGTTAGCCAATTTGTTGGAGGTGTGGCTAAAATCATCATCATCATCATCAATGATGATCAGGTGACATCACAAACTGGGAGCATAGCCCCGCCCCTAAACACGTCATATCCATTTAAGCACGTTATGAAGCTGTATAATCAGAATCGACATGGACGATAAGACAATAAGGCCGCTGATTGTCCTCTTCACAGATACTATAGAGACAGGAAATCAATCTGACCTGTAGAGCAGGAGAGAGAGAGAAAGAGAGAAAGTGAGAGTGAGAGAGAGAACACTGTTTACTCTCCTCCATCTCTTTCCCTTATTTCTCTGTATCTGTGTCTCTCCTCCACCTCTCTCAAACACACACACACCCCCCCCCACATCCAGAACACACACACACACCATGTCGTGTTGCACCAGATAAGATAAATTCATTAACTAGCACCCCGAGCTGAAAGTGTGCTGTACAGATGTAAATTATGGTTGCCTGGCAACCATAATTAAAAAATTAAAAATAAATCGCAATACGTTTTTCTGATACATCACTGATGCGAAGTCTTAATTCAACAAATACTTTAGTTCCAAAAATAATATTTTCCAAACGGTCTTTCAACTAAACGGTCCTTCGCTTTTATACGTACCTCCAGCTTCGCGTCCAGATCGGCGTCCGACGCCACCACGTGCTCGTCCTCCTTCTTCCCGGTCGCCTTGATCAGAACCTGCTTCGTCTTCCAGAATTTCTTCTGCATGCGGGCCATGACGGACCGATCCTCGCCCAGAATCGGACTCGAGATCCTGAAAATTCAGAAAGATCGTTCGGTTTAAGAAATCGTCATCAAATCCAAAAACCGGTTGTTCGATCTGGGAAGCAGGAAACAGGAAGTGAGAAGCGTAACCTACCCATAGCCATCCATAGTGTTCCGATGGGCTGCTCGGTCCTGCAAAGAAATCACTGATAAAACGTGCTGCAGAAATCCTGCTTCTGGTTGGTCAGAACGTGTTGATGCACCTAACAACTTATCGTTAACGTAACTATTAACAGACAAAAAATACAATTATTCCCCCACCAAAATAAAAGGTTATCGCTGAAGTATACAAGGTGGTATCGAAAAGTTTTGAGAATAGCTCTGTTTACAAGAAAGTACTTATCTCCGTTTACACACGATCACCTGCAAAAGAGTCCCAATCAACAGCAATACAGAGCTCCCAGCGTTGTTCCAAAGCACCTTCTACGATTCGTGCTGAATCTCCACGCCAGTGTCAAAATGGCGACCTTTGAGCTGGATCTTCATCTTTAGGACGAGGCCGAAATCCGCAGGAGCCAAATCTGGCGAGTACGATGGGTGCATTAGTGAGATCGTGTTATTTCCGGTTATTTCACGTGTGGTATCGCATATAACAGACGTGGTATCGCACGTGGTCAGAACAGCACCAGTTGCACAGCTCCAGATGTTTTGTTTTGATCACACTGTCTTATGGAGGTCGGTGCTCCCTGTGACTGTGCGTGCAGCCTTGTGCTGCCACCTGCTGGCGTGTTACAGAACCAGTCTTGAAACTTTTTAATGCCACCTTGTATCAAATGAGTGATTACTCAATGACTGATTCTGTCGGATTGTGAGGTGATTAGTGATTATTACACTTACCTGCATTTAAATAGCAACTAATATTTATAAAATTTAACATTTTACAAGCTTTCAATGAGAATTAATGAGTATTAATGGCGACAATGTAAAAAACAGTAACAGCTGCTAACTTGGATGAGCCTTAACATACATATTCTGTTACATATTACATTTACACTGAAACAACACGATTATTAAATAAATTTGCTACAAATAAATTTAATTAAAATTAGTTAAATTAAGTGTGTGTGTGATATTTACCTCAGAAGGCCTTACATAAAGACCTGGCCTCTCCACCACCAGGACACCTGTCTCACTCGGGCTGTGAGAGAAATTAGACAAATACTAAACATTTCTTCTGCATTTGCATTTCTCTGGTTTGAAAACAAACGCCTAGAAGGATAAATTGTAATATTTCATATTTATATTTTCCAAATAAATGCACTAAATCACCGCGAAACCTTAGCAAACTACAACCGTATCCCAAATCGCTTCGACTTCACTAGGTTAGTGCACTACATAGTGCGCAGGCGCCATTATTCCCATCCCTAGATAGCGCGCCTATGAAGGAAGAACGGCTCCGATTTGGGATTGAACCCGATCAGATCATCACATCTCTATATATCCCTTGAACAGTTTTCTTGGGTTTCACGTCAGAGAAATGAAAGTTGTTGCGTTTTGTTTTGTCTGATTATTTCATGCGCTGTTTCTTTTAGAATGAATCGTTCAGGTAGTAAAATATGGGAAAGGAAATCGAGAAGATCCTTCAAGGAGCGGTTTAAAGCCACATCATCCCCCAAAACGCACGTCTTAAATGTCGAAAATGAAACCAAACGAAACGTCTAATTCAATGAAATGTCTTACTCGTGTTATTTCCCCTCTTCCCCACGCTGTTTCTCATGGAAAATACGCCATTGGGAGCGACCTGCTCAGCCTGTGCCGTTTCCCCTCACCGCCGCTGACGTTGGCTAACAACCAGCAGGATACGAGGGGGGGGAGGCGACTGCGCATGCGCAAGGGGCGCCATTTTCCGTCGAGCGCAATTACCGAAGCAGCGTTACGATACATTTTTTCCGATCTGATCCAAGTACGTACTGTTAAATCCAGCGTCAAATAATCGATGCCAATACCGATACATTTTTGAAAGCGATAATTATTTATAATAAATAGACTGGACTCCTTTGCATCATTTAATTAAAAACAGTATCATTTCGACAAACTACATTTCCTTTACGTTCGCTTTTTCTTTCCTATGTGAGCCTGTTTCTTCTAGAACGAATAAAAAAATAATCTGTCACATGGTACCGAAGACGCAACGATCGCCAGATACGAGCGACTGACTGATCAATCGATAGTTTGTACCATAAACTAAGGCACAGAGAAATAAGAAATAGTTCCTTTTCCTGTTAAATATAAAATACACTCATTAAAAAAAAAATCCATGCAGGATTGATATTTTAACATGAGAAAAGATCGTCTCTATACAACAGCAGTACATGAAATATCCATATTTTATGATCTGTATAGAATAATGACGATTATTTTTAGAGATACAACAAAACACTGGAATAACATAATATGCATTTTTCCAATATGAAAAAGTATTTTTACATGTAAAGTGCCGATAATTCTGTTGACTGTATCATAATATACTCACTTTAATTCACAGACCTTCAACATGGCCATGTTTGGTTCCTAAAAGAACATTCGTTTGATGGTTTAGAGATGTTTAAAGCAGCTTCAACAAACAAAGCATTCACAAGGGTCTGGAAGATTTTTGCCTTTTACCTAAACATAATAGCAGCACTGAAAAGGTTCCTCTAAAGGCCAGTAAATTGACTTTAAAAGAACCTTTCATTGTTCTTCAATGGAAGGTTTTGGTGAAAAGTGGTATCTTCTGACCATTCAAAACAATTAATACTGTGGTTAGGATGTTCTTTCTTTTCACAACGTAAGAAACACATTTTGAAAGCGAAGGTGTGCAAAACGGTTCCTGTAGGTTGATGCAGAAACTTAAAACTTCATACGTTAGACACCTCCAGCTAAACCCTCCATAAACCATTTCTTAGCGGAAAACTGTGTATGAAATGTTGAACTTCACAACAACTTTTGCTTTTAATGTTCTTTTACCACCGCGTAAAAAATAAAAAATCCTAAAATTTAAGGTGCTATAAAGGTTCCTGTTGGACTGATACAGAGGTTCTTGAAGAACCATTTTTGTTTTTAGAAAGACAGGGTTTTTGTCTTCATATCTGTCAAGTGGTCTACAAACTTTTACAAGAATCTTTAAACAGAAGGTGCTAAAGATTTATTTATTTATTTATTTTTTTTTTTTTTACAGCTTATGCTTCATGAAAATGTGTAAATAAATTAATTTAGTTGTTAGCATATTTTGTGGTTAGCATGCAATGAATTTCTCCTCCTATCCACAAGGTGTCAGTGTTCCCCTGTGATCTACTGTTCATTGTACAGTCTTTAGGTTGCAGCACATAAACATTATATATACACATTATAATAACCTCCATTCTTTTGGGAAGATGTTCCACTACACTTTGAAATGTTTATGGAGAGTCAGTCTACTAGATAAGATTTGTTTTTACATGTTGATTAAAAAAAAAAAAATGAAAGCAAAATTTTCACAATGCAGATTATAAACATTTTTCTAAGTCAAAAAAAACAAAAAATAAAATAAAACTTCTTTCAGATAATAATAACGGTTCTCCAAGATCATCTGCATCAACCTAAAGGAATCTTTTTAGCATTTTCCGTAACGTATTTCTTATACGTTGGATGAAAATCGTAGCGGAATGTTTTCAAGTGTTAAAGGGCCTCAAAAACATCTACAAAAAATCTTCATGCAGGGACCAAAAACGGTTCTTTAATAGACCTTTCTAGTTCCTTGTTGCACTTTTTATGATTTAATCAGTGGTTTGTTAATATGAACAAAAATTATAATATTTGCATCAAAATCACTATGATACATTCCATTTTAAAAATTATTGGCACCCTACATCAAAAAAAACAAAAGAACATTTGGAACGGCAGAAGAAATCGTATCTTCGGGACTTTCTGTCATCCTGGTGTTCACGTGTTTAGCTATATCTATTTAAACAAAACACGTTATAACTGATATGAGGATCGATATCCAAACAAACAAAAGTAACGCTGAAGGATTCTGCGATTCCAGACTTGCAAAACCAATTCTTTTGCTCAGTTGATGTGTCACTATTTAAAGTATGTTATCTCAGGTGAGAAAAACAGCGTATTACACAATTGGTAGAAGAAAAAAAAAGGTCTTTAGAAAGCAGGAAATCGGCAGACTGCGAGTGAGTGTATGGAAAAAAATCTTATATTCGCTCGATAACACACAAAACCACAGAAAAAAACCCACGCCCTGTAGTCGAAGTCTCCAGTGCCAACCTACAACCGCAAGACCGTCCTGGTACACCGGTTCTCTAAATAACCTTTAATCCTCACTCGGGAACCTGTCGGTTCTGTATGTAACTTCACACACACACACACACACACACACACACACACACACACACACACAC
>JAAIIK010000176.1:384800-397171 GCA_014706435.1 Silurus glanis
TGGGATCTTCTCCCCGAGGCCTTCTCATTGGGATCTTCTCACAAAGATATTCACACTGAGATCTTCTCACTATGGTATTTTAAATGAGAGACTTCTCAAAGAGATCTTCAAACTGAACCCTTCTCACAGAGCGCGTCTCACTGATATCTTTTCGAAGAGAGCTTCTCACTGAAAGCTTCAAACTGAGATCTTCTCAATGTGGATATGTTTATAGTTGATCGAGTTCATTATTAGAGATTAATTCTATACTGAGTGAAGCACAGGGTCTTCACAGGAACCCTATGAATGTGTGTCAGTATTATGATGGATCTCACACTGGTTCCTCTTACACACATTCCTGTGGTGTCTGTTCAGTGTTTATAGGATCTTCACGGTGGGAAAACCAGGTACTGAATATGGAATGTTCATGTCTGGATTCCGCATCACTGGCTACTGCATCTTATTACCCAATAAGGAACAGTGTTTAGTCCAGTGTGTGTTTACTTGTCTGTTTTCTGGAACACACACACCTGCGCTTGATAACACGCCGTGTTTACTCCAGACATCTTCATTCAAAATAAACCTTAAACTCAGATGTTCTCAGTCGTTTGTGTCTCGTGATTGGACGTCGCGAGTCTGTTCTCTCTACTTTCATCTTCTCGTTCTCCAGAGATGCTGTTCATGATCATCAACCCCATGAATGTATTTCACATGGAGCTTCTGACTCGCTACTGACGACTGAGGTTAAGAGTGCAGGTGGAAGATTAGTGGTTCAGGCATTGAGAGTTCAGTCTGGGAAACGCCTGGAATTTCAAACCTCAGCTGGGATTGAACTCATGACCTTCCGATCCTCATCGGCCCCCCGACGTATTAGATATGATCTTGTCTGTTTCTTCTCTTTTAATGAATCGAGTTCATATCCCATCTACTGTCTTTGTCCAGGTCTTCGCAGCTTCTCCAGCGGAAATTTCCATTTCCATACGCCTCAAACCCAGAGCTGGACCTGCTCGGGCCCGCGGGGGTGTGATCTCCAGCACCGAGCTCTTCACTGCAGCAGTTCACTAAACATCACCAGGACAGACGCAGCGAAATCCACAGACCCTTCAAAAGAGCGGGAGAAGAAAGGAGAAGAAGAAGCAGAGGAAGATTCCGGACCTGAGTATATTCCTAAAAGAAAAGCGAAAAACCCGATGAAAGTAATCGGATACGCTTGGTACGTTTTATACACGTCGCACTTTGATGTGGTGTGTGTGTGTGTGTGTGTGAGAGAGAGAGTGTCTTTTACTGCAGCACTCCAGACTGTGATCAATATTGGATCTTCTCTTACAGGATTATTGGTCTTCCGTCTGGTGTAATTGGGTTTATTCTGGCCAAAAGGCAAGTGGACAAGAACCGACTGGAGCAGCTGAAGATCCGGCAACGGATGAAGAAATCCAACGAGGGAGAGTACGAACGTGAGCGCTACAAACCGGCAGCAGAGGAGCAGTGACCCGATTCACCAGCAGGTTGTGTTGATGTCAGAATCAGGACTGATGGTTTGATGTGAAACCTGTGAAGCCTCAGATCTCAGCTCTGGAGGACGAGCAGACAGAACTGAGTGCATCTTTGTGTTAGTCTCGACTTTCTTTACCTACATTGTGAATTTCATGATCGGAGAACGTCGGAAAAACATCAAGGAGGTCCAGAGATCTTCTGGAGTGGACTTAGTTTTGTCCTCTCCTGCTCCACAGCTGAGAATCTGAGCACTTAAGTCATTTGGAAGTGTGGTGTGGAAGCTTGCTTGGTTCTAGCAGCAATAAACGCTCATTCCTTCACCAGTCTCCATCTGTTTCCTCTCGCGGAGAGCTTTTCTTGTTAATCCAGAAGCTATGT
The DNA here is from genome assembly GCA_014706435.1 of Silurus glanis. Taxonomy (NCBI): domain Eukaryota; kingdom Metazoa; phylum Chordata; class Actinopteri; order Siluriformes; family Siluridae; genus Silurus; species Silurus glanis. Next base: position 386,652 of record JAAIIK010000176.1, read on the forward strand.
ACTGTAAATTCTCTCTACAGCTGTGACACTGGAGACTCCTTCCATAAACATCACAACATTAAATAAACACCTTCTTACAGCGTGTGAACGCTGACTGCACCCCCGAGCCTCCTCACCACACTAACACCCTCATGGCTGGATGAAGCTCTCACACAAATCTCCACAAAATCTTGTGGAACATCTTACCAGAAGAGCGGAGGTTCTTACAACAGCAAACGGGAAGTAAATGTGGAATGCGATGTTTAAAAACGCTTAAAATCTTATGATCAGGTGTCCACAAACTTTTGCCCCTAATGTGTAATATGTAGTGTATGAACGTGAAATTAGTGAAAAAAAGAAAACTTGCTAAAACTTCTGGTTATAGATAAAATTCTTTTATTTACACACATCACTATTGTAGCTTAAAAACGACTCGTAATCGGAAGGAGCAAAAATATTGGCACCCCTTATTAACCAAACAAAAAACAGCAGCATATACAGTATAAGATCTGCATTAGCTGTAAGAGTGATGCTGTAGAGACAAGCGATACGACCGTGATATCAGTATCGTGATATTTATAAATTATGATGCATATAATTATCTATGCTTTTAATCGAGATTAATGTTAATGTTTTTTTAGAATTATAGCTCGAGCGATTTTTCTTTGGCGTCGTTCGGTTATTAAAACCTGAAGCTAAACATCAGTGTCCTAAATGATCACGATACGATATTTTCAGCGATATTGCCCATCCCTGTGACACGGGACAAGATGTTCGAGATGTTACATCTCGAATCACCTAAAAAATATATAGAATAGTGTGTATTTATAATAAAGATATGTTTTTAAAGTGACTTTAGATTTGATTCAAAGTAACTAATAAAGGGGTGCCAATATTTCTGAAACCCACTGTAACAAGTCGTAATAAAAGAAAAATCTTCCTCTCCAGTGTCCATCTTATTCAGGGACTTTCATTATATTATAATAATAATAATAATAATAATAATAATAAAAAAGGCCAAAATTTGAAAACTTGAACACAATGAATTGATTAATCCAAAAAAACAAACGAACAAAAAAAAAATCGTACGTAATGTAATTAGCATAGCGTGTAAAAATATTTCCAGAATATAAAGAGAAGCTGAGAAGGTGGTTATGAAGTTAAACCAGCATGTCCTTGTGGTATGCTTTTTTTTTTAATACACACGTCGCCCGGAAAAACTGCATTTTACATAAGCGCTTCTGCGAAAGGCGAGGGCGCCCCCTATCTTTGAGACGCCCCGATGAGTTGCAGGAGGAAAATGAAGATCTGGACGACGTCTACGTAGATGGAGAGAGCGGCGAACACATATTCCTCTGGGTTTATGGAGTGCTTCCTGTTCCCGATAAGGAGCTGTGTGTGATAGGCCAGGAACTAGACACACACACACACACACACACACACACACACAAAGAGAGGAGTGATGAACGAGTTGTAAATGTAGAATGTAGCTGAAGATGTTGATGAGGGTGATGATGTTCTCACCAGCGTGAACACGATCGCGCCCATGGCAGCGTACAGCATGTGGAGCCACGGGATCTGTAAATCACAGTTAAATTTCAGTTCATTTTCCAGATTGTTGTTCAATGTAATATTAATACTCACTTAGAACTTACATGGACCTCCAGGGACGGGCAGGATTTATGATATTTTAAATATAAAATATGTTTTTGAGTGTATTTTAGAGGGTGGATGAAAATGGCTTCATATTTTGTATCAAAATAGTTTTGTATTTCTGTAGATTTAAAATTCTGTAAAATACTTTGTACAAAGTTCTACACGATGACATCATACAAATGTGGCCTCTGATTGGTTCCTACTCAGAACTTTGCTTAGACTTGAGATCAGAACAGAAAATGAAAATAAATAAATATCTGATTGCTGAATATTTTACCCTCATTTGAAGTAGGTGTTTAGTAGGATCATGATTCACTGCATGAACGACTGCTGACACTTAATATATGATTATATTTTATTGATTCGTTAGAAACGAGTTGCTCTGAATGCAGGTGGCATCAGTCGTCTTCTTCTGAATGACTTGTTTGGTAGTGACTCGGTGTTACTGGTGTAAAGTTCCTTCGTTACCAAACACCAAGTCACTAAATTAGGATACAGATATGATTCATTCACAAACTTTTCAACATTAAACTATTGGTTACTTTAAAACTGACCTTCATCTGGAGATCAAAGGGAAATGATCGTGTGAATATTTGATCTGTTAACTGGTTGCATGTGTCAGATTTATTGTGTGACTCCACCAGAGAAAAGCTGCTGCTGTCCAGTTTTAGCATTTTTTAAATAACAGATACAGTAGTTTATTTTGATACATTGTGTGGCTTCTGTAGTTTGTAGTTTATTTTTAAACATTGTGAGGCTTCTGTAGTTTTGTAGTTTATTTTGATACATTGTGTGGCTGCTGTAGTTTGTAGTTTATTTTGATACATTGTGTGGCTGCTGTAGTTTTGTAGTTTATTTTGATACATTGTGTGGCTGCTGTAGTTTTGTAGTTTATTTTGATACATTGTGAGGCTTCTGTAGTTTTGTAGTTTATTTTGATACATTGTGTGGCTGTTGTAGTTTTGTAGTTTATTTTGATACATTGTGTGGCTGCGTTATTTTGTAGTTTATTTTGATACATTGTGTGGCTGCGTTATTTTGTAGTTTATTTTGATACATTGTGCAACTGCTCTTCCTCTTGTGTTGTTAAAAATACAAAAAGACTTTGTAAAGGCAACAGTTCTCCTGTCCTGAAGAAACACTGGGGACTTCTTCCATAAAAAGTTTTCATTTTTTAACTAATCCAAAAAACGTATTAAAAATATTGAATCCTTTACGTATAAATACTGAAGTGGTCACTTTTTTTTTTTTTTTTTTTTTTTTTTTACTTTTTGATCAAAAATTTTCCACCACATCTTATACTTTTACTTGAACATCATCAGGACGTTGTTGTCTCCTCATAACCCTCTGGTTATTGGATCGTGGTTCCGAATGATAAATTTTACTTACATATTTAAATGACAGTACGATCGCGGTGATGATTCCAGTCACAAACATGACGATTCCCAGAACGCAGAACAGACCTGCACATTTGGTGAAATCCACCTGAGAAAAAAAAAAAAAAATCAGGTGTAAACGAGTTCAGAAAACTCAAGTTTTTTTTTATTATACACAAAATACATGTATTTTTCCACCTTGGTCTGGAAGCAGAAGACAGTCACGGCGATGCAGACGATCACAGTGATACCGAGCGCCAGGAACACAGACTTGGTGTCATAGTAACTGGAAACATAACAGATTCAAAATACAGCATTAAAAACTGACACGTTCTACACTTTTATTAAAAAAATATATCTATAATCACAAAAAAAAGAAATCCATATTATAATGATACCCAACTGTAATTTTCTGAATAAAGTTTACCCCGTTATACAGTGTAATAATAATATACAGCGTATAATAAATATACAATAAATGTAATTATAATAATAATAATAATATGTAATAATATGTAAATAACATTAAATTATTTAAATGTATGGATATTTTACCCAAATGAAAAGAAATATAATTACTATTATTTTTTTTATTAATTTCAATATAAATAAATGCCAGTACAAATTTCACTTGTGTTCTTACACTGAACTCTGTATTTACACTCATTTATTCAACACTTCATTCAAAAGAATAGCAGATTAATGAGATCTTAATTATTAAGAATCACGGTTTTTAAATATTCAGAGAATTTATGCATTATGCTGGATTTACTTTACATTTCTTAATGAACAAATAATAAAGAAAGAATTCTATAAAGGCCTGTAGCTAGTGTTCAATCTACTTCCGTGTGTGTGTGTGGGTGTGTGTGTGTGTGTGTTGTATTTAACGCATTAAATACGTGAGTTTCGGTCAACACTCTCGACTCTTTCCCCAAATACACACCCTGTTCAACAATGTCTGCTATGTTTACTCTGACTCGCTCTGAACAGATCAAAATGGCTGCCTTTTATGTTCAGAGACTCTGAGTTCTGAAATATGGGATCCTTTTGCTTACCTTGATATCGTCCCTGTCATATAGGACAAAGCCAAAGTCTGAAAAAAAATGAGAAAAGGAAGTACATTTCCCTGATTAAACAATACATGAATGTGTGTGTATAAATATATATATATTGTGTGTGTACGCATGCATATTTTTATCTTTTCAAACATACATACACACATTTTATATATATATATATATGTATATTTATTGTCTATATATTTCTCATGATGTCATCCCCTGTGATTTCCTCAGGACTGGGCTTTTATTAATAAAGGCACATATTTTTTTTTTTCTTTCAACAAAGGAAACACAGAAACCCTGAGAACAGTGAATGAATAAACTTCTGTGTTTACATGGAGAAAGAAAAAAAAAAAAAACTTCTTTTCCATTACAGACTCGACTACACCCTGCCAGCCGAATGACTCAGCATTACTGCACTCACAAAAATGGCGAGCAGGATAAGGTTCCAGGGGAAACGCCTCCTACGGTGACAAAAGAGAGAAAGAGAGAGAGAGAGAGAGAGAGAGAGAGAGAGAGAGAGAGAGAGAGATATCATCTGTATGGGCTCGCAAAACTTAGTAGAGTATATAAACACTTCAGTATAGGAATTAGTATTAAAAACAGGAGCTTTTACATACAACAACATGTTAATTAAATTAATTAAAGTTAAAAAAATGAATGATTTATGCACACAGGTACCGGTATGTCCACTCACCTGGGTCCCTTACAGCACACCAGCATGATGTGTGTGATGAAGTACACTGCACTGTAAAGCCACACACACACACACACACACACACACACACACACACACACACACACAGTGTTGTGTTAATAGCCTTCCACTCACAGAATTATTGACATAATTGCAGGGTCAAAGAAGCTGAGATTGCGAGTTCTCCATGGTCAGGAGCCAGGGGAGAGATATTATATATTGATCCTGCATCAAATGGAAGTGAACCTCACAGCACAAACACACCTAAAGAAAGAGATCATTATACTCACTACGAAGCCCAGTAGATTCCTGGATTTTTCCGGACGAAGCTCTGCACCGGTTGTCTGGAATGTAAAATAAGAATAAAACATTGTGAGAAATTAAATGAGGTCAATGTAAATACATTGTTATTCAAACACACACACACACACACACACACACACATTCAGTATATACAAGGACTCACACAAAAGTGAAAACAGCCACGATGCTGACTGTGACCAGGAGCTGAGCTGCAAGGATCAGGTACACCTAAACATTTCATGAATAAGTAGAACCTTCAGACACAATTCAGCACAGATGAAACACAGAAATTCCCACTTTATTCATTCATTTAGCTTTAGAATGGTTTAAAACTGGTCCTACAGAAGCAGGAGAACTCTCTGTGTCCTGCTGTTCGGTTATACAGTGTTTTATTCTGCTAAAACTAAACTTTTACCTGAGACTTCTTCCAAAAATAAACGTCTAATCAGTGAAAGAGATGTTACTAAAGAAACCAATAGTGTACAAGAACATTTATAAATTCCTGTCATAATTAAATAATCAACATCTTCTGACCAATCAGGATCGAGTATTCAACAGCGATGTGGAGCGAGACGTCGTACATGATGAGTAGAAAGTATTAGCACTTACTTTGCGAATGAAAGCGTGCCTCACGCTCAAGCTCTCCCATCCTGACGTCGTGGTGAAGCCATTGTCACCTGCGACATCACCAGACATGCCATCAGGTCGAGCTAGCTTGCTAACATCATGCTAATAATAATAATAATAATAATAATGAAGCTTGTTCAAGAAGTGAACTGCTTTCTAACGTAGATCGAAGCAGCAGAAATCCTTTTTTAAATAATGTAATTATAATATCATGTTGAATATTCAAATTATTGATATTTCGTATTTTGCTGCTTCGTGAAGATATGATCCGGATCGTACTGGAAAAATCGCCGCATTCACTTCGTCACACACGTCTGCAGGTAGACAGATTGATGTCTGGATGCTTGTTATTATGCAAATTAGCTATATATTATATAGCTATAATAATATATATATATCTTTATACAGATTTACTTTATTGTTTCACATTTTCAAGGTTTGAAAATTTGCCTCACGTCGCAGCCTTCAGTGTTTTTAGTGTTTAATTTCACTGTCCATTTGTATCTCACAACTGTTGTGTCATTTCGAGATCTTTCCCTCAGATCTGGATCGCTAATTAGGGACCGAAATCTACAAAAATTGCGATTTGCGCTAATGTCTATTGTTAAAAGGGTTAAATTCCAGAAATGTGTTAAAGAAAATGAAAATTGATCAGGAATCTTGACCTTAATCACTTAAACATTGGTTATTTTCTGATTTCGGATCCGTATGAAAACTATGGTTATCACCTGAGTCAGATATGGGTATTGTGGGTGGGATTATGGGTGGCATTGGGGGTGGAAATCCTTGACCCGGTTGTCCTGGGTGTGGTGGGTATCCTTGACCCGGTTGTCCTGGGTATGATGGGTATCCTTGACCCGGTAGTCCGGGCTGCGGCGGGTACATTCCAGGTGGTCCCTGGTAAGAGGCGGGCTGCCCTGGGTAAGGACCAGAGGGGACTGAGTAGGGAGCTCCAGGGTATGGTCCAGGCTGTGGTTGACCTCCATAGGGAGAATAATTGTAGGACGGAGGGGGTGCGGAAGGTTGAACACCTCCAGGTTGATTATTTGAAAGTAGCCATGACTCGTCGTAGCCCGGGGGGATGTCTGGTCTGGACATTCTGGATCAAAGCTCCCTGCAGGATACAAGACAATAGAGAGAACATGGGAGATGAAAAACCATTAATACCAGTTACATTAAGCATAGCATTAGCTGCTAATTTTTACGTTTATAGACGTAAAAAGTGCACAAGAACCTTATCAGGAACCCGACACGCAAAACCAGTGTTTGATTCTCCATAAACCAAGTTATAAAATAATTCCTCTCCAGCCAAGTAGAAACCTCGTAGCAGAGGCAACCCGGGTATATATACGAGGTGGTATCAAATAGTTTTGTAACACGCCAACAGATGGCAGCACAAGGCTGCACGCACAGTCACAGGGAGCACCGATCTTCATAAGTCAGTGTTCCAAAAAGACATCATCCTGTGTACATCGGGAGCCGTGTGACTGGTGTTATTCTGAACGTCTGCTTTTTCTTAATGGACTGCTAGTTAGAAACGCTGGGAGCGATGTATCTATATATATGTATGTAAAAAAAATAAAATCAGTTTTAACATGGTATTACTACACTTCCTGTTCCTGTGTCGCAAGAGACAAAAGTACCACAGATGTGACCTGTAACATACTGGTGTATAAACGTATAATTAAAAAGCAATACGTCGCTCAAGGGTGTGAAACAATAATATCACACGCTCAAGTGACTTTACAGATATTCAGTGTTTTATAAGTATGTAATTGCGCTTATTATTATTATTATTATTATTATTATTTTTATAAATCATTAATTTGTTGCATAAATATGGGATTTTGGATGTGGCTTAGCCAATCAGATTTCAGAATTTTTTTCATTCAATTTCCTGTATATTCACACTCGAAACCGAGGCCTAAATCGGATATATTTTCAACACCACACAGATTTCTAGAGTCTGTCGAAATTCTTCGTGGCTGCTTATTGAAGTCTTTGTGATTTTTTCTTTTTTAATCTTTATCAGAATCTCGGTTTCCTGCTTCCTGCAGCACGGCTTTTACACACTTTCAGCTCAATTCGATTCGAACTCTATTGCCATTATTTCCAAAACCATTCCAAAACACACAAGTAACACAATCACAACCACACAAGTGTGCAAAAGTCCGTACCTGCTGCGGTTACACACTGCAGTACTGGATGTAAGGATGATAAATAGAAAGGCTTTAGAGCTTTAGCCCTCTCATCAAGCAAACATTATTCCATAATTATGTGTATTTATATTTGTGACTAGAAACCGACTAAACCGGGTACGTTTTTACACTCGTACACACTCCATGGTCAACAACAGTGTGTTCTCAAAGTTCCTCATGAGTCATCGACTAAGCAAATCCATCTGTCTGCCTTTTCAGCTTTTCCGCTTGTCATAAGTGTTTGTGAAACCATCAGTGGCTACGTTTAGTCAAGAAGGAAAAGTCACACTTTTAACTGAAACCCAACACGCTGTGGAATTTCTCCAGGATCTTCTGCCAGCTCTTGATCAAATATGTTTTGTTTTATCTGGTAGCTTCCTTTCTATGTTGTGGACAAACAACACATGGCAATATGGCAATAAACGTCATTTTGCAGAAAAGCCTTGAATGCACTGATGACAAATCCCTGTTCCACTACATGGCCAGATAGAGATATATATATATATATATATACAGGAAATGCATTTATGTGTATCTGCAAGAATCTGGCGTTATGATACTGTACGTCTTGATACAGAGGCTACGATATGATACATTGCGATACTCTAAGCGAGGCGATATATTGGAATATTTCTTATTTACAATATAATATATATAATAATACAATATAATGTTAGGAAAGCTTTTATGAAGAACACACCATCATGAGCTAAACCTGTATTAACCAGAACACAGTGGGCTCTGCACCTGCAGTAATCAGTTCCTGTAACATTCACCGATACTGAAGCACTTATTGGGCAGTCATCCTTAGTTTAGATTAGTGTCGCGTCCTTATGCTAGTCCTGAGTGATCCATCCATCCACCCATCCATCCATCCACCCATCCATCCATCCATCCATCCATCCATCAGGCTTATCCCTTCCATGTATTTCTTTCGTGCTTTTAATTTTGCTATTAATAAATATGCAAAATATTTGTATGTCAGGAGCAACGAAAATCTTTACCAGCCCATCCTTCTCTCTCTCTCTCTCTCTCTCTCTCTCTCTCTCTCCTCCCTCTCCCTCTCCTCCCTCTCTCTCTCTTCTCTCTCTCTCCCTCTCCCCTCTCTCTCTCTCTCTCTCTCTCTCCCTCTCTCTCTCCCTCTCTCTCTCTCTCACTCTCTCTCTCTCCCTCTCTCTCTCCTCCCTCTTTCTCTCTCACACTTTACCTACAGCATTGCATTATGGGAAATCCCATATAAAATCCCATTTAAAATGCTAAACATCTACGAATAATACAACAAATCTTTACATTACAGCATGATGTGTGTTCAAAAGTATAAGAACACGTGGCTTTTCTAATCGTCTGTGGTTCTTCCCCAAAACCTGCTCTCACACAGTCAGAGATACACACTTGTACAGGACGTCTTTGGGTGCGTTAACATGAACTTCTCCCCTTCACCTGAACGAAGACACCCAAACCCGTTCCAACACGATGATGTCCAACCATCCCTGTGCACAAAGCCATCTCCACGAACATCTGCTGTACATTAGTTAAAGAGGAAGATCTCCTGCTATAGAGCTGAACCGCACACCAGTCTTCCTCACCTTCTCACCTCCATCAGTACCACCTGACTCTAATAACACCCATATAGCTCAATGAGTCTCACACAAATCTCCACAAAATCTACTGGAACATCTTCCCAGAAAAATGGAGCTTATTATAGCAGCAAATGGAGACTGATTGTGGAATTGGATGTTAGTAGCATATATCAATTTTATGGTCAGGTGTCCACATACTTTTATCCATATAGTGTGTACTCAGTGTGTAAAGAACAGGGCAGCAGGAGAACCGAAAAATAAAGGAACTGATGTGTAATGATCGTTCCTCTACCTCCAATTAGAAACATGTCCTCATTTTTTCCAGACTGCAAAAAAAGTAGATCCAGATTCTCTTTTTATTATCTGAAATGACTTGTGATTAAAAAAATCTAAATATTTTTATATGTATTATTATTAGTAGTAGTAATAATAATAATAATAATAAGTCACTGTAACTATGACTGTTGGTGTTCATTACAATCACATGATCAAATATATTTTCTATATACAAAAGTGATATAAATATTCTGGATATTTGCTTAAATTTTTTATAAAAACAACATCCTGAATAAAGCCGATTGTATTACATATATAAATGTGGTCTGGGTTACTGATTTCTCTTCTTCTAACTTCAAATAAAAACATCAAAACCCCACCTTCTGAAAACAAAAAGTTCTGAAACTTTCCCTTTCAGATGCCTCCACATTCCACAGAATGAAGATCACCAACATGAACAAGAACATGAGCATGTCTTTTTAACATCTCACTGATCAGGAAGAGGAACTGTGAACATTAGGAGCTTTTTGGTTCATATATATATCTACACAGCACATACAGGAGAGCAGGTTCCTCAGGGTTCCTTAATCTTCTCATGATGACACAACAGGAAATGCATTTAAAAAGATCTAACCGAAATAAAGCAGAAGGTTTCTTACCACACACTCCTGAAGATCCAGAAACTGCTAAATCCTTGTGTAGGATCCAGAGAAATGTAAACACACACACACACACACACACACACACACACACACACACACACACAC
>JAAIIK010000176.1:397181-409765 GCA_014706435.1 Silurus glanis
CACACACACACACACACACACACACACACACACACACACACACACACTGCTACAGTAACCGAAAGCCTTGTTTACAGGATGATGACGTTTGAAGGAATGTAACAAACTACAGACCTGTGTGTGTGTGTGAGTGTGTGTGTTTCCGGTATTTAAATGAGCTTTTTATGATCTTTCTTTATTAATATAATTAGTTTAATCGTGTGTCAGGGTGTGTCTTGTTTCTCTCTCGCGCGTTCTCTCTCTCTCTTTCTCTCTCTCTTTCTCTCACTCTCTCTATTTCTCTCACTCTCTGTCTCTGATATAAAAAGGGGAGGAGCCTGACTCACCCCAGCATGTTGTCGCTACACTTACACACGTCGCTGAATCGGTTCATCTAATCGGTAAGAGCCGACTCCTTCTTCCCTTAAACGACTCCTTGCCGAGCAGGTGTTCGGTTCTGATCAAATGAGCACAGTTTTCTCTCCTTGTGAAAGAAAGTGAAAAATTGCTATTTCCATTTTGTCCCAGTGAACATGAAGAAGATGAAAACAAATTATGGTGCATATGTATTTACCCCCCCCCCCCCCCCCTTAAATTTTCAATTAAATGACACATTTTACCTCCATCATTATTTCCATTTAGATCACATGGGGTTTTTATTTGATTATCTCAACATCTCTGACTTATTATAGCAAATGTGTGACTTATAAACTACATTATTATATATAAATATATACAAGTCACTGCCCCTCACACACATGTGTGATTGTTGAACATCTGTCATAATAAACTTCACTCTCCTGAGAAGCCTTTCCACTGCCTTTCAGTGCTTGTGTCGATTTGTGTTTGTTCACACCACATACATTAGTGAGATCAGATACCAGAGTCAAAATGTCGAGGAGGCTCCAGTTCCAGTTAATAATGAAGGTGTTCAGTGGAGGTTAAGGAGTTTAAGGAGGTTGTGGAGGTTGAGGAGGCCAAAACTTTCGAGCTCTTTCACTTCAACCATAACACCAACAACCACGTGTTCATGGAGCTCATTTTGTGTCCAGGAGCATCGTCATGCTGGAATATGTTCCATATAACTGTGTTTGTGAATATTTTACACCTAAATATTAATGAAGAACTTTTCACATTCCCAGTAATTCGCTTTTAATTGATGCTTTCAAATGATTCAAACAATTTTTTATTTATATTTTTATTTAAATGGATGTGAAATTCTTTAATCATTAAATATTACATTATTATATTAATAAGAGTTGTTAATCGTTTATTGTTAAAATAAAATAAAACATAGACATTGTAACAATTTATATGTGCTAAAGAGTCATATAAATATAATCTAAAAAAATTTAATTTTATTTATAAATTACCTCTAAAACACCTGATAATCTGCATTTGTTGCATTTTTAATTGTCATTCTTTCGATGTAGTTCCATTTCTAACCCCTTGATGGCAGCAAAACTCTTTTTTATTTTAATTTTAATGCGCATGCACAGTGAATGCTATGATGATAATTGATTTTAGAGTAAAAGAGAAAGAAAATAATTAAGGCTTCATTCGATTTTGTTCAGCAGTAAAACAGATTATTATTTTTTTAATTATATCCGATACAGTACTTTTACAGAAACACACGTCACTGATTTTAATATGTGAACACACATTTGCATAGATTTTTATAGCAAATAGGAGCAAACAGAGATAAAGGGAATAAATACAGCACTAAATTCTGAGTAAAACAATAAATGAATGATCGAGTCTGGATTTATTGAGATTATAAATCATAAATAGATTTCGTTTGCAAACATCGAACAGCAAACACGTTTTTGGGGAGCGTATAATTCTATACATTTTTATTATTTTTAATTTTTTACCAAGTCATTCCATTTAAATACATTTTCTAGAGCTGGACAAAACTATATGAGTCACAGTGATCATGATCAAAAACTGGCACTTATTTCTACATACACGGAAGGTTTCGCTAAAAATCAAAATGGCGTCATGCTTGCGCCATGTGGTACCGCCGAAATCCGTGAGAGGAAACTCGTTAAAAAGAAAATACATCCGATTTAAATTAAAAATCACGAACAAAAAAATAACAAATTACAGTACTTCTCATTAAGGTGCAAGAGTGCAAAAGGTGCAAATGAGCTCAGTTTTTGGTCGTTCATTCACGATAAACGCTTAGGAGCTGTTTAAAGGTGGAAGGGTTCACTTTTCCTTCTACATATTATACACATATGGACACACAAACTACTTCTGAGGAGGAACAATGAGAGAACATTCTGCGCTTCGTAAGGCTTAAGGTGATGTGAAATCACGAGGCTACTGAGGATCATGTGGATACAAAACCAGAGTAAAACATTAGTTTATTACAAACAAGAAACAGAACGACGTGCGGCTTGAAACGTGGAGTTGTAACGTTTATGGTTCAGTCTGCAGTGAGTGAGAACTTAAAAGTGTACCTACAGTGTGAATTTTCTCTTTTGGTAGAAATTCGGAATGTTTTGTTTGTTAGATTAGATTTGTCTAATCTGTCCCATGTATCATCTGCTAGCTCGCTAATATTCAGCTAATACGTACAATTCCTTGTACACAAACGCCCTCACACAACCATATAATGTTTAATCCCTAATGTTTACACTATGGATGTAAATAGACTATATATTGACAAAAGTATTGGGACACCTAAACTGACACCAAAGCCAGCTCTATGAAGATATGCTTTCCATGGGCTGGATTTGGTGGACGTTCTCCTGCTTTAGAGCTCTAAACCTTATTGAACACCTTTGGGATGAATTTTTCATGCTGACTGCACCCCAGGCCTCCTCAGCTCACCATATCAGTACCTGACTTTACTAATGCACATCTTTGTGGCTGAATAAATCTCACACAAATCTCCACGAAATCTAGTGGAACATCTTCCCAGAAGAGTGGAGCTTCTTATAAGAGCAACTGGGGACTCAATGTGGAATGAGATGTTCAAGAAGAAGCACATAGCAATCTCATGCTTAGGTGTCCACAAACCTTTGTCCATATAGTGTTAGAAATGAAATGAGAAGATGCCATGATGCTTCATGTTTAGAGTCACTGAACTACGAACATTTTGTTATGCTTTATATATTATTATATATCGAAATCTGAAACCGGAAAAAAAACTAAAATAAAATTTCCGCTCGAATCGTCTGGATCGGCTCGTTCCCCTTGAGGAAACAGCCAAGGTCGTGACCTCTGGTTCGATCCCACAGTGAAGTGCACAGCAAAAAAAAAAAATAAAATGTCATGAATTCTACACGTCATGTCTTGCTCACTATGTTCACTATAACGTCTGTCTTTTGAATAATTTAATGCCATTGATTATACTCAGTGGCTGAGTAACCACAGGTATTACCCATGATGCAGTAGTGCCTGTGTAGTGTCTCTGTGTAGTGTCTGTTTAACGCGTGTCTTTGTGTGTGCTGATTTTGCAAACTACTGACACCTCCCTCGACAGCCGGTGTTTAATTCTGCACCAGTGTTTAATTGTAGCTTTAGGCGAGTCTGTAGCTCCGCCCCCTTCCCCCTACCTCAACCTTCTCCTTGCACACGACCAGCACGGATCATCTGATTCGTCGTGTTGTGATCAGAGCATCACTTTACTAAGACTTTTTAACAGCGTTAGTACTAAATGACATATTTGATCAATCAAACTCTAAAAATATAAATGTTAGTGAAACGCAATAATCTCATCTTGCCACACTGATAAACAGAAGGTCCACGTTGGGATTGGTGTTTAGATGATGGGGGATGTAATCAGCACAAACCAGCTGGGTTTCAGACAGGGTGGGGTTGGGTGTGTGTGTGTGTGTGTGTGTGTGTGTGTGTGTGTGTGTGTGTGGGGGTGTGTGTGGGGGTGTGTGTGGGTGTGTTTTGCAGAGGGAGGAAGGGGTGTTGTGTTTTAAGCTTTCGAATCAATGCTGGTATCCTAGATCATGCTATACGCCGTGTATGACCTCATCAGCTAGATTACTTGAGTAGATTAGTAAAGAATGCGAGGAACCTGTGAGAACTTTGATCATGTTTATCTTCAGGACGAGCCTGCGGAGATAGCATTGTGAGCTGAGAGCGTTCTTTGATTAGCCAAGTCTGGAACTAATAATTTTGGTAAGAAGAAAACGTAGCGGTAGTGTACATTGAAAAGCTCAGTATCTGTAGCCCTATTCGGATGGAGTCAGTTATATTTGGAAAAGTCCAACTTTTAAAGGTCGTAGTCTGTTTTTCCTCTCGTTTTTGGGGTGGAAAAGTCAGTACGGTGATCATTTTAGTCTCCTTCGTAGTTTTATGTGTAGACTTTTATTTCAGTCCTGTACTGGTTTATATATATCATATATTTTAATATGTATTTATATATTGCTCCTCATATAAACGGGGAATAAACAGAGGTATAAAAAATAAATAATTGCCACTACTATTAGTAGCGCCTTAACAACAGCAGTAGACATCAATCACACAGTAGAAGTCGTTGTTTAGCTCAAAAACTGTAGTACCTCACTTCAAAAACCCTGAAACGATGTGCTACTAATAACATTTCAAGGATTATGGGGACTATTACTATTAGTGCTATTACGATAAGATTTCTCCTAATGCTACTTGTTAGAAGAAAAAAAAGGAAGCTCTTTCCTGATGAGAAACATGTCCATTCCTTCGGTACTAACAATAAATAAAAAAGTTAATAATCATCTTTTTTTTATTGCTTAATTACTAATTGACTGTAATCTTTCGCAGTTCGTGGATTTCTACGTGCAAATCAGGCTACCCGGCTATAATCCTCGCAAGACTGCCGTGGATCTGCGCTTGCACCGGACCGTATTCCACTGCTTCGCCGTCCACAGTGATGGTCCCTTTGGGTGAATAGGGTTCGAGTCGTAGTGCACGAACTTTAACGTACACCACAAAAGGGCAGTTTGTGCTCAAGTGCCCACCTTTCTCCATGGCCAGGAAGAGGCACAAGAGGGCTTGACGTGAGATTCCCGCTTTTACGTAGATCAGGTGCATAATTCCGTCGTCCAGTCTGGATGCAGGGGCAGCTATCAAGTCTTCAGCAAGGTGGGACTGGTACACTGCCATCACCAGGACAAAATCCTCCTCTTTGACCACGGTCCAATGTGCTGGCACAGGCTGGTCCAGAGGTACGAGGAGGGTATCAGGGGGGCCTCGTGTGGTCCCAGGTGACTCGCTGGTCCAGTTGGGTTTGTGTGCATTGTTCGAATTGCATGAATTGTGCAAGAGGTTATTTTGACAATTTAAAGTCCTTGACAAGTGGGAATTAACCGAAGATGAGTTGAAATCATTGCTTGTCGACCGGGCTTGGCTCTGAGGGGGTTGAGGTTCCTCGGCAGGAAGGTACGCGAGTTTTCCTTTGTACACCCTCAGCGAGGCGAGGCGCACTAAGGTACCCATGGTGAAGCGAGCTGCTCCGACGTGACGGTACTTCTCGCTCTCGATGTCCACGTCTGCCACAAAGCCCCAGGCCAGGGATAAGAAGGAGAACAGGCGCTGGCTGGATCCCATGCAGACGGAGACGAGGTCCAGATGCGACACCAGGCCTTTACACAACATGAACCCACAGCTCACTAGCAGTTCCTCACCAAACACTGGCTGTGCACTGAGAAGGAAAAATTTATGTGTTTTAATTAGGGCTGTCAATCAATAAAAATAATAAATCGCATGATTGTCATGAGGTAGCACGTGATTAATTGCAACTTAATCACACATTTTTATATTTTCTTATTGTTGGTAATTACTCTATCACTATATTTCCTCAGAAGGAATAACAAAGATGCACTTTTCAAATAATTTACGGACAGATTAGAACATTTATCAGGTTGCTCCTGACCTGCTGGTCATATATTTAAAACCTCTGACTTCAATATATATTATATTGCCCTATAAATGTTTTTTTAACTGTGTTTGCTTGCTAATATGGCCGACTCAGGAAACAAAGAGACTCTGCCCATGTGGAGGACCTACCCCTTTATTTGTCCATCAAGCTATCAATCTGCCTCAGGGGCAATTAGATCAGTTTCCTTGGGGTTCCACATAAACTGTATTCTCACTGTCGTCAGCTGATTTATTTTAAGTTCTTATGAAGTGCCATCTTTACTATTTAATGTTCCGTACCTTGTATGGCTAATAAATAATGGATTCATCCATTAAGTATATTGTCATTTATTTCTTCTTTGACTTCTGAGCAAAACCAATGCATGAGACCATGGATCGAGATCATCAGGGTTGTCGAGAGAGATCAGGAACGAGCTCAACCCCCGAAAATTCCGAGACCGTTCGGCTACTCGTGCATGATGATCGTCGGAGAACAAGCCACATGATCTCACTTCCGGTCAAAGATGAAGATCCAGCTCAAAGGTCGCCGTTATGACATCGTTGCAGAGACATGACGCGAATCGCTGAAGCTGCTTGACACAATTCCAAAAGAAGATTTCCAGGACACGCCTCAGAAGTGGCAGGAACACTGGGAGCGCTTTTTTTAAAGCTCATAGTGTGAAAACATAGATACATAAAGTACTTTCTTGTAAACAGAGCTCGCCTCCATTTGATGCCACCTCGTATTTTTTCCCCGAGTCTGCACATTCTGCAATATATCTTAAATCAAGTACCCAGAGTAGTAGTGCATGGAGGCAGCTAAGGCATTCCCCGAGCCCCCAGGCAGGATGCCGAGAGGAGTCCGAATAGCTTTCTCCCAGTCCTCCCTCTCCATCAGACCGTTCACGACCTGCATATACACAGAGAAAAATGTGCTATGATTAAACAACAACACGCATGCTAGCATGCAAAAGTGCTGAAAAGATTCCATATGAATTTATGATTTACAAATACACTAATACATGGTTCCAATCTGAAACCAAAACCTTTAATGAGGAAGAAAGAACCATGCAGATTGGAAGCATGAACATCTGCTTAAAACTATAATTCAGAAACCTCCAAACAAGAGTCAGTTTGCCTGTTATTTAACACTGTGGTTTTCACAATCCTGCTGTTGTTTGTCTCTTTTCGTGAAATTTTCCTCACATGACGTTCATCTAAACCTGTCAGTTTCTGAACATTCCTAAACCAGCCTCTGGGCATAGGACATGTCCGTTTGCTGTGGTTGACTTGGCAAGTGTGTGGAGTCGCTAAGGTATGAGGAATGCGCTGACGGTGATCTGACCTCAAACAGCAGCCCGTCTCCGGACATGATGACCACGGCGTCCCACTGGGACAAGTCCGCTTCACGTACCAGCTCGCGGGCGTGGTTCTGACGCTCTGCAAACAAATGAGAAAGGTGGCGTCAAAGTTGTTAGTTATCGGGGTGTTGCTGGGTGTTTTGCTTGAGCTTGAGAAATCAGAAAAACTCCAATTTTAAAGAATTAACAGAAAAGGCCAAAAAGAGAAATGTGGAATGTGTAGAAAAGGACAAAGTGCTAATATTTTGAAAGGTCATGAATTTCCTAATTAATTAAAAAAATATTTTGATCATATTTAAACTATAAATAATTTGGCAGTTCAGGCCACTCTGATTTGATTCCAACTCAAGATTGTTTCCAATGTGAATTTGTTCGATTTTGGGAAAAATTGGAGCTCACCAGCAGGGGGCATTATTTGTAGTCTGATACTTGTTAAAGCAACAATTAAATGTTTTATTTTTTTATTCTAAAAGCTAGCAATAATTGTTGGGGTGAGACTAGTAGTTCTCACTTCAATGCTTGGGGATGTCATTTCCACTTCCTCCCTATTTCAAATGTACCTTGTTAAGCTTCAGATGATAGAAATAGATTATGACCTCATTTTGCTTTACTACAATGCTTTACATAATTTGTTAGCAGGGCACGAACATGTCAGCTATCATCTCGCAAATCTGGGCCGGCTTTCTCTTATCTCACAATTGCCCCT
This sequence comes from Silurus glanis, assembly GCA_014706435.1. Taxonomy (NCBI): domain Eukaryota; kingdom Metazoa; phylum Chordata; class Actinopteri; order Siluriformes; family Siluridae; genus Silurus; species Silurus glanis. The sequence goes on from JAAIIK010000176.1 coordinate 405,087, forward strand.
CATGTGTCCCTAAACATCACGCACCAAGCCTTGATCTTTGTGGTCTTGTTATGTCTCAGAAAATGTGGCTTTCTGGGTTTTCTTCCGTTAGCTGAGTAACATAATGCTGGGCCCCTGAGGGAGGCATCGGGTTCTCCTCCTTTTCCGTTGTCATGTTCCTGCAGGGCAGGCGGGGAATCAATATGGCCTTTATCTGTCCAGTCACATCACATTTGCTTATTCAGAGCCTCTGTGTGCACATGAGACATAGGGGAAACTGGAACTGGAAGAAAGTGCCTGGGTTTCAGAAAAAAACGAGCGCAAGCTACTGAAAGTGGGTCATGAAGTAGAGAAGTATCTTTAAAAAGTTCCTCACTGTCTGCAGCCATTGTGTCCACAGTACAGAAGCACTTTAGGAACGTTCTCTTTACGAACTTTCGCGGATACGAACAAACCTGTTCATTTTCATTTTAATCATTTTATAATTTTTTTATTACTTACTTCAAAATATTGTATACACAATTTTCGATTTATTTTAGTATATTTTATTGTTTATTTGATAGTATTTATAGCTCTTACATCATTAGGAGATTTGCGTCGTCAATAACGAGCACAGTAACAACAACGAGCACAGAACGTAACTCATTCGTAAGGTGGGGATCGTCTGGAGTTTTGATTTCAAGGTAATCACATTACCTGGATTCACTTCTTGCACTTATTCTTACAGTTTGTTCAGGTCAGACATGCAGACATTTCAAAAATTATTATATTTACTCTGGGTTTTTTTTATATCTGAGGCAAAACAAAGTGGAGACTTGGTAGTTCGTTCTTTGGGCAACTTTCAAAAAGTTTGGTAAAGCCACACACAATACCAAGCTGCTGCAGTCAGGCCTTTGAGTAAACCCTTCAGAGGGTTTATATAATGCCTGACCCTGTACTCTGACCTCAGCTTCCTAAAGAACTGGCGCATGCGAAGAAACAAATTTCATATGACACTACGACTCAAGGGCAAAGAAAGCAAACATGGATGAAACCTCGCCAAGTCTATAAAATGATATCCATCAAGTTAAACTTAGAATGTGACCCGTCCTGAAGTGAGGCAACACTACGTAGTACACTTTGTCTCTCAGACCATGTCCACGCTAATATGTTTTTGTTTGAAAATACATATTTTTCCTCTCTATTTTGACCTTCCGTCCACACTGCGACGGCGTTTTCAGTCTACGATGCTTTCCAGAAACGCTTTCCGACGTGGCTAAATTAGAAAACCCAGTTTACGCGTCACTGCATGCGAAAAACGGAGGCTTTCGAAAACAACCACGCATTTTTATTTATTGGCGTGACGTTCCAAAGCGCCAGAAAGTAAATAAACGGCGGGCAGAAATTACGCAGGTCAAAGCGTGTCCAGAGCGACGTACAAAGGTGCTTTGAGTCTCTATATTCTCAGAAGTCTGGTATCAGGTCTGTGCTCAGAATGTGCCCTGGAAAGGAAAACTCCCCAAAGTCTGTTCTTCTGTGGAGATGGTTGTGCTAGCATTCGTTTTGAAAAAAACTCTATTGAGCAGTGTTTATGTGTACCAGGACAGCCAGGAGAGCAAAACAGGTTCTCAAAGCACTGAATGTTCTGTCCGGCCAGAAATAATCAATATCCCCAAAAGTCTCATTTGCTGACTAAAATAAAATTGCGAAATAATGAATATTTTAACACGGAACACAACGTTAGCTATGAAAAGGAACCTCTGTGCTCCTACTAAACACTTAATCAGATTTAGCTAGCTTGTTATACAAATGTATCGCATCCAAGAACAATAATTTGTTCCCCGCTAGCTCACTGGATTAGCGAATATGTTTTGTTTTTTTTAGCTAATATTGCTGCGGTATCTCGAGTGTAATGATAACTATCTACAACTAGCTAGATGCTAATGCTTATGTGTATGATTATTATCTATTCCTCTAGCTGACTAGCTTTATAGAGGGGTTACGGCCTTTACAGCTAGCTATTATTTCTGTGGTGTATTGATGATCTACCGTGTTTCAAAATAAATCAAAATAAATCAATTTTTTCAGTCATAAGATATTATTAGATTATAGATGTTTGTTTGTGGTTTACACTAGCTAGGTAATATTGCTGTATTATGTACATTTTTCTTTCCCTTTTCTAGCTGACTAGCATTCTTTGAAGATAAGCATTTCGAGCTTTTTTTTTTAGCTAACTAGCAAGCAGCATGCTAGTTATGTGAATGGATCACACTGAAGAACGATATTTATTTTTTCCTCACAGGGATTCTTTTCTCAAAGCGAAGGGGAAAGCACTGCTCGTCCAAGTGGAAAAAGTATATATATATATATATGAATATACAGGAATATACACTTCAATCTGGATACTCAAGCAGACATTCCACCCTGAAAAAACTCATTTTATGGAGCTTAATTTCCACATTCCCTGTGGAGACTTTTTGCTCCACTGGCGTATCTCAGATAAGTGTTTATTTACAGTAGTGTTCATGTTACTCAGCGCTCTCGGTGTGGCAAGCGAAAGGCGTGTCACTCGTTTACATTGTTCACCTTCTCTCTCACTGTGGCTACTTATCATTTTCTTTCTGCATTTTTTCCCCCACATTAATCCTCCCACTCACTCGTTCTTCTCTCGCTGGCCCTCATTTATCACACTTCAGTCATGTGCTTGTCACTGAACTTGAGCTGTTAAAGCAACGCTGAATAAAAATAATATTAATAATAATAATAGTAAGTAATTAATGAATAAAGTCACACAACAAAGTCTCTCTTCTCTCTTTCTTTTTCTGTACACATAAATATTTTCTTTCTCTTCATTCCCTTTAAAAAAATAAAATGTATGTCTTGTTGTATGCCTCTTTTATGTCTGGTCTTTAACCGTATCTGTCTCTTTCTCTCCTAATCATTCATTCTTTCTCCCTTCACTTTATCTTTTCGCCCTCTTTTTCATTCTCCCATCCGATTATAATATTCTTTCTTTTTTTTTGTTGTCGTCCAAACACAGATTTGCCCTGTTTTTCTTCTCTTTATCTGTCTGCCATTAACATTAAATCTTCATTCAGCTCCCTGGCTATCCTCCCTTCTTCTCTGACTATGTGTGTGTGTGTGTGTGTGTGTGTGTGTGTGTGTGTGTGTGTGTGTGTGAGAGAGAGAGAGAGAGAGAGAGAGAGAGAGATGGATAGAGAGAAATAAAAAGGGTAATTTGATACTCTGAGTAAAACGAGACTTGTTTGGACTCAGTTACACTGCACAGTGACTTAGGATTAACCTCTTTCACACACACACACACACACACACACACACACACACACACACACACACACACACACACAGATTAAAACAAAGACGCGCTGTACTACGCTCCTTCTCGACAGCAGAGCTCAGGTCAGCGTTACTGTGCCATTGCTCAGTGTTGTGTAGGAGATCGAAGCAGGTCTCGAACCTTCAGCGTGGCAACCAGAGACAGCCGACCCAAATCATTCTCATTTCAGTGTGAACGTGTTCACGTTGTACTTATGTGTATGAGAAGGAAGGAATCCAATCTCCAACCTGCTCTTGTTAACTGCTCCTGATCTATTTCGAGGCTGCTTTGGAAGAATAAAGTGCACCACTTCCTGTAACTCTGAGATACAAATGGACCGAATGCAATTTACAGAATATTTTGAGGTAAAATATCTCAATTATCTTTAATCCGTGTGTGTACTTACTACTGGCCATTTGTACGTTTTCTAGTAGAGATGTAAAAACACCCTTCAAGAGAAAAACAAAAAAATTTAATTCTGACCAATCACAGAACAGCCAGGAGACGCACACAAATTTGGTTGGCGTGAAAACGTTTGCAATGTAAAACCAGCTGAGGAACTTTGACCTTAACTAGACAGCCTGCGTTTACAATAAAATCATTTCATGAACTTATGTGCATTTTGTGAACTTGTGTGTTTTTTTCGGGCCAAACAGGACACAAAAAAAACGAAACGACAATTTTGCTTCACACTCACATGTCAATCGCATATAAACTGTGAACCTGTTTAAGATACGTTTTTATATCCAGAAACACCCACAGAACAAAAACAAAATGCGTTTAAATGGTAAAAAAATGCCTCTTCCAATAAGTCAGCTCAGCCATCGCAGCGAATCAGATCCCACAGACCCACACAAACTTCTTTTATAGCTAACAACTAGTGTTTGTCCGTCACTGTGGGGTCCAGAAGTCAAAGGTTAATGCCAAGGATCGAGTTCTTCTCGATAAGTTTTATATAAAACCAAAAAAAAACAAGCAATAAAGTAATTCAAAGGCCAGTCAAGGTCTGGATTCTGATTGGTCAGAAAGTTTGTCATACAGATTTATATTACTATGGTACTGTTTCTACAGTAACAACGTTTGCAGGAACTCAAATATACATGTGTGTGTGTGTGTGTGTGTGTGTGTGTGTGTGTGTGTGTGTGTGTTCACACCTGTAATTTGAAGTGTGTATGTGATGTCAGCTTCCTGTAGCATGCGTTGCACATGGTTGTTGAACAGAGCTTGGGCCTGACCTTTACCGCTCTGAGGGTTTATCAGAACCAGGAACCTGCAGGGCCTCCTTACATCCGCACACACGCTACCTGATGGACGGAAAGAGAAAGAGAGAAAGAAAAAGAGAGAGAGAGAGAGAGAGAGAGAGAGAGAGAGAGAGAGAGAGAGA
>JAAIIK010000176.1:423765-438765 GCA_014706435.1 Silurus glanis
CTCTCTCTCTCTCTCTCTCTCTCTCTCTCTCTCTCTCTCTCTCCTGAGTCTCTCCCTGAGCTGAATGTCTGATTAGCCCAGGATATTTTTTTTTACATCAGGTCCTGAGATCAGACTTCAGGTTTCAACACATAACTGGACATTTAATTACCTGCTCATGTCTTCACAAATGAAAAGCCACAGCTGAATTATTCACAACTGAATCACACGGTGTGGGGTGGAGAAGGAACAAGACGGATGAGGACGAAGAGACAGAGACAGAAGGACGATAGAGAGAGAGAGAGGATGTGTTATAATAATAATATAATGTAAATAAGAGGAGAAAGAAGAAGGAGATAAAACATTTATGAATGCAATATTTTACCAACACAGAAACAGCGAGAAATTTAAAACACACACTTGTGAGGTGAGACTCATTAATCACCATGACGACAGGGAACAGGAAACACTGACCTTATAAGGAAAGTGAAGAGACAATTACTGAATTCATGGTCTACTCTAGACTGACAATGTTTTAATATGGACTTCACAAATGTTCCTTCAACGTTCCTGTGACGTTCCTGTAAGATTTCCAACACATGTGGTTATTGAAATGTATTAAAAACGAATTTCAATAAAACCAAACGTTTCCTGTTGTGTGTGCAGGAAGCTACAGCTCTACCTCTGCCATGTTAATCTGTATTCTATGTGGCTCTCAGGACACGCCTCCATAGTGTTGCGATACGACATATTCATGAGAAACAGTTTAGGGACGTGAAATTGATCAACGTATCAAATATGGGTCAAAGATATTTGGTCACTTTTTAAATAATAAAAGTATAACACATACTGATAATTATATATAAATAAATAGTTTTTTTTTACCAACGCAAATATGTTAAAAAACTATGCATTGCGATACAAATGCCACCTTCGTATCCGATGCACAAATCGCTGTATCTCATCGTTAACTTTTTGCAAATTTTACCATCGCTATTTAATATAAACCAGTTAATGAAGATGTTCTGATTATAGTTGATATATACAGTATATAGCCTCAGTCCATATAATCTGTATGTTTGTTAGCATGACATGCTTTCTGTGCCGCTCTCTCTGTCATTACTGCCCTGCTTTTCTGTGTCATTAAATTAGCTGAGTGCTCTTCAGGGCCTTGGGTTAGATGTGGAAGGCAACATCGCTAATGACCGTGCCTCTGCTTCACTCCACAACAAAACAAGGCTTTCATGGTGACATCCGAGAAGCTGAAATGTCGTCTTATTTATCTGCCTGATTACAAGAGCACGCATCCTGAGTTTCCTGTCTATCAGCTGAAGCCCTGCTTTTGCTCTATCACTCCTAACAGCACTATCTGAGAGTACGAGGTGCTCTGGAGAGCAACACCTGATACTTCATGGAGCATGTTTCCTGTGATGGATCTGCCTTGGCTTTCCTCCGTCCATGTCCCAGATGGAATAAACAGAGTTAATCCAATCACATGGCAATATGGTAAACAACAACAGCGGGACAGAGGGAGGCAGACGTCGGATCATTTCTCCATTTAATCAGACGGCGTCTTATTGGCAGTGCACCGAACTCGGTCAGGGACAGGAGACGTCGCCGAGGACATCTATAAGAACCTTAAACTCTCTCTCTCACTTTCCTTTTGTTTAAAAAGTGATTAGAAAAACAACTATAAATCCTTTTTTATAAAGTTTTACCTCTAAAAAAATTCCATCTGAATATTTAAATCGGTCCAAAAGCAAACATCTTTTTCCTTAATCAGCAATTAAATTTAATTTAGCGAACAGTTCGTTTTTAAAGAAGTAATAAATAATTTATACGCTTCATAGTTTACATTCACTCAACAGAATTTATTCACCAATTTACTTACACTGACTGAAAGCTAGCGTTCACTCGCTTCGCTAGTTTCAAATGATAAAATGGAACGTTTTATGTCTTTCGCTTTTATTCGCTAGTTTGACGCCACTTGCTAGCTTCAATCTTTTAATCACTAGTTTTATTCACATCTTACACTAGTTTTATTTAACAGATTCTAAAAAGTTTTGCTAGCGCTAACTAGTTTTCCAATTTATTTATGATATTGAGTTATATTTATTCGCTTGCTAGCTTTTCCTTGCGCGTTTTCCGCTAACATTTATTTGCTAATTTGTCTTCTTTTATTTATTTCTAGTTAGTTTGCTTTCTATCAACAAGGTCGCAGTCATTTGCATATTAACTTTGATAATTGATTTCAATTGATTTATTTCTGGTTATTCACTTGTCAGCCTTCATTAGTTTGTCCAAAGTTTTTTTTTTGTTGATTTTCTTTTACTCATTTACCCATTTTTTATTATTATTTTTTTTTGCTACTTAGCTTGTATTTGCTAGTTTTCTTTCACTAACAGGGTTACTTTTCTCTCATCAGTTCGCTTTTTTCAGACTGTATAACAGACATCTTTATGACATTCAACAACATATCAAACCGACCATCAGTTCTCGTTCCACGTCAGTCTTTATTTTCAAGACAACGTACGGAAAAACAATACGAGATGACACAAAGTGTAACGCAGCACCGTGGCCATGTTTATCTCTCTTCACCAATCACAGACTACAGTTCACTTTAAAAGAACAATCTCAGCCAATTTTTAATCAGGAATAACATCTATGCGGTGTTGCGGTGGATCGGCCCGAGTTTGCTGCAATCTTCTGGCCATGTAGATTTTAGGCAGAACACTGTGTTGAGAAGTCCTGTGTTTGGTCAGTGAGGATGGGAATCTGTCCTCATGCTCCTGTCTGGGGTATTTCTCCAGTGAATCCTGCTGCAGAATAATCAATTACAGTCGATTAAACAGAACTGGTGCTGCTAAATAAACTGTGTTTAACACATCCTCGTCAGAAACGTGCGTACAAAACGTCACAGGTTTGTTCATCTGAAATAATCTCTCTAGGAATCTCTACTGAATGTTTTATTTACTCCATAAACAGAGTAATATCAGTTTGCTAAGTAACTAGCATAGAAAACATAGGCATTTTAATCCCTATGGCAGGGTGCATTGTGGGTATTCTTTTCTATCTAGGGGGCATTTCAGAATTGTACTGCCTAGCTAGCTGATTGGTTTCTTTGTGATCAAGTCTGAAATGCTGCACAGTTTCTTTTTATTATAAAGTCAGATTGGCTTGAAGACTTGAAGACTAATTAACAATGGAATACAGTTAAAAATAGCCTGAGCTGGTTAGCTAGCAAAAAAATAAACCATGAAATATGACGCTTTATTGGCTTATTTTACTTTCAAATACGAAAACCCTTCATAACGGCTAGGAATGGTCCAAAGGAAGGTTTAATGAAAGGGAAATGCCGATGCTGAAAGTTATACAAAAAACTGCTGAAGTTAATGGCTAATTAATTAAAAATAAATCCCTGCGATTTAATGCTAACGATTAGTTTACAACGATAGATTGGAGATTTTCCCCTGTATGAGCTTTGCTGTGTGGCCAGTAACAGATAATTATACATACCCAATGAGCCAATCATATACGCTAATCACGTCTAATGAACAATAAAAAAAAGACTTAATCCAATCAGTCCAATAAAGGAATAACTATGAAACAGAACCAGACGCCTACATGAGCTCTCATTAGTATTTGATGGAGTGTTAGCGTTTTGACTCACCAGCTGTCTCGCCATGGAGCTGAGCAGGCTCTCTACGTCTAACACCCACATCTGCAGGAATAGAAAGAAAGAAAGGAAGAATTTCAAAAAGAGGGGGGAAAAAACTGAAAATAGGCTTGAGTGAGAAAGAAGACAAAGGTAAGTGGGTTAAATAAAACACACGCATGAGCGCATAAATCATTTAGAGGGAAAATGGATACTCAGCCCCTCACGAGAGTCATTACACATGCTGTTTTCTCCAGTCTTAGCTTATGCACAGTCACCACCCGGCAATTCAGAGCAACCTCAACTGAGCCACCAAACTGAGGAACCAAGTCCGGAAAAATGATTATTATTTTAAGGACATTTAGAAAACTATACATGGCTTTTAATATTTGGTGTGGACTATAGTGCTAATAAGTAAATCTAGAGTTAATTAATTTATTCATTCATCATCCTCATCAAACTAAAGTAGAACCTTATTGGATGCTAAACTGGTGCAGACACCAGCAGGTGATCAACAAGCTACCAAAGGGGTCCTATTGATCATTTCTGGTATCCACTAGACCACTAGACACAATATGCCACCAATAGTTTTATTACCAGTGGAGACCCTCAAGGTCACTATTATAGTTTCCACTAAAACCAACTGAAATCCCACTGAAACCTGTGAGGGTTTCTGTTGTTGTTTTTTTTTCCCCCCAGCAGGTCAATACACAGTCCTCAAACACAAAAATTTAATTTAGCAGACGCTTATGTTCAGGTTACGGCCCATAACACTTCACATGTATTTTATACACAAGTATAAATCATAAAACATGCATGTCTTACTGCGTAGCTCTGTCTTTTCTCCATACTCCATTCTCTCACATCCCTCCAGTGTGGTGGCAGGCTGACTTCTGCTACAGCCCGAGCGTCTCGGGAAGCCATTTCCTCACCACAACACTCAAAAACCTGTGCTAGATCCCTGGCTAAAACTCTAGAAAGCCAGAATGAATAAATAGATGAGGATCTGTGATGACCAAAGGTTTGAAACGGTGTAAAGCCGACGCGATCACGGTCCCTTTTGCGTAGTAACTCAATACAGCAAACTGACCCAGGTCTAACACATGGAGAGAAGAAAGGTTTCCATGCATGCGATAAACTGGAGGCATGGGAGAACAACCAAAAAAATCCAAAGAGATAAAGTGAAATTATGAATAGGGATAAATATGACAAGCTTAACACAAACACTATGAATGAATAAATTAAATCTCTCTATAATTCTAGACATGAGTGTTATAAAATTCACATTTTGGTATTAACATTTACGCGACCATAAACACAGAACTTATTAAAACCCCGAAAGCTTGGCAGCATTTCTGGAAGGCTTATAAGAAGCACTTGGTTAAATTAAACATTTCTTAAGTGTTTCCCAACCCTGATCTTCACGCACCCATGCGCTGAGCTCCAACACACCTGGGTAAGCTCTCAGCTTTAATTAAAAATTACTTCATTATTTTGAAAGTGCCAATGTTAAATTAGGAACACTAGTGCACATTGGGGACATTTCACACTACTAGACATTTAATCATTGATGCTGTAATCAGATGAAGGCACGGTTCAGTTCATCCCAGAGCAGTTCAGTAGGATGCGGTGACTGGGCAGGCTCTCTGAATAACACTTACAGAGCTCGGACGTACGCGTCGCCTTATTGTATGGTGAAGTCAGTTTCCATGAGCCGCAGTGAAGGCGGAACTGCATGGTGTTGAAGTATGCAATGGTAGCCAAGTCTCCAACCTTCCCTTCCAAGAACAACCCCAAAACATTAAGATATCGCTCTCTCGTGCGACTGTGGGGGTGAGGAATTCTGTTAACATCTCTTCTGTTCTCTGTCTTATGTATTACACAAGTCGAAAACGCCCCATTTGGACTCCACAGAACTTTCGTCCACTTATTCACTGTCCAATTCTTGTATGTTCTTGTCGTTTAGCTAGTATATAAACAAAATGAATCTGCATGTGTCTCAAAAAACATAAAATACTAGGCATTTCCTAAGCTGTGACAGGAACTGTACTGTACGTGTCAACATTAATGAACCTTTTACAATGTAATAAATAAAGACTTGTTGTTGTTTTTTTTTACTTTTCTACTGCCTCCAAAACCCTCCCTTCTTTATCAACACACTGGCCTTCCATTAATACCTTGCTGCCTCCAACAACCTACTGCCTCTCCAACACATTGCTGCCACCAACACCTTGCTTCTCAACACCCTGTGTTCCCCAACACTCTGCTTTCCAACAGCATCTTGTGTTCCACCAACACCCTGCTTCTCCCAACACTTTGCTTTCCACCAACACCCTGCTTCTCCCAAAACCCTGCTTTCCACCAAAACCCTGTTTTCCACCAACACCCTGTGTTCCACCTATACCCTGCATCTCCCAACATCCTGCTTTCCACCAACACCCTGCTTTCTTATACATAACACCCTGGTTTCAACCAACATCTGCTTCTCTCTACATCATGGATCCTCCAACACTTTCCTTTCCACCAACACCCTGCTTTCTCCTAAGACCCTACAATATGCCAGCACCAGTGACAAGGAGGAATTAGGGTTAAACATTGCATCACCCATTTGAGAGAATAGAAAAACCGAAAGAAAAAAATTCTATTGCCTTATCCAATACTGCTGCTTGTCCATCGCTGTCTTGTCATCACAGTTGTTGTGTGTCTGTTCCTCAATTTGCTGCTGACCATAAACCTGGAGGGGGGAAGAATTCACAGCTTGCTTTAATTGGATTACTTATGCCCTTCTTATCTGGGTTACAATAATCCCTCAGTGCATCATGCTGTGGAGGTCCAGATTTATCCTCTCTCTTCATAATGAACATTTGGACAAATTCATTATATTTTTCTCATTTATTATCAACAAAGGCATTATTGCAAAAAAAAAAAAAAAAAAAAAAAAACGACCTGACTGGTTTATAAGGTTAAACTGGGTTAAGTGGTGAAAACCACTGGGTTCTAGTAGCACAAGGCTTTGCTGTGGATACACCTGTTCTTCATGCACACACACACACACACACACACACACACACACACACACACACACCACATGCCAGAGCTCACACAATCACCATGGCAACTTGGCCACTGAGAGGAGCGACGGATCGGTCTCCAGCTCGCTGCCTGTCTATCGACTCTTGTGCAGATCCAGAAAAATCAGCATGCTCCTCATACGCCGTGTTCTGTGTTCCTGCTAGATTTTATGTAATAGGTCTAATACCTACTCTACCTGAGTTTTTTCAGAAGGCAAATCAAGTCATTTGTCTTTTTAAAGAAGCCTTGTAAAGCCACACACGTTCATGATTTCACAAGGCGAGATGTCAGAGATGTGAGGTCTATCATAATGATCTCATAGTGGATCATCCAAACAGACATCAGATGACGTAATGGAAGCTCCACCGCCTGGGGTTTGTTATAGATAAGGCGGAGTTCTCTAATCTTTTGTATACTTTCATATCTGATTCATATAAACACTGTGAAATATATTTGCGTTACATGAAAATCTTTTTGCAGTTCATCACAACAATGTTGAAATGCAGCATTACCCTGTGATTCTTTCAATCCGATTTCTTTGACTTTTCTAGCAAGATTTAATATAAAAATCGAAAGACTGTAAGATCCAAGTTTTTTTTTGTTTCTTCTCATATATTAATCTTATTTTATTGCATATCTTAAAGAAAAGTTATTCAACATCTGTCATTAGTTTGTTATCGTATTATGGTCACCTGGTAATTTCTGTATTAATATTCTACTAGTCCACATTCCGAGTCTTGTTTTTCCTGTTTCTGTAAAAAAAAAAAAAAAAAACATATCATTTTAATCAGTGTAAATTTACATCCAATATTTGGTTTACAAGAATTTAACAGTACCATGAGATGAATAAGATGGTAGTTGGCTATTGGTAGTTTTTTTGGTAGTTAGCTAGTTCCCATCTCCCTCCATAATGCCCAGGCTTGCTATGATGCCATTTTCTGTATGGCTGTAGTTAGCTATTGGTAGTTCCCTCCTCCCATTAATTGCCCAGCCTTGCTATGATGCCATAATCTGATTTACCATAATCAAATACAAATAAACTTAAAATCGTTTAACGTTAACAAAGTTTTAGCATTAGCTGTATGCCAATGCTAGCTAGGTTTTCATTAGTTTCATTAGTTTAGTGATGTAGGGGTTTGCTGTAATGTGTAAATTTATTGTGATGTTGGATAAAACCGCAAAACAGGAAGGTGTGTTAACCTGATGTGCAAAAAGAAGCGGCGGTCACTTGTGTGTGTTTGTGGCGTCGCTCCGCACGTACGCCACGTCCTCCTGAAGTACAAGCTCCTCCTGAAGCCTGGGGATGAGAAGAAGGGGGGAAGAGAGGGTTGTGGATGGATGAAGGGCAGAAGGGGACAGGGAAGTGAACAAGGGATGAAGAGCAAAGACATGATGATATGATGTACGTCAGGATAAATTAGCCAAGATAAGGAGAAACGGCGCTGACAGCTGAGCGAGTGTGTATGAGGGGCTTCTGTCAGCTTGGGGGAGGATTATTCCAGCATCGTGATGCTATCATCTGCCTGATTTATATAACACACACACACACACACACACACACACACACACACACACACACATTCATACACATTGCCTGGAGAAAATGAAGAAATCCTCATATATTTCCAATTTTTCATATTTACGCTCTTTATAGACGAACACTGAGCTAATTATGGAGCTTATTGAGCTCAGGATCTTTGTTAACTCAGTTTTCTTCTTTATAAGAGACTCTTGTTATAGACCGACAAAACACATCAACAAATCAATCCTGGATAAGCAGAGGGATTTCATGCTTTATTTTTTATTTTATTTCCTCCATTTGGTCATGTATACTGTACATTAGTGAATAGAAGTTTTTCTTACATTTATTTATTTCTGTTTTGCTGCAAATTGATGTGTGAATGAAAACAGGTGTATGTATATGATACTTATTTTCTTATTTCTTTGCATTTTCTTTGAATGTTTCTTGGTAAAAATATATTTATTTACTTATTAATCTTTTCTTCTTCCAGTGAGTGGCTTTTACAGCCTCAAAACAATACAATTATATATTTATATATTGATAAAAAAGTCCTTATTGCCCTTAAAAAAGATGTTCACATCATGCTTGAGTGAATAATAAAGTACAATAGGAGGCGTATAATTTCAGTTCTCATGCTGCACACTAAAAAGTGAGCTCTTTAGCTGTGGCACTGGAGACTCCTTTTATAAAAAAGTTCAATAAACATTACCTCCTACTGAAAAGTTCAAGTATCAACAAGTACAGTACAGACGGTTTTTTTTTTTTTGCACAAACCCTAAGACCCGGTAAAGGAGCTGCTCTTAAAGAAATCATAAAAACGAATAAAAAAACAAACCCGTCTGTGAGAATTGGTTTAAGAGAATTGAAATTCGAGGTCGTATCTAAGTGTTTTTGTAACACGCCAACAGATGGCAGCACAAGACTGCACGCGCAGTCACAGGAAGCACCGACCTTCATTTAAACGCAGAAGGTGCTTGACTCACTTTCCAAAAGAAGACTTCCAGGACACGTTCCAGTATTGGCAGCTGGGAGCGCTGTACTGCTGTGCAAGGGGACTATTTTGAGGGTGATAGTGTCTAAACCTTGATAAATAAAGTACTTTCCTGTAAACAGATTTACTGAGGATTTACTAATCAGTGCATTGGGAGGAGATTTCTGTGGAACTGCAAAGAACGTGGTGTCATTGGCAGAAATGTATCTGGGAAAAGACGACTGTCTCGCCAAACTCACACCAGAACAGAACACAGAACGTTGTGTATGTGTGTGTGTGTGTGTGTGTGTGTGTGTGTGTGTGTGTGTGTGTGTGTGTGTGTGTATCATTCTCATCATGAACATGCCCTGCAGAAGCTTCAGCTCTTCTGTCTCCCTGGTATGAGATCTGTTCAGAACTTTCAGGGAAGTGAAATACATAAACATGAATTATGAGCGTTTACATTTATAATGTGCCACTTTTTGTTGAGTTTTGTTTTGCAGGGATATGAACATGAACATGACCAAAGTTGATCCCTGGGGGTCTTGCAGTTTTCCCTGAACTGTCCCTGAAATGACCTTCCGGAGGTTATTAAAGTATTTGAAAAATAAATTATATATCGACTGCAGCGTATCATGAGTGCTACTGTATATATTGCTAGTTAATGAGGCTTTATTAACATCATCATCATCATCATCATCATCATGTCCGTACTTTACTGTAATGAAGTTTCTCGGTTATTTTTAGCATAATAATAATAAGAAGAAGAAGAAAAAGAATACACCAGGGAAAGTGTTGACGTACAGAAGTGACCAGAGCTGCATGCTGACACTATAATGAGATGAGAGGAGGATGTCCTGCAGGCCCCTTATTCGGTTAAATGAACAGTGAGAGACTTCGATTCCTACATTTACTTTGAGTTTATTATCAAAAATAACGAACTGCAGGAAACAGCGCAGGAAATTTGGTACTGATGGACAGAAAACTATAGATTAAAAAAAAAAGATATTAATGTTAAATCCTGGAAATTTGTGCCTGGTTTGTATTTTTACTGGAACTTCAAGAAAGTCGTGATTCGCGTTTTTTTTATGTTTTTGCTACAGAACTGAGTCGCCTGTGAGATGATCTTTGAAATGAAAACTCTTCTCCTTCCTCCCAAACAAATTCATGATCTCAGTGTAAACCGCTCTTATGCAGCTGCAGCAACAATGAAGCTAATGAGATGTGCAGCATGGAATTATTGTGAATCACAAATTTTCACCAACATTTTCAAAAACCCTAAGATTATTCAGCATCTGGAAACATCTTGCTGATTTCAGGGCCAGAAAAATATCAGAACAGGATATGATGCTAACAAAAAACTAGCATGGAAAAAAACTAGCAACAAAACAACACCACAAAACTAGCAACATTCAAAATGTACATTTTTCATTAAATGATATGAATATTACTCAGCAGGTGATTATGGCTAATTTATGGGCCTGAAAAAAACAGAATTCGACATGAATACACCTAGCAAGATGTTTTTAATGGCTGTGTTAATGCCACTTTTCTAAAGATGAGATGATGTAATTATTTCACATCTGTAAACACTATTCTCATAAAATTATTTCATACAAACTGCTAACGCTGATTAGCGAGCAGGTAATTAGCTATATACTGAATATATACGTAAATACTATAGACAGAATAAACTGCGATAGTGCTTACATTTACCTAAATATCTGAAAATATGTTGCGCTTATTTTGTAAAAGTAGTTGTTATTTAAATTGTTAGCTTACTAAAATGATATTACAACAACCTCCATGCCAGCAGAGGTCGCTCTCTCTCTCTCTCTCTCTCTCTCTCATCTCATTAATAGTTAGATTCGTGTTTTATGCAAGATTGTGTTTTGAGGCTTGACCTTCTTATAACCTTGATTTTTGATTTTGTATTGGGAAACAGCCCAATACAAGAGGAAATGTTTGCATATAGCCTACTTTTCCAAAATATTTACTTTGAAGTTACTTTGCGAACATAATCCAATTGATGACCTGCTTCCAGGAATTAAATTATAACGAGTTCCGGTTTTATGGCGATGTTTTTTTTTTTTTTTTTTTTTGGCCGAAGGAAATTTTAATAAGCATTTAATGAAATGGCGTTTCATGATTACGCCTCGACCTTACGAGCTCTTTCTGTTCTGACTCGTGACCTGGCACCTGCTCACGTGTTGGAGCAAAACTGAAAGCACACGTGAGCCTGTGCCAGGTACACACAGGCACTTTACTGGCACGTTATCACGCTGGCATCGCTTCCCGAGCCTCCGTGCTAATCCATCATCCATCCGGCTGTTTGCAATTCTCAAAATACCATCACAAATGCCAGCGGCGTGTTTTCTACTCCCTCTTAATTTTTTTTTAAACGCAAGCAGAGACGCCTGAATCTCAGGCGTAACCTTGATTTGCGCTGATAAGCCGAGCGCTCCGGCTGTGCACATGAATATTCAGCGTCTCCTTCAGTCGCTGCCTGCCGCGAGCTGCCGTAACATCGAGCAGAAACTCGGCGCTGAGAGCACCGCCGACTAGACGCTTTCCCTCTGGCTTTTCACTCGGAGAGAAGAGCGAGATCGAGCAGCTTTTTACATAAAAAGCATTGATTAGCATACATTACATAACGTTCCCTTACAGAGAGTATTCCCATCATAAGTGTTTTTGTTGGTTTTTAACGATTCATTTTCTTTGTTTTCTAGATTGATTTATTTTAATGTTTTTTTTTTTCAATGTTTTTATTTTTGCATACATTTTTTTTGGTGTCCAAAGATTTTTATCTGGAGAGGAAATAAAAAAAGAATTTTTCAAATAACTTTTATTTATTTCTAGTTTTTACTTTTGCTACATTTTAGAAATGTTAAGCTAATGGGTTTTAACTGTATAACAAACAAACAACAAGAAAGAAAGAAAGAAAGAAAGAAAGAAAGAACTGTATTTGCTTAGCATTTTCTTTTTAGAAAGAAAACTAAGAAGAAAATTCCATGACATGTAGCACAGAATTTCTTCAACTAAAACTAGCATTAAAATAAAAATGTCTAAAAATAAAACCATTGGAAGAAAACTGTCAGTTGCATCAGTTTTTTGCCATATATGCAGGCAATTTGAACCAATATGAAAAAACGAGAAAAGTAAGACATAAATACAGACAAAACTGTAGCACCAAGTACGAATAACTAGCTGACATTAGCATGGCTGAAGAACGAGCGCTAGCTCTACTCACGGTTTGACCCTGTTGGAAAAGCGTCGGCGCAGAATAACAGCCACTGTGGTGAGAACCATGATGGTCGTGCACATGGCCGCTTGCACAACTTCCACGATCCCTGCTGTTTAGCTACTCACTGCCATGACCCTTCCTCATGAGTTAGGAGGTTGGCTAGTTAACGCTATTCCTATCCTTTCTTATTTCCCTGTCTCCCTACGCTTAGATCCCAGATTAACTCTTGGACAAAGAGAGTGTATGGCTGAACAGATGCCTGCATGAGAGTCGGTCTGATTGATGAGATCATGTGTAGCTAAGCTAGTCTGCTTAATGCTAAGGAGAACGGTAATCCGTGTGTGGCTGTGCGTAACTTGGAATTACAGTGGGTCAGTACAGAACCTGCTGTTCAGAGATTCATAGTAGATTCACAATTAGATTCCAACTTAAGGATACATTGAGGATATAGTTCAGGATTCCCATAAAGAGATTCAGGAGAATTTTAGTTTTAACAAAATGTTTGTGGTATATGCTAGCTAGCATCCGTTCATCAGACTTGAGAAGTGCAGAAATATACTGTATATTGTATAGCATTGCTAAAACTTACCTTCGTTGCATAAAATACACATTGGATTCTTTTCAAAATGTCTACAAATACTTAAACTCGTCTCAACCAATTCACTTTATATCATTTGTGAATGGTTTTGGTTAATGCTAAAACTGTGTTTGCACTTTGCAATACTCTTTGTATTTGGTTGAATAAAAAAACAGCTGATAATGTGACAGAAAAGGAGAAACACATGGAATGGAAGAAGAAACAACCCCAAGTACTTCCAGCCATATAATGATTCAATAAATGTAATAAAATTGTATGAATATTTATTATTTCTTTACTGTAAACACTTATTTTCCATACTGTATCTGATTTATTGCTTATCTAAAGGTCTGGGTCTGGTTTATCCTCTCAATGCACATAAAGAGACAGGAAACCTAATGAGGAAGCATCATATGTGAAAGCCTGTATTCTGCAGCTCTTTATATTAGATGAACAAGTACAGAATCAGACGTTCATTAGCAACATTAGCTAGTGGGGTCTTGTTAGTGACGGGAGGTCTCTCATTAGAGAGTCATGCCGGATTGCTGCCTGATTTCATTCTGCCTTTTTAGGTGGCTTCTGAGGTGAATAACTGAAATTCCCTGCTCTCGCTTCTCTCATTACATAAGGAGGTGTCTGATTAGGATGTGCCACTTACTGTTCAGGTAGTTTTGAAAGGTTTCGTAAAAAAAAGAAAAAAAAGAAAAAAAAAAGAAAGAAGAGTAACAGCAGAACATTAGTACTAAAGCACAGAAAAACATTGTGCACTGTGTGTCCACAGGTCTGTTTAGTGGAATTTAACTTTAAACAACATTCATTTATTTTGTGTTTTTATAATCAAATTACACAGTTTTTACCTCAGCTTTAGTTATATTATACAATATTTACCTCGCGTTGCAGTTATATTAAACAATATTAACTCAGTTGAAATCGTATTACACAATATTTACCTCAGCTATAGTCGTATTACACAATATTTACCTCAGCTATAGTCGTATTACACAATATTTACCTCAGCTATAGTCATATCACACAATAATTACCTTAGCTATAGTCATATTACACAATAAATACCTTAGCTATAGTCATATTATACAATATTTACCTTAGCTATAGTCATATTACACAATAATTACCTTAGCTATAGTCATATTACACAATATTTACCTTAGCTATAGTCGTATTACACAATATTTAGCTCAGCTATAGTTATTTTACAACGCAATATTTACCTCAGTTGTAGTTATAGCATACAATATTTACCTTCATTTTAGTTATATTTAACAATATTTACCTCAGCTGTAGTTATAGCATACAATATTAACCTTAATTGTAGTTATATTAAACAATATTTACCTCCATTGTAGTTATAGCATACAATATTTACCTCCATTGTAGTTATATTTAACAATATTTACCTAATCTGTAGTTATAGCATACAATATTAACCTTAATTGTAGTTATATTAAATAATATTTACCTCAGCTGTAGTTTATTTGACAATTTTTACCTAAGCTGTAGTTATTTTTAACAATATTTACCTCAGCTGTAGTTATATTTAACAGTATTTACCTCAGATGTAGTTTTATTACACAATATTTACCTCAGTTGTAGTTATAGCATACAATGTTTACCTAATCTGTAGTTATAGACTACAATATTTACCACAATTGTAGTTATAATTAACAATGTTGACCTCAGATGTAGTTTTATTACACAATATTTACCTTAGTTGTAGTCATATTAAACAAAATACACAATATTTATGTATGTTTGTGTGTGTGTGTGTATGTGTTTGTGTGGAGCTCTAATTACATAAATATTTAAGAAGGTGATAAAGATCTTTTTAAGTCAACGTGCCAGTGTCAATCGTGCGAGATTATTTTTGTTTGTGTGCTTAGAAACTATTAATAGAAGTAATCCGAACATCCGGAGAACGCTTTAGTCAGCAATAAGGTGAAGATGAGCAGCAGATCGTGTG
>JAAIIK010000176.1:448578-463982 GCA_014706435.1 Silurus glanis
GTGTGTGTGTGTGTGTGTGTGTGTGTGTGTGTGTGTGTGTGTGTGTGCGTCTGTGTTCATCCTACTATCCAGTGAATTATCCTACAGACTTTGATATATTATTCCAATCCTGGTTGGTTTTACAAATTGTTAAAAAAAAGCATGACAAAGGTAACATATTGCAGCTTTAACATAAGTTACACACTGTATCTTTAAAACGGTTTACGGACTGCAGCTTTAATGCAAGTTATTTACTTTAAGCTACTTACTATAGCTTTAATTCACATTACATACCAGCTCTTTAACATTATGCAGCTTTAATTTAACGTTAACAGAAGTCACATGGCATGAAATAAGATATTTACCGTAACTTTAACGTAAGTTACATACTGTCGCTTTAAGAAGTTGTATCCTGTCACATTAACGCATGTCATGTACTGTATCTATAATGCAAGTTACATACTGTAGCTTTAACTCAAATCACTTACAGTCGCTTTAATGCAATCATCATCACGTTCAACTTGTGACCCGATTGAATGGAGGGTAAAGAAAAAAAAGCAAAAATCTCAAACGAGTGATGTCATGCTGAACTTTTTGTGAATACAAATTGTGAATGCAGCTTTGGGTGGAATTTTTTCACAAAAAATAAATGTAAAAAAAAAAGAAAAATACTTGAAGTTTTTTTTCATAGCACATCTCTTGTTGTGTTGCTGAACACGTCGTCTTTCCAGGTGTGTTCAACAAAACAACGTCCATGTTCTGGTGCAAATCAGTCTGAAACTCCAGATGTGCAAAATCCACAGGCGGAAAATCGGTTCTTCCCTGAGACGAGAGGAAATGAGTAGGAGCTTCTCCTCTATTTATTTATTTCTATTTATTTCTAAGTGAGTGTGAGACACAATGCATTCTCTCTCACACACACACACACAAAGCTCCGGCGAGCCGAGAAAAAAAATGTGTGATGGCACGTCCAGAGTCAGCAGGCGACGATCCACATCGGCTAAAACTATTTCAGGAGTCTGTGCTGTGATGAGAAACACTGACACGGATTTTCTCTTCGTCTACGAAATAAGGTTGTGTTATGATTTGAAGCAAGTTGCAGCATAACGCTACAGAATACTCGATCCTTATTGGTCAGAAGGTGTTGATTAATTCACAATAACATCAGCGCTGGTTTATATGAACGCACTCGTTCCAATACATTTCCGTTTCTATAGCAACAGCTTGTTGTGGGGCATGTGTAATAGAGTTTTCCATATGGCGTAGGTATTTATTTAAGATTTACAGAAGGAGGCTCCAGTGTCAGAACTTCGGATGCTTTATACCATTAGGTGTAACTAGAAGCGGATAAAAACTACACGATACACTTTATGTGGCGAGGACAGTTACTTTAGTCCTTAACTCTGTGTTCTGTTATGTAGCTTTATGTTGTTTTATGTAGCACCAGAGTTCTGGAGGTCTCATTACACTGTGTACTGTCAGATATATATGGTTGAAATGACAATAAAAGCTTCTTGACTCGACTAGACTTTATTAATCCGTACATAACGTCCAATAAGATGATTTGAAATAAATAATCATACAAGGATGTCTTCTTCGATGGCTTACGACAGTTCTATATTTAAGCGTCTATCACTGAACAGTAAACCTCTACAATGATGGAACTGTAATGAATGGACATTCGGTGATGAGGATGAGGTTCCCTTTTGAGTCTGGTTCCTCTCAAGGTTTCCTCTCTTATACCATCTCAGGGAGTTTTCCTTAACCACAGTTGCGACTGGCTCACTCATTAGAGACAAACTTACAGGCATTAAACGTATACATTCATATTCATACTACACTGATAAGGACTAACATTATGACCACCTGCTTTGATATTGTGTTGTTGGTCCCCTTTTGCTGCTAAAACAGTCGTGACCCATCAATCATTAACAGCGTGAACTTCTTCAGCAGTTTGAGCTACAGCAGCTCATCTGTTAGATCGGACCACACAGACCAGCCTTCGCTCCACGCGTCGTCCCCCACGACCCTGTCGCCGGATCACCACTGTTCCTTCCTTGGAGCACTTTTGATAGATTCTGACCACTGCAGACCAGGAACATCCCACAAGAGCTGCAGTTTTGGAGATGCTCTGACCAAGTCGTCTAGACGTCACAATTTGTCAAACTCGCTCAAATCCTTACGCCAATTTTTCCTGCTTCTAACATCAACTTTGAGGAGAAAATGTTCACCTGCTGCCTAATAAATAAATTCACCCACTAAAAGGTGCCATGATGAAGATCATCAGTGTTCTTCACTTCACCACTCAGAAGGTTATAATGACCAATGTTATGCCTGATGTATGTAATTATTATAAACAGTCTGCTGCAATTGTTCAGGACTGCAGTTTTCATGAACGGTTTTACATTTAAGCATCTATCACTAAACACATCGACAATGATGAAACTGTACCGAATGAACATTTGGTGATGAGGATAAGGTTCTCTTTTGAGTCTGGTTCCACTCAAGGTTTCTTCGTTATGACATTGTTAAAAGCGCCATACAAATAAAACAGAATAGAATTGAATGTAGTAATTAAGTGTGGACAAGGAACTGGAAATGAAAAAAAAGCGTGTATTGATGCTAAATGTTTAAAATTGCAAAGTATTGAAAAATGTAATGAGAAGAGGGTGTGTGTATGGGTGAGAAAGCTGGGCGTACCTGATGAGCACAGCCACGCCCACGTCCTCGCAGTTCTCGTACACTCGCGCCCAGGTGTCCTGCACGATGGCGCGCTCCACGCTGCTCAGAGGCTCGGCGCGTTCTCTGCGCTCCGGCTCGGCCACGTCGTGCTCGGGCTCCATGCTGCACACACACCACGGCGGGGAGGGGGGGCAGAGAAGCGGCTGTGGGGCAGGCGGAGAGGGGCAGATGAGCGGCGCAGGGGGCGGTGAGGAGCGGCGGAGGGGGCAGCAGAAGCGCAGGGCGAGAGAGCAGAGAGCGTTGAGCCACCCTCCTCTCAGCCCTCGCCCCTCGCGACCCCCTCGGGGAGGCAGCGTGCCCTCGGACTCTCACACGTAACTGCCCACTCGCATTCGCACACACTCTCACACTCTCACAAACACACAGGTCTCCACGGGCGTCCCTGCCTATTTGGGTATCTCGTTTTTCCTTCTGCTGATGCTCTGAAAAAAGCCTCTCAGACTCTCTCACTCTTTTTTTCGCACTCTCTCTATCTGGCTCTTGCGTGTGCTCTCGCGCAGATGTTGCCGTCGCACTGAAGTTGAGGTTCCGTGAAGAGCCGAGATACAGAGGAGGAGGAGGAGAGAGAGAGATGAGTGGGAGTGAGACAGAGAGAGCGAGAGAGAGAGAGTTGATGGAGGAAAGACTGACAGCCAGCGAGAGAGAGAGAGAGAGAGAGAGAGAGAGAGAGAGAATGAGAGAAGGATGGGAGAAGGATGGGAGAATGGGGAGGGTAAGAAAGAATTCCTGTTTTACCCAACAACCCTTTCCTCTTTCTGTTCTTCGTCAACACGATTGAGCGCTGTCTCTCTTCTCGGAAGCTGTAGAACACTATAGTGCTGTGTTGCTTCCTTTGGGGAAAAAAGTCACACTGAGAAAAAGGACAAGGATGGAAAGATGGAACACACACACACACACACACACACACACACACATACACACACACACACACACACACACATTTAAAGATTATTCAAAACACTTAATTCATCAGCATGATGATTTACAAACATAATGTATGAATTGTTCTCGATCTCAAAGCTCACAGGTTCAACAGTTTCTTCTGGGATCTCAGGTTTCTTTCCATCTGCGAAAAACATTCCTGTAGGAACACTGTGTGATGTAGTGATCATTTTAGAGACTTGGTTCTTTTAATCTTGTTCATCAAACGGAACTTTTTTGAGTCATTTAGTTCACTTGGTTCCTTTGATCAGAAATTAAATAAAATGTTACATTTTCAATAAGCAGATTCCCCAACGCGCCTACATACACCAACTTTAACTAAAGTTCCAATAATGAAATTATGACACTGCAGCTAAGGACAAATTGTGATAAACAGAATCCGATCTATTACATTGTGTAGTGTCTATGGGAGTCACGTGATCAAAGGAATAATTACTCAGACCTCGGACTCATGAGATGAACTAGATGAAGATTTTGCGATGCTTTGCTCATGCGTGTCCAGTAGAAAATGAACGAATCACTCTTTGAGTGTGATGCACTATGGTCCCATCCAGTGTGTAGTATTCCTGGAGTGTTCGGCTTAAATTATTCCCATTAGTCTGTACAGGACAGGGGGGTATGGAGAAGGATGATCTGCTGTGGCGACCCCTAATGGGAGAAGCCCGAAAGAAGAAGAAGAAGAAGAAGAAGAAGAAGAAGAAGAAGTCTGTGCTCTTCATTTCATTGTGTTTTTCTCAAGGAGTGTCTGAATACATTGTAATTTCTATCTAATCAGATTTCAGCCGTCACATCACATGTTGCCGAGGTCAAAGGTATCTGCTGTAAGGCCTTCAGAAATCAGCACTGCTGGCAATACATGAGAATGAAGCTGTTGCTTTAACCAATCAGATTTCTAGATGGAGTCACTGGGGCCCTCTAGAAGGCTTCCAGAAACGTCAGCTTTTTCATGTTTTTTGTTTGGACGGTTAGAGAGCGCACTAGTCAGAGCTCGCAAACTGCATCTGTCGCAAACTGCACAAGCTCAAATAAATTTTTTTTCATTCCACCACGGCTGACAGGAGAGGAGAAATCTATTTGGTTGCACTTACAACGGACTTTTCAAGAAAAGCTGATATCAAGAAGAAAAGGCCACCAAAACAGTTCAAAACAGTCTTTAAGTTTTTCCATTAAACATTTATACTTTTATGTTTTCTTTCCGGTAGAATTTGCACAAAACCAGACAATTTCAATTTCCCAAGAATCCAATAATGCACAGAAACAATGCACAGAAATGAATGGAAATCCGGGGTGATGTGACGAGTTGAATATCGATGCTTCTGCTAGAGACGATGTATGTGGAGGTGCAGTTGTGGCTACAGTGAAAGGAGACGTGTTGAATTGTGTTCATTGGGTTTCTTGGGTATGAGATTCCTGTGTGTGATGCAGCGCTCTGTTCTTCTGCACTTCTCTCTAACACTGGTGCTTTATATAGACGTATCATCATAATGATGGGATTTAGAGGTGGAATGATTGAGGACATCACTGAAGCCTGGGGGTGAAATACACGACCTGACACTGTGTTACCTCGAGATCAGGTTTTATGAAAAAAAACACATGACTTTATCTCCACATGCAGGTGAACACTCTTCCAACTGGTGCTCAGGGACAAAATACGGTTTGAGGAGAAACATGATGATAGTAGGTCTGTAGTTTAAGAGCTGGTTGATAACCTATGCTGGAGTAGATGCTGATAAATGGATACATTTGTTGGCTAAATTGTTTTTTTGGCTTGTTTCTAGCAGGATCTTCAAAGGAACACACACAGCTCCTCGAGCGTCTCCTCAGAGAAACTTCTTCTCTTTTATATGAGCTTCAAATAAATGGTCTATTTCCCACTTCTGAAGGTCAAAGCCATTGTTTTCAATTGGTGTACACGCTTAGGACTTCTGTGTTCAAGCCTAATGTAGAGGAAAAGACAAGAAACGCGATGGCTCAGGGGCACCAGATCAACAGGACATTGTTTTATAGCACACTGAAACCGATGTTCTCACTCCGTCTGTGCTGGAGAAAAGGTTTTTACTTGGAACTGTTCACCTGTTACTGCGAATCAGTCGCTCTGAAGTAGAGCTGAAATGGATTCTGGTGCTCGCGAGGTCTGATTTATTTGTCAGGGTGAATTCATAGCTGGTCCTGGAGAAAAAGTGTGTGAAAGGGATGGAAGTGAAATCTAAATCTTTATGTTCATTCAGTTAGATGCTCAGTAGGGATTTATAGTCCATGCTCTACAGTTCAGAAACTTCTGTTAGCTCATCATCAACAGTACATTTGCTAAATCTCTCGGTAAAACTCTTCTCCATATTTAACTAGTTCACTAATACCACCTTCAAGAATATATTTACTAGGAAATTATTACACAGTGATGATCATTAACAGCATGACAGTATTATAAATACACCCCTGGTGTTCAGTAGGGTTGTGGTGAGGAGATTGCAGGAGATCTTCCACTCCAGTCCATGCAAAAGCAGATCTTTATGGAGATGGCTTTGTGCACAGGGGCACGGTCATGCTGGAACAGGTTTGGGGAAAATGTCATGCTACTGCATCCAGAGACGTCCGATACAATCGTGTGTCTGCAGCTTTGTGCTGCAGATTGTTGAAGAACCACATACGGGTGGAAAAGATGGGTGTCCCAAAACTTTTGGTAACACAGTGTAGTATGACCTGGTGTGTTCTGCTGCACAGTGTTTTTTTATTATCTTTTTATTACTGAGGATCAAAACAACCGAGTCCAACAGTCTGGCAAACAAGAGTCCCACAGTCTCCTGAGAGCTTTTTAATTAACGTGTGCATGAACAGGCGTATGGTACGTGCATGTTGTGTGTGTGTGTGTGTGTGTGTGTGTGTATTCTCAATAGATCTTCAAGGAAATGAATCCACTTACATGCATTCAGTTTCGCATCATGAGTGAAAGATGAGGATGTTTTGTCTTAAAGAAAAAGTCTTCAGGATGATGTTTTGGCTCCGTTAAGGTTCCAGATGTGCAAATATTTGTAATCAGCTTTATCTTTTTTCTTTCAGTCTGAATGTTTCGACAGTTAAAAAAAAATTATAAATGAAATTATATATAGAAATAAAATGAAAATGTATTATAGACGAAAACATTGAAAAACTTACAGTACATTAATATGTCTTAGAGTCGGATACAGAATAAAAACAAACACCATGTGAACAATGTATATACAAAATAAATTGTTTACACAATAAATTTATAAATAATACAAAAACTATTAAAAAGTATATTATTTTTAATATTATAATAGAATCTCATTATTATTTCTATTGTTATTATTATTATAGTAGTTGTATAGTAATATATAATTTGATACATTTGGTCAATTTTATAATAATTATGATAATAATAATGTTATAGGTTTTTTAATGATCATGTTTTTGTGTTTATTATGAGATTTTTATAAATCAGATAAAAGGATTTATTTTTACACAAAAAGGGATTTTTACACACTTTAACCTTTAAATATTCTTTTAGTTTAAAAGTGAGAGATTTTGGTGTATTGTAGTCATATAATAAAAAAAAAAATGCAAAGAATTTGAATAAATTTGAGATATTTTCTTACTTATTTTTCCTAACTCTCATTAACACTGAATGAAATTGCAGTAACAAATATGATATTAACATAATAATATGCAGAACCGATGCTAACGGTTTGGACCGAAGGTCACGCATCACATAAAACCCCCTACGGCGTGATTGATGGCCTCGCTGCTCTCAGCTACTCCCTGCACGTCAGTGAATTTTCTCAGGATGATTACCTGCTCCTTGCTTCTCTCTAAAATACCTTTCAAAATGCTACCCCACGCCTAAGTGCTCTCCGCTAACCCCATCACGCCTGGCGCGCTGCGTCCCCCCCCCAGCTGTCAATCAAACCTGCTGGAGGTTAACACCATCCACCACATGAAGCTCTCCAGTGTTGCTGGATTTTCTATTTCTGCTTCAGTTGAGCAAAATGTCCACAGCTGCACGAGTCTGATGTTAAATCAGTATGATTTCATCCCTGTGTCTATAAATCACTGTTAGAGACGTCTCAGACCAGACACATCTCTGATACAATAGAAACGACCCCCAAGCTACAATATCAGAATAATTATTATTCAGAATAAGAACATACTGTAAAGTATTACATGGTGGTCACAGATGCTTATTTCTGATTGGCTGGAGGACTTTTACAGATCTTTCTAATCAGCCATAATTAGGTTTCATGCATCATTAGTGCTATTGGAATGAATGTAATTATATGAATTACAAAGAGAAACATTTCTGAGGTGTGATTGATGGGAGGGCAGCGACAGACACCTGATCGGATGCTGAGCTGATGTTCTTCAGCTAGGGTTCTTTTGCTGGGTTCCCACTAGAAGGTGTTTTGATTGTGCTAAATTTCACTCGATACGTAAGTGTGCCAGTGTGTGTGTGTGTGTGTGTGTGTGTGAATTAAGGCTGGGTGATGTAACAGAAAATATATCACCATAACTATGTTTGATACACGATGAAATGCATCAAGATCCTTTAAACCAAGGCTAAGGATCATTGAATTTACTTCCTACACAGGATAAAAACAATCCATTTTTAACCTGGAAAAAAATCTGCAAATGTTTGTTATATTGATGTTAAAATTATACCAATAATTCAGAAAGGTGTACCACGAGATAACTCATCGCAATGTTGATATTATACGGTCGAATCGCTCATCCTGATCAAGTCCAGGATTAGTCTATCGTTCCTGTACTGGAATCTCCAGCTTCAATATTCCTCCAGTTCCATTAAAACTCCTCCTTTTCCATTTACTCAAGTACTAAAAGTTCTTGCTTTTTAACTGGACTTCGGTATGAAGAGTGACAGTAGTGATGTATGAGAACTGAATAATGGATGAACCCACTGTTCCTTTCACATCAGAACTTTATAGAGTTTTCTATACACACACTGTGGGTGAACCCTTACTACACACACACACACACACACACACACACACACACACACAGCAGAACCGTGAGGTTATTCCGGGACCCTCATCACAGCTTCTCATCTAACAGATGTTTTCACCACAAAGTAGGTTGGAATTTTCCTATTTCTATTTTCTGAAATATAGTAGAGTAGATATTTATTTGCTCGCCAACTGAAGCCTGGCAAGATTTGAGCTTTTTTAAAGAACCGGTTGATCATTGGTCGATCCTGATGCCGTACACTCACCATCATCATCAGTGCAATTCAAGATACATCTTCACAATTCATCAGGTCAGATGACGACAACCGGTTTGACCATTCCGCATTTAATGACTTGTGAACCGATGCTGAGATGTTTTAGGGCTGAAGACTATTCAGGTGAAACCATTTTCATATATTTTGATCAACAACATGACCGTAAACATCTGATCATGTAGGAAACAGTAGACCATTGAACGCAATCGATTTGTACCAAAGCGTTCGCAATTTGCGAACTTTGTGACGACACTGAGGTCAAACGTCGTTTTGAGGATTTTATTTTGGATCGAAGAAATGTTCCAAAGCACCTGAGAAAACTCCTAATGTTCAGGAGACTTTGTTTTGAGATCTTCAATGATCCTCTCGTGCCATCTCGTGGTACAAGTGAGGACACATTCACACACACACACACACACACACACACTCACACACAGTCTGAACACACACTCGCTCCTCTCCAGGGTTTTTTTGGCCACAAGTTGAGCTACACGTCAGAGTGCAAGCCTTGGACTGGTGAGCGGACGTGTGCGATGACCTCAGCAGTTTGTGCGCATCAGCTGACGCTGGCACACACCGGAAGACATGCAACGGAAGGTGGAGATGCCGATCAACGAAGGTAATGATGACAAAAAAAAAACGGATTTCATGCATATTGCAAACACACACACACACACGCACGCGCACGCAGATCGTGCAAACGCATCACACACGGGTGAGCACAAACCCTCCATCCGTCATCGAGGCTCTGAAATGACATCATTCTACACTAAACTGTGTCTTACATCATTAATACAGCGTGCAGACTCTCCTTAATAACACGTGGACCACTGTTTTTTTTCCTCGTCCTCATTTCCGGTTTGCTCTCTAGCGGTGCTCATAAACACGCCATTCGTTCAACAAATAACTGCGCATTCTAGACGCATTCGCATAATACACACATGTACATATTTAATATTCAATATTTAAAGCATTCTGGACGAGTGTATCCTTCTAATTATAATTACTGTGCAATGTTTATTACGCGTTACTGCACGTCTATGATGCGGAAAGCACCGCATATCAACACTCCGGCGTGAAACACGGGCTCTGCCCAACTTTGTTCCGTTTGCAATTCCCAACACGGACTGATATCGGTGTGACACCGTCTAGTGAAATCCAATACAGCGATTGAAACAAACTTTTACCCCCAACAGTGAAAAAGCTAATTATTTATAAATATAAAATTAATTACACAGCAACTTGATATTTACATTGAAATGGCATTAAATCTGAATATATTCCGTGTGTACTATAAGATAACGTTTCCGATTATTTGCATATAGATTTTGGATTTTCAACACACACACGCACACACTTCAGATACACAAATGAGGTGGTATCAAATAGTTTGAACGACTCGTTGCGGCGGCGTCGTATGTCAAACGTACGTCGTGTCGTTTTGCCCAGTTTCACACAGAATTTCACGTTTTCTCTTCATCCATGATGAAATCGCAGACGTGGTAATGCACGTGCTCAGCACCAGTTAGCGCCATAAGTCTCGAAACCTTTTGATATGATGTTTTTACAATATTTACAATTATAGGGTTTGTTATAATATTCAATTGATTTGACTAGTCTGCTAGTTAGTTTTACAACTGTAATAACCACTCAGTAACAACTCTCATAACTGCACCAATAATTAGTGTTTAATTAATTAACTAATTAACTAAATAAGTAACTAAAAAAGTTTATATAAATGAACAAAAATTCACTACACTTTTTCACACACACACACACACACACACACACACACACACACACACACACACACACAATTTCAAGATTCAGTTGAAGTCTGTAGTGTTTAAATAGATAATAAATGTAATAAATGCCACACCATTACCGCACAAGGACACTTTACACCACACCTTACTGCACACGGTCACTTATGGACACTTTACACCACACCAGACCGCACACGGACACTCTATGGACAATCAAAAACCATGCTTAAATTGTTTACTGTTGTTTACTGTTAACCTGCAAACTGCTATAAAAATTTTTATTTATATATATATATCTTTATATCCTTATATATTCTTATTTTTATATAGTTTTTATACTTTATTTATCTGCCTTCTTTTTCTCTGTTTTTATTTTTTATTTATTTATTTTTTTCACCCCATTTTATTCCCTAATGCCAGACCGGACAAATTTACATTTGTTTTTTGCTCAATAAAGATCAATAAAGTATTCTGATTGATTCTGATAACTTTTGGTTTAAAATCCGTGGAGTGGAGATGTGAAATTGTTAATAAATGGACGGTGATGTTTTCTGCTGCAGGGTTTTCCATCGCTGGCCCCTCATCCACTCCCCGAAAGCGGCAGGTACGTTTTTCCGCCCGCCATGACATCCTGCTCCTGCGTGAGGTCATCGCTCAGAACCCGTTCATCTCGAAGGAGTCGGGTCGGATCTGGGCTCGAGTGGGCGAGATCGTTACGGCGGCGCTGCAGGACGAGAACTTCGAGGTGGACGGACGCAGGTGCCGCGAGAGAACCATGCTGCTGCTGGATTACTACAAAAAGCAGGATTTTCCCAGCCTGCGCAGGTTAGCAAGAACATCACAAGGAACACACACGGAGGTTCGATTCCAGGATTCTACATTCCCATTATATACTTTTCTTTTCTTAGTCTCTTTTAACAGTTTGACAAAAACGACACTTCCGTGTTCACACCGTGCTTTTAATGTTTTTTTCAATTCATTTTAAAATTAAAAATAAAAATAATTTGTCTTCATTTGTCTTGAGGTTTGGCACGGAGAGACTCTACGCTCAGAAGGAGGACCTGCTGCATGAGGTCCTTGAGCTTGAAGCTGAGAAGAACTTGATAGCGAGTGGTGAAGGGAAATACCAGGATGGAGAGATGAAAAAGCGATCGCTGGAGGAGCTCACGCTGCCGGAGCCGGACAAACCCACCGTGCTTCCGGTTGCTGCAGCGGCGCCTACAGGTGAGGAGACGATCATAAGGACATCTGAAGACTAACACTATATATAAAAAGCACACTGATGTATTAAGATCATTCCGGTTCTCCTGCAGCGTCGGGCTCATTGGAGCCGGAGGAACAGGAGGACCTGGTGGAGCTGTCGGCGCCTACAGCTAAGCGGCCGTGCCAGTGCTGCTGCCAGACGTACTCTGAGATCCTGAGCTTCCTGGAGAAACGCTCGGAAGCCGAGCAGCGGTTGCGCGAAGAAGAGATGGCGCTCCGCAGAGAAGAGCTCGAGATCCAGAGGAGCAAAATCGCCCTGGAGCGCGAACGACTTGGTGCTGAGAGGAAGGAACGTGAGCGGCGCTTTGAGCTGGAGAGCCAGGAGAGGCAGGTCATCCTCGACCTGCTCAAGGAGAAAGTTCTCAAGAGCGAAAAGAACCCAGAGTGCTGAATTTTTTTTAAACACAACGTAGCAACAAGTAGTAAGGACTCGTTTTGCTAACACTTTTTTTTCCCTACTTTGTATTTGTGCAGGAGTTTTTAAACAACGAATTCGAACAATTTATTTGGGACGATGTAGATAGATAGATAGCGGACTGTTGTGTAGTAGCTAGCTGACACCTAGCTCGCTTATTAACTTTATTTCTACATCGTAGCACTTTACAAAGGGTTTATCACAAACACTAGCACTCGAGTTTAGGGCTCAGTGATTTGACAAAAAAAATCGAATCACGATACATATTTCTACGATATATTAGTTTAGTAACAAACTGCCAGCAAAACTACAGTAAATTGTTTTTAATCTATCTAAAAAAAAAAAAAGAATGTATTAAAAATATAAAAAATTATATTAATTAACATGAATTAAATTTGTAAATAAATTACATATGAAATTTTTTTATAAATAAGGATTCAGTAGAAAATCTAATATCAGTTGATTCAATCAGGCTTTATGAGAATTATCATAAATAAATAATGTAAAAAAAAAAAAAAGCTATAATTTATTACACTTAAGCCAATGTTTTTATCTGTAATGAAATGAAATAAAATGGGAACACGGTTGCCAGTGCGACTTTGCGAGCACAAAGTCGCTAAAGACATCGAGCGTAACCGTGTTCGCGTTTTATTTCTTTACACGATCGTTCAGAAGTGACGACTTTTTTTTAATACTTAACATTTCATCATGAATTTTTTTTGAAAACGAACTTCTCTAAATTGTAACTGATATCTCACAGTTCGATCGTAAAAAGTCTGTAACGGTAAATGAAGAATCTTTAGCTAGCATTGCTCTGCACGTATTCGCTAGCTACAATGAGAGAAACCTATTTATGTTTAATGTTTTTTTATTAAAAAGTGCAAATACTGTCAGCAGAAATATCGGCAAAATTTGTTCATGTAATTTGGTCAAGAAAAGCTATGTGGGCCGGGGGGGGGGGTACTTACTTTAGCCTAATCCTAAAGAACTCTTGCAAATTTTTGCGATTGAAAACTTTTGTGATGTTATTAAAAATGCTGAATAATTGTGTTTAGACGATAAGCAGTTAGATTGGATTGGTCGATTTCGAGCACATATCGCCTGCTAGCATACCACTCGTTGTTCCTACTGAAAAGCATTTATTCCTATAGCATGACAATATCTCGTATATGAGGTCATGGGCATCGGTGAAGATGGAAGTTGAAAGGAACAAAATAGCTAGCTAGCTTTATTTAGCTGCTTTCTTTATCTTAAACTACCTAGTATGGGCGTTCAAATCCAGCCATCTCGCTAGTTTAATAGTTCCCTGAGGTAACCGCTAATAAACTGTTCTCGAGCTCTCATGCTACACAACCGGTTCTTTTTTTTGTTTGCTAGCTCACAGGATAACGTTAGGCTTATCGAAGCTTGGCAGCAAGCTAGGAACTATTAAGCTTTTGCAATATTAAACTAGCTTGTTATGTAAATTTTTTTATTTTAATTGATTTTATAAATACCCTCTCAAGATCGCTGAATCTACTTGAGAACTACTTTATTTTGTAAGTAGAACTAAGCTAACCTCATTATCATGCCAGGAGATATGTAAAATTTATTTATATTTTTTTTGTGGCTAATTCATTGTATCGGAATTAATACCAGCAACTGAGCAATTATTTCATTGTGTAAGTGCAATAAAAAGCTAAGCTAAGCCTAGCTCATCGGCAGGCTAGATAGTGATGCGTAAACTATTTTATTGTTTTAGTTTTTTTACGTTTTTTTGTTGTTGTTGTATTTGATTATGTTTGGGTTTGGAGTTGATGCACGATCTCTGTTTTGCTAGAAAAATTTTGCTAAAAAAGTTGCTAGCAATCTACATTATATTGGCAAAAGTATTGGGACAGCTGATTTTTTTTTTCCCAGCCATATCTGGTTCTTCCCCAAACGGTTGTACTGTATTGGATGTCTATGGATGTGGAAGCATGAAATTTTCCCTTCACTTGAACTAGGAGACCCAAACCTGTTCCAACATGACAATGCCCCTCTCCACAAAGCTCCAGCTCGTTTTGCTATAAAAAAGATCTGCTTTTTATGGGTTGAATTTGGTCTAAGATCTCCTGCTATAGAGCTCTTGAACATCTTTGGGATGAATGTAAACACTGGCTGCACCCCAGGCCTCCTCACCTCACAATCTCCACAATTCTCCACAAAATCTAGTGGAACATCTTTCCAGAAGAGCTTATTATAAGAGCAAATGGAGACTGAATGTGGAACGGGATGCTCAGAAAGAAGCACATACCAATCTTATGGTCGTCAAATTCGAGTCTTATTCAGACGTCTTTTTTGTGTTTTTCATTGTTTTATTTCCTCTAACGCATTTCTATTCTAACTCGAATCGAACCGTTGCCGCGTGTCATCGACGACTTTCAGGAAGTACAATTGGAATTCTTTTCTTGTAGATGTTAGAAGCCGCTGTAGATGTGAAGTCAGATTTTACATACAGTAACCAAGTCACGCTTCATGTTTACGCCGTGGAATATTTATTACGCGCTGCCATTTTTTTTTATTAGCATTCTTGTTGCACTCGTAGACTTGAATCGACGACCCTTGCTAAAAAGAAGTGCTAATATTTAACAGGAATATTCCAGGGCTTCACCTGTACGTATTTTTAGCGATATTATTTTTGCTAAGTGGAAAAGGAGTTGACACTACTGAAATATTACACAAAATATGATTCTTTGGATTACACAGCTTTATATTGTGAATAAAAGTTTGAATAATTGCTTTGCATTGAATTTGTCATCATTATTAGTAATAATTAAAGCCTAGTTCTAGATTACTGAGTCACACAGGTGCTACTACAGTACAAGACTGGACTCATGGAACTCGTTCCTGGCGCCTCTGAGGAACGTTCAACCTCTACAACTTCTTTTCAGTCTACCACCAGTCAATTTCTCCCTCCACTGGCTTCCAGTAGCTTCTACATCTGATTTCAACACTGATCCCCTACCACTCCTCTACTGATCCCTCCATCCTTCACTACTGATCCACTGATCCCTCCATCCTTCAC
>JAAIIK010000176.1:477021-487658 GCA_014706435.1 Silurus glanis
TGTGTGTGTGTGTGTGTGTGTGTGTGTGTGTGTGTGTGTGTGTGTGTGTGTGTGTGTGTGTGTGTGTGTTTATGTAAAGGAAGCCCATGTATATAAATACAAACAGCACCATATTTCTCAGACAAGAACTGTGCATGTGTACTGATGCCATCTCGTTTTTTGTAATTATTTTTTAGCTTGTTCGGGATATAATGGATAAAATAAAACGGAGTTAGGTGTGAATTACAGGATTTATGTGTACAAATATATATCTAAATAAATCCTGTTTGGCTATACACATGCACAGTGGGAAGTTTTTAATTTTTTTTACTTTACATTTCACAAGTAAGCGGAAATGCTGTTAACTGTCCGAACTCTTTCTATTTATTATCATTTCCTTTTTATTTTTACTGTAACAGAGATTTTTTTTTCCTTAGCTCATATTTTTTAGTTGGCTCTGAGATAGATTGGTGAGGTCGAACTAATTTTGTTTCAGTTTGTTGCTGTATTAATTGGGTTGAAGGTGCTGGTGATGGAATGTGTATACACACACACACACACAAAAGTTTTATTTTAATGTGATGATAACATTTCATAACACTGCATGTGCCTCTGTGCAGTGATGATGGCCAAAGAGAAGCCACCAATCACCGTGGTGGGAGACGTTGGAGGTCGAATCGCCATCATTGTTGTAAGTATTGTTTACATTCTTACACACACACACACACACACACACACACACACACACACACGCACACAAATAATGGTACTAGTGGTTACGTGCAATTTATTATTTTATTTTTTCTTGTAACCTAATTTTTTTAAATACAGTGTATGTGTAGTGTAAGAATTGCTCCACTAGAGGGAGACAGAAAAGCACAAGGCCTAGGATTAAGATTGAAGATCTGAGCGGTCCATCAGGAGTAAAATTAACTTTCAGTATTTAGTTGTTTGTGAAGTTGAAAGTTCTAAATACAAAATAAATAAAAAAAACAAAATAAAAAAAAAAAAACACGTTAGAATTGCAGCCTTGGTTATGACATTTCATGTTTTCTTATCATTTATTTTTTCATGATTTTGTTCTCAGCCTTTTAATGTCTGGTGTGGGGAAAAAAAATAGAAGCTCCAGTCATTTTTATTATAATTAAAATTTTATATATAATACAAATGATAATAGATCTAATAAAAAGCCTTTGATAATCACCTAAGCATCTTGATTACTAATTGTAGTAGTAGTAGTAATAATAATAATAATAATAATAATAATAATAATAATAATAATAATAATAAATGCATTAATGTGTAGCACTTATTGCTCTAAACAATTAAATTATTGTGCACATAAAGTAAATTTTTTTTTATTCATTTAATATTTTAATTTAATAATAATAGCAATAACAACAATAAAAATACAATATAAAATACAATCAAATAAAAATCTAATGTATTTCAAATAAAAGATAAACAGCTCAGGTTATTTAAATGTTATCAAAAACAAAACTTTGTGTATTTAATATTTATTTTTTAAGGATGACATCATCGATGACGTGGAGGATTTTGTGGCAGTGGC
Source organism: Silurus glanis (assembly GCA_014706435.1). Taxonomy (NCBI): domain Eukaryota; kingdom Metazoa; phylum Chordata; class Actinopteri; order Siluriformes; family Siluridae; genus Silurus; species Silurus glanis. The sequence continues at coordinate 478,571 of JAAIIK010000176.1, forward strand.
GGAGATTCTGAAGGAGAGAGGAGCGTATAAAGTCTACATCATGGCCACTCATGGCCTGCTTTCAGCCGACGCCCCGCGTCTCATCGAGGAGTCGCTTATAGACGAGGTGAGGACCATTTTCTTCTTCGTACCTTTAAAGTGTAACTTGTGTACTTAATCTACATGAGAACCTCAGTTAGTGATTGTGAAAGCCTGAGCCTAAGAACAGTATGTGCTTCTTTTTGAACATCCCATTTCACATTTAGTCTCCGTTTGCTCTTATAAGAAGCTCCACTCTTCTGTGAAGATGTTCCACTAGATTTTGTGGAGATTCATTCAACCCCAAGGGTGTTGGTAAAGTCAGGAAGTGATGTAGGTGAGGTGAGGAGGCCTGGAGTGCAGTCAGCATTCACATTCATCCCAAAGGTGCTTAGAACTCTTTAGCAGGAGATCTTCTACCAAATCCAACCCATGTAAAGCAGATCTTCAAGGCGCAAGCTTTGTGCACAGGGGCATTGTCATGATGGAACAGATTTGGATATTCTAGTTCAAGTGATGGTAAAGATCCAAAGATGTCCTGTACTATTGTGTGTCTCCAACGTTGTGTTATCAGTTTGGGGAGGAACCATGTGTTGGAAAAGCCGGGTGTCTGTGTGAACGTTCCAGCTGATCTTCACCTGCTGTTTAATGTCACCGCTGCTGCTTTTAAAGTGACGTTATGGCTTGCAGAACTCGCCTGCGTTAATCTCCTCTCGCGACGCGTCTCTTTGTTCCTGAAGGCGTTCACGGCGAACTGCGGCGTATAAACACGCGAACGTTTATGACTGTAAAGCTCTGTTTACACGTGGTGGAGCTTCCACATAACATTAACGACAAACAGATTCTCAAAACGTGTTAAGTGAAGGAGGATAAAGAGAGAGAGAATGTTTGTTTGTTTTTAGACGTGACAACAGTTAAAGGCTTCGCAAGTCTGTAACCATAACAACAACTTATTAATGTTAATCTAGTTTTGTGAGTTAATGGGCATTTATCGCTGCTATAATGTAAGCGAGATCGTGATCTGACCTGCTTTACAACCAGAAATGTAGCTAGAAACGGATCAAAATGTTGGTATGATGGGAACAAAGCGCTTTTGAGCCGTGATCAGTTTTCAAATCTGCTGATGAAAAGATGAAGAATTTACAGATGAATGGGTGAATATGAACAGATTGATGAATAGATATTAATATTTGCTGGATGGAGGAATAAATAGATCTACTTTTTAAAGGACAGAAGCTTCGATAGATGAATAGGTGGATTTAAGAAAAGATATTCTGATGGATGGATTAATAAATAATAAAAGAATACAAGCATATACAGATGAATAGTTGATAATAGATGGATGGATGAATTGATGTTCTGATGTAAGGATGGACTGATAGATGGATTGGTGGATGGGCAGATATAACATCATGAAAGGACATGATGAAAAGAACAGAAGAATATATAGATGAATAAGTTTTTCTGGTGGATGGATGGATAAATAGCTATTCTGATGAAAGGATGGAAGCATATACAGATGAATAGTTGATAATAAATGGATGGATGTTCTGATGTGAGGATGGCCTGATGGATGGATGGATTGATACACTTCTGAATAAATGGACCAGATATACTGATGAAAGAACAGGAACATAGAAACATAGACCATATAAATGAAGAGGTGGATAAACACTGTAAAAGTATTCACTCACCATCCAGATCACTGAATTCAGGTGTTTCAGTCACTTTGATGGTTACAGGTGAATAAAATCATCACCTGCGCATGCAGACGCTTCTACAAACATTAGTGAAAGAATGTGTGGCTCTCAGGAGCTCCGTGAATTCCAGCATGGTACCGTGACAGGAAGTCACCAGTGCAATAAGTCCAGTCGTGAAATTTCCTCACTACTAAATATTCCACAGTTCACCGTTAGTGGTGTTGGAACAAAGAGGAAGCGACTGGGAACGACAGCAACTCGGCCACAAAGTGTTCGACCACGTAAAACCACAGAGCGGGTCAGCGGATACTGAGACACGTAGTGCACAGAGGTCACCAACCTTCTGCACAGTCAATAGCTACAGACCTCCAAACTTCATGTGGCCTTCAGATTAGCTGAAGAACAGTGCGTAGAGCTTCATGGACTGGGGTTCCATGGTCGAGCAGCTGCATCTGAGCTTTACATCACCAAGTGCGATGCAAAGCATCGGATGGTGTAAAGCACGAGGCCACTGGACTCCAGAGCGGTGGAGACGTGTTCTCTGGAAAAGATAAACTGATGGATAGATGGATAAATAGACACTGATTAAAAAAAATGGAGAAGCAGATACAGGTGAATGGGTTGCTCTGAATAGATGCAATGATGGATAGATTGGATGGATAAGTAGATGTAGAATATGTAATAAATAAGGTAGTAAAAATAACTCCCAACGCTTCCTCATGCAGGTGGTGGTGACCAACACGGTTCCCCATGAAATCCAGAAGCTTCAGTGTCCCAAGATAAAGACAGTGGATGTCAGTATGATCCTGGCTGAAGCTATTCGTCGCATCCATAATGGAGAATCCATGGCTTACCTGTTCCGCAACATCACTGTGGACGACTAATGAGCATCTGGAGTCTTCATGCTGATCCAGGACCAGCTTGGAGTTTCTTTCTCTGGTGCTTGGTGGTTTCAGATCCTCGTTTATTCCCTTAAGAAAGAAAGTTTAGCAGTATGAAGATCTTCCCTGTCTCGCCTCAGCATGGAGGAGAAGAAGAGATGGAGAAACACTACGTCATTCCGTGTCTGTTGGAGAGATCATGGCTCTAACTGTGTTATTCTCACTTCCAGTACTTATTTTTGTGTGAAATATGCACTACACCATAAACGCCCTGTTCTAGATATTCTCTTCTGCTTTTTAGGCCTGTTGGTGACGTCATGAAAACGGTGGACCAATAAATAAAAAAAAGTCAAAAAATCTTTTCATTCATATTCTTTCTTCAAACATTGTGACAAATTTTTAGTTGAAATATTAACAAATGGGTTACAGATGAATGGATCGATACATGACTGAAGATGGATGGATAATAGATATACTGATGGATGGAAGCGTATACAGATACATGGGTAGATATCTCAATGGATAAATGGATGTATAGATTAATAGATTTACTAATGGATGGATGGATGGATGGATGGACAAAAGCATACACATATGAAAGGATGGATATACTGATGGATGGATGAATGGTAGGAAGGATAGAGGAAGCATATACAGATGAATAAGTGGATATATGAATGGAGGGATATACTGGATGGATAGATAAATAGATATACTGATGGATGGATGTATGGACAAAAGCATATAGAGATAAATGGAAATATGGATTGATGGATGGAAGGATGGACAAAAGCACACACAGATGAATGGATATAAGAATGGGTGGATATAGATATGAATGAATGGCTGGATGGCAAAAGCATATACAGATAAATGACTGGATAGATAGATAGATGGATGGATGGATAGATTAATAAAAATACTGATGGATGAATAAATGGATGGATGAAAGTATATATAGATGAATGGATATATGGCTGGATGGATAAAAGCATATACCATTGAATTATTGGATGGATGGATGGATAGATGGATGGACAAAATATACAGACAAATAAGTGGATATATGAATGGATGGATTTGCTGATGGATGAATAGATATACTGATGAATAAAAGCACATAAAGATGAAGGGGGGGATATTTGAATGGATGGATGGAAATATAAATGGATGGTTAGAGGAATGAAGGGATAGATACTAGCAGATGATTGATATATAAATGTGTATGGAAAGATGGAGAGATAGAGATGGATATAATGAAGGCTGGATAGAGAGATGAATGAAAACTCCATGAACTGGATGGAAAGTCACTTGGCTGTTGAAGAAGGGATTCTCTGGTTTAAAACAGTTCCGATTCTGAGTGATTTCAGGAAACAGGACTTCCTGAAGTCAGTGGAATTGCAGAAGTTACACTCGTCTGTGAAGTTAGAGGAAGTGTGAGGGGGAATTACCTTCATCTGAGTAAGAGTATGTTAAAATAATCACATTGCACACAGCTCCCTATAAACACATGATACAATCTTGTGATGTCACACAGCAGATTAAAACCAAACGCTAAAGTTAGAAGTGAGTCACGTCACAGTAAATCGTACTGCGCTCGGTCATCTTACACTCCACGAAACGTAGGAAATGCATTCTGGGTAACGTGTCAGAGACGCTGTACTTGTTCCAAACTCCGCAGGTGACCTTAAAGCTGCTGTGGAGCTTGGACCAAGTCCAGAGGCAAAGACAATTCAGTGCCCCTGATCGGAGGAAATATGAGTGTGTGTTTGTTCGTTCGTTTATTCACTACTTAATAACATGAATTATTTAATTTATCTGCAAACAGAAGGTGTTTATTTTTCTACTTACACAATCGTTTAATTACACATTCATTCATTTATCTACACGAATATCTGCTTACATTTATTCATCCACTCACATTTTATTTACTTGGGTATCATCCATCCATCCATCCATCCATCCATCCAATACAAGATTCCTCATATATTCATTCATGCATCCATTCATTCATCTAATTATTCATATATATATATATATATTTATAAACTGATTAATTTGTAATCATTATTTATATATATTCACTTATTCTTGGTTTGAAAGAGGCAGATGTAGAGGATGAAGTAGTATAGAGACGGATGATCTGCTATTGCGACCCCTAATGGGAGCAGATGAAAGAAGACGACGAAGAAGAACAAGAAAAGATAGTCACTCTTTCATTAATTTTTCATTCACACATTCATACACTTGTGCAATCATTTGTTCATTTATTTACTCATATAACGGTATTCATCCATTCACTCAGTCATTCTCTCCTCTTTATTTACTTCAGAAACATGATTTATTTCTATATGAAGAATTTCCTTTATCTGTTCATCATTCATTCATTTAGTTTTATAAAGTCGTTCATTCATTCATTCATTCATTCATTCATTCATTCATTCATTCATTCACATTCACACATTTCTTCCATTCAATTACTGTGCCAGTAAGGAAGACATTTAACAGGAATAGAATCTGGTGTTGTTCTGTACTCACCATTTCTTAAACAGTTCTTGTGTGTGTGTGTGTGTGTGTGCGTGTGTGTGTCTTTGTTTTAATTCTCAAACTGTAAAAAAAAAAGGCTAAAAAATACTACATTTTAAATCTGTAATTAAGTCAGAAATGTTCAGCGACTGCAGTGAAGGTTTGAGATCAGGCACTTACCTGAAGATGAAGTTGAGGCAGAATGGAACATCTCTGGAGTGCAGTATGTGACTATATGCCCTGAGAATGTAACCTGTTTTAGTGTTTGTTTGTGTGTGTGTGTGTGTGTGTGTGTGTGTGTGTGTGTGTGTGTATGAGCCTGTTCCAAAGAGGAACTAGACAGCAACTGACTGTTGGCCACTTCCTTGTGTGAGACAATGTGCAGCTATCAGAGCTGAGCTGGGAAACGGGAAACACACAGACAAGGTCGGCTTTGTGCGTGTGCGTGTGCGTGTGCGTGTGTGTGTGTGTGTGTGTGTGTGTGAGTGTGTGAGTGTGTGTGAGTATGTCTGTGATTCGTGTAAGCATGTGTATAATTGCCATTTAAGGCAATCAAGTTATACTTGTGTGTGTGTTGTATAATGTATGATTATAATTTCCTATCCTTAAATCCTTCAGTAAAAACACTTTGGACTGAACAGTAATAAAAATAACACTAGAAGTTCCACATTAGTTGATATTGTATAAACTCTGATACTCAGCTAAAATCCAGTGATATAATCCTGAACAACGGAAACGTTATTGAATATTTCTCACTGTGACGTCATGGAAAGAAGTCGTCTGTACAGCTGAGGTCGTACGCTCACGTTTATGCCTCGCTGATTCCTGCATGCATGTTAGATGCGGTCCACAAGACACAATAATACCCGAATCTACACCGAAGGTAACGCCTGCTTGAGTCTGTGTGAGACCGTGTGCTGTTCACTGGACGATTGACAGCAGTGAGGGGTGTGTAAACTTTTGAGCACGATGTAAATTTTGTCTCCTGGTTAATACCAAATGAAATAAAATAACACTAGACACTCGTTCCTTAATCCCCAGAGCATCTTATGTTTCACGATTGTATGTCGAATGAGCCGTTACCATAGAAACGATACGCGTTGATATAAAACTGACCAATCAGCATCCAGAATTCAGCAATGTGTTACTTCGTACACCCAGTTTCTGTCAATCTGGTGGTGATATTCAACCGAACCTACAAACAGGTTCAGCACGTGATGTTGTAGACCTGCAGTTTGTTAATTATTGTACTGTGAAAAAGTATTCACCCCCCTTCTGTTTTTCTGCAATTTAAATTTATTTGTCCATTTAAACCATTGTAGAAGCGACAGCTCCTTCTTCTGTGTCCTGGGGAAGTGGAAGCTCAGTATTTAAGGCTCTGGGTTACTGACAGGTCAGTGGGGTTTCAAGCCCCGGTATCACCAAGATGACACTCTTGGGGCCCCCGATCCAGGCCCTTAACACTTTATGCTCCAGGGTTTCTGTATTATAGCTGATCCCAGCTGTGTAACATTGCTGTGATATGAAAAGAAAGAGCTGTAATGTACAAATGACAAATATAAAGCACCTTCCTTTCTTTTTCTTTCTTTATACCAGTTCATGTATATGTGCACTCACATACTGTAACCAGCAGGGGGCAACACTGACAAACCAAATTCGATCTCTTTTCATTAGATAATTTATCTTAAATTAATTCGTCATTAAAATACAGCAAGAAAGTGATGAATTAAAGTAAAATCTTCATGAAGATTAACAAAAAGAATTATTCGGTTTTTGAAGAAAAAAGCGCTCTGTCCATTACATAGTGAGTTTACAATTTTTTATGCTGTTTTATAAACTTTACTGGACAACATGTTAACCTGGAGAACAGAATTCCCATAATGCACTTTGACATCAGTATTGAATAGCGAGAAAGTTATTATTTCAGAAAAAGTACAATCTTTCATAAATAAATAAATAAATATCTAAATAAATAAATACAAACACATTCAGGAGTTTATTTTCTTCTTGGAAACACTTTTTATTCCTGCCTGTACAGTTCATATAAAAAAAAATTAAATAAAAGACAACATTTTTATCATTTTAAACATTTTATAAAAAAGTGCATATGGACAAATTCATAAAACGCCAAATTTATCAACCAGAAGATGAAATACATTTGTTTTTATACACATATATTTCCCTCTTCATTCCTGTAAACATTATAATGATAATGGTTTCCATACAATCTTTAAATATCATCAGGTAATTTACATGTAGATCACACACACACACACACACACATTATTTATATACAATATGTTATGTTCATTTGGTACCTTAGAGGTGCCAAAACTTCTGCACCCAGAGTATAACATTTTTTTTTATTTTTTCAAATGAGAGTTTCAACTTTACAATGAAATCGGTTTTAATCACATGACCACAAGCCTTTCAGCTTCATTGTAATTCTAAGCTGGTAGGTGATCACAGGAAGCCCTGGCTGAGCATGAAGAACCTGAGAAACAGATATGAACACCATCGAACCAAACAACAATAAAGAATCTTTACAATATGGTGAAAGTACTGAGTATTGAATTTCCAAAAAAACCCGCAAAAAACGCAGAATATTTTCTGAACATTGATCGAAAGTCTTTTCTGGAGCAGCATAAAACATTTCAAAGTGTTTTTACGAGTTCTTTACCTTTGTGTTCATTTATTCATTTATTTCTTCTCCTTCAGTTCCTCTCACACCTGCGGTCAGGAGGCAGAGAGGAATTCTGGGTGGTGAAGAATCTGCTCAGGGTTTTCCTGTTTCTGTTCATTTTCCTCTCCTGCATGAAAGAACATAGCAGAGAAGATCTGAAAGTTCTGGAGAAGAGAGAGAGAGAGAGAGGTATGGAGGTGTCATTCGGTGAACATCTTGGAGATGTTGCCTCCTGAAGAAACGTCCTGAACATGTGTGATGTTTGCGTTTAGGACACTGTGCAGCTGTTGGTTTTATTCATCGGAGGTCTGAAGTTTGCGTCTTTAGGATACGTCTCCCGGCGTCGCCTCAGTGCTGGGCTCAGGCGCCTGGGAAGGTTGGTTTGCTGGAGAAGTTCTTTGAACACCTCCACGACATGCTCGTTCTCCTTCGCCGATGCCTCCAGGAAGTTGTTGTTCCAGTCCACCTCCACCGTTGCCAGGACGTCTTCAGAGCGCACTTGTCTGCACTCTTCAAGGTCGCTCTTGTTTCCGACCACCACAATGGGGGTGAACTTGTCCTCCTTGATCTCCAGGATCTCATCGCGCAGATTCTTGACCGTCTCGAGAGACTCTGCATCGTCGATGGAGTAGACGAGCGCAAAGGCATCGCCGTTACGGATGGAGAGCTTGCGCATGGCTGGGAACGAGTAGCTGCCGCTCGTGTCCAGGATCTCCACGCTCACCTTGACGCCCGAGAACTCGTACTCTTTGCTATGCAGCTCCTCCACCGTGCGCTTGTGCTTGGTCTCGAACGATTCGTTCAGGAAGCGACGGATCAGAGAAGTCTTGCCTACGCCGGCTGCTCCCATGAACACCAGACGCACCTGGGTCTTCTCCTTCACTTCCAGAGACATGGTCTTGGAAACAGATCTCCTGATGTTTGAGGTTTTTTCGGTCTTTCTTCACGTTTCGCTTCTTCTTCTTTTGCTTCTTCTTCTCCTCAAAATCGTTCCTTTCAGCACAACAGATTATCTTTGAGCTCCTCTGCACTCGTGTGTTGGTGACTCATAGTAAAAGCTCACGGATGCCTCTGTCGCGTAGCAAGTGCTCCATTATATATCCACCTCCTCCCTCTGAGACTCCGCCCCCTGCTCTTCTGAGCCAATCAGATCACAGCAGGGAGTCCAACACACCAGAGTTCTAATGCAAACTGATAGCAGTGTTTGTACCGAGTGTGTGTGTGTGTGTGTGCGTGTGTGTGTGTGTGTGTGTGTGTGTGTGTGTGTGTGTGTGTGTGTG
>JAAIIK010000176.1:507658-525173 GCA_014706435.1 Silurus glanis
TTAGATCATTTTGACTTTTAAAATTAGCTCGCAAGCTGAAAAAGTGTGAGCAGCCCTGCTGTAGAGCATGTAGAGCTCTTTAACCAGGGGTCCACGACCCCTAGGTGGTCCGCGGCGGTACTGCAGGGGGTCCGCTAATTAATTTTTAATCACAAAAATTTTTTTTTTTAAATGAACATGGCTAAAAACATCAAAAATATATAAAATATTTAATTTTAAAGATATAATTATTAAAGTAAAGTTTTAAAGCTCGGGTTCATGTAAATGTATAATTGTCCATTTGATAGAAAAGAAAAATGTCTGAAACTGTTGAATCTGTTCAAATAAAAGACAACCGTGTACAAGTTAATAAATTGTGATTTTACTTGTAAAATATATGTTAATGATGCATAAATCTTTGAGAGATTTGAAAATATATGAAAGTATGTGCAACAACATTGTTCTAATTGTCTCAACATAACATAACTTACGTAATATGATTGTTTTCTATTAATATCAGTAGCGACGTTTGACACATTTTGTATCAGAGGGTCCCTGCCCCATGTCTTTATCGCCTAAGGGGTCCTTAACTTAAAAAAATGTTGAAGACCCCTGCTCTAGAGTCATTACAGTCTCTAGCCCCTTTGGAGCTTTGTAGAACCCACCATAGCTGTGTAGAAAAAAACCTATAATCCTCAGAGGAAACTTTGGATTGTGCAAAGTATGTAGATTTTTTTTTTCTTACAGGAAAATTTCCAAATAGAACAACTGCAAAAATAAAAGTGACCCAACTTAAAACCTCTGTTGTGCTTAGTGATAGACCTTATTTAAGTCCAGACAGGTACAGAACTGCAGACATGTATAAAACTCTCCTAAAACAATCCTGAAATTCTCTCCATGAAGGTGATCCCTCTAAAATATAGCATCCACCATCAGAGTGTTTGCAGACAACGTGAGGTGTGGTGCGTCGCTCAGTCCGTAGTGCATAACTGTACATTCAAACCGATTAGTAAAGTAGCTGAAAAGCTGCAGTAAAGAAGAGAAATCTTGTACTCACCTGCAGATCCTGAGCATTCAAACCATCTGAGAAATCTCAGCCTGACCGAGTCTCCGCTTATATTGCTGACTCGGATTTATCACTTCATTTGTGCTTCTTATCTCTGTCACTGCATGGTAGTGTGTGCTGTGCTATGCGGGTGTTGTGTTGATAAATACATCACCTATTCTAAAAGAAAAGAAAACAGAAAGCAACGATCTGCAAATCTCATAAAGCCATATTTTATTTACAATATACACAACATTCCTCTCCCAAAACTTCAGCAACTGATCTCAACTGATTCCCAGACGAACACAGACGAAGCTACACAGCAGTAAACACAACCTGTCGAAGCAAGCTGTTTTTTTTTCTTTATTTAGAATTTTTTTTGTGAAAATCTATTTGCAAATGATTGCATTCTGCTTTTATTTACATTTTACACACCGCGTCCCACTTTTTTGGAATTGTGATTGTAAATGATAGACGTTTTGCACGTCGATAAGATCCGATTATCTTATTTATTGAGCAGATTAATTGAGAGCGAGCTCCGAGTACAGATACAGACATGTTAAGAATCTCAGCAGCTACTACTTTGGCATTCACAGAAATGTGAAATTTATCTTGGCGAGACTTCAGCAGGCTGTGACGGGTCTAAACAAATTCACCAGAAATTCACCAAATGTTCGGTTTATTCGTTTTAGCTACAGTTCAGTGCAGGTCACATATCTACAGAAAATGCTGTTTTTTTTTTTTTTTTTTTTTTTTTTTTTTTACTGTCCAGAAAACACTGAGCAAAAAACAAAAACAAATATTTCTTCAGTAATTTACTGAGTTTGTGTATTTACTGGCCTAGTAGCTAAAAACCTGGTCCTAATTGAATTGAAAGTAATGTATAATAGTGATTAGAGGCAGTGAGAAAAGACGTTTTGTGTAAGAGTTGTGTAGAACCCTCTGTTACTGTGTTTAACCTGAGTAGACCCTTTATAGCTATGTAGAACCCATGTAGAACCCTTTAATGTAGAAACCTCTACAGCTGTGTGGAACATGTGTAGAACCCTTTACATCTCTGTAGACCTCTCTACATCTGTGTGTAGAACTTTTTATACCTGTGCAGAAACTTCATAGAACCCTTTAAAGCTATGTAACCCCATGTGGCAGTAAAGAACCCTCTATAGCTGTGAGGAACCCCCTGTACATCTGTAGAACTCTCCAAAGATGTAGAACACTTTATATCTGTCTGGAACACTCTAGAGCTTTGAAGAACCTGTATAGAGATCGCTTTGGAGAACTTGTGTAGAAAGCTTTACAGTTGTATAGAACCCTCCATAGCTGTGTGGAACCTGTGTGGAATCATTTAAAGCTATGGAGAACCCTTTATAGCTGTACGGAACATGTGTAAAACTGTTTATAGTCCACATCGTTACTGACGATTCCATTTGCAGCAGAGAAGGTGGTCAGACCGCATCTACAGGAGCTATCAAGAGCTTCAGGGTGCTGTCGAGACAGGTCCAGAACGACAAACGTATCGTATATAAAAATGGCAGATCATCTGACAGATGATAGGATACTGTAATCAGATCAGCAGAACTTGTCATGTCTACATAATTCTTCTTCTTCTTTCGGCTGCTCCCATTAGGGGGCGCCACAGCGGATCATCCGTCTCCACACCCCACTGTCCTCTACATCTGCCTCTTTCAAACCAAGTCTACAGAACTCCACATAACTCTAATTTATGCAGTTTATTCCACAACTGATTCGTCTGTCGCGGTGAACATGCGTGAGGGTGAGGGATCTCAACAATCTTGTGCTAATGGTCACTTGTTCTTTTAGAAAACCGAAACCTGAAGTGAATTTTTTTATCATTTTCTTTTTACCTACATGGTGAAATATGGAGCTTTTACCCAGTCAGATAGATACAATTAGTTTATGTAATGTTGGTGTAGGTGGGCGGAGTTATGAGGTGAGGAAACACAATAATGTTAAATTAAACAGTTACAGCTCATAAATAAACATCATTTAAACCTCAACCTCGAGCTGCATCCCGTAAGAGAAATGTGTGTATTCTGGTTGATTCCTGTGTAAGAAAACGGCTTTATGTTTCAGCGTTCGAGGCCTGAAGGTAATCTTCCTTCCATGATTGACTGCTCTACGCCGAATACGCCGAATTCTCTCACTGATCTCTCCTGCTTTGACTTTAATCTACTTAATGAGGTGCTATAAAATCACTTCTGCTCCTCTATTTACATTCATAAGATCATTATGTATTCATGCATGCAAAAAATCCCCACAGATCCATGTGCATGCTTTCCCGGGAATGTACACGCATAAGTGTGTGCGTGTGTCTGATCTCAGTCCAATTTATAGTCTAATCAGGGAGCAGTGGGAACGCGCATCCATCCGTTTCGCTTCAGTTTAATACAAAAATGCGTTTGTTTATTTATTAATTTATTTATTTGTTTGCAGTAATTGTAGCTCGGGGCTGCGAGATGAAGTTAATGCGTTTGTTTTGCACTTCATGCTGTGAAACCTCACGAACGTTAATCTTCTTTGCGATGTATCATATTTTATTATTCCCAACAGCCAAAGGGAAAAAAAATTCTCCGATTCGCAGAATTCACTTCTCGGGTTATTTTTTTGTCTGACTCATTTCTAATAAAGTGTTTAATTCAAGGACTTTAATTAATATCAACAATCTGCTACAATGTTCTCAAGACCACAGGTTGCATGAACAGTTCTGCATTTAAGGGTCTATCACTGAACAGTGCACCTTAACAATGATGGAACTGTGATGAATGGACATTCAGTGATGAGGACGAGGTTCTTCTTTTGAGTCTGGTTCCACTCAAGGTTTCCTCCTCATACCATCTCATGGAGTTTTTCCTCACAAGTCGCTTTCTTGTCTTGTCTTGTCTGTCTGTCTGTCTGTCTGTCTATCTATCCATTCATCATCCATATATCCATCCATCCATAAATTGTTAAAGAACTGACAGCAACAGTGGCAACATTTCGCTGAACTGAGACTTTATTGTTTGTACAAAAACTTGATTTTACATGAAAACGTGTGAAATAGAAAACAATGAAAACATGAATGAAGTGACAGAATGATTCTTTTCATCAGGATCCAAATTAATTATGATCTAAATAATGATCCAAAACATCAACATGTTGTATAATTACTGCATATCATTATCATCTGATCACATTATCAGTGAGCTTTTATTTTTTATCTTTGAATCTGAGAGCAGTGGTGCCTCTATAGATAAGGCGATAAATTCCTGATTGGGAGGTTAGTGGTTCAAGCCCCAGCACTGCCAAGCTGCCATTACTGGGCCTTCAAACAAGCTACCCCATCTATGTATCATGGCTGACCTTGTGGTCTGCCCCCAGCTTCCTAAACTGGGAAGAAAGAATTATTACTCTTTTTTTAAGAAGGCCCTTGTGTAATAATAGTCATGACCACCAGAGGTCAGTGTTTTATAACAAAAAAATCCATTATCAACAACACAAATCAAATCCTCCGGAACGACGGAAAGATTTCACCTAAAACATTTGTTTTCGGAGAGTTTTCTTTGTTTTATGATTTAGTTTCATAAAACATTCATTAAAAATTACTTTCAATATTTTTTTTAATTGTATACTTACTATTTTTTTTTTTTTATTAGTTTTCTTTACAATTATATAAAAAACATGAAGATTATTGATTGGGTATTTGTAATTAATTAACATTTGTGTTAACAAAAACATTGTGTGAGTGTGTGTGTGTGTGTGTGTGTGTGTGTGTGTGTGTGTGCGCATTTTCTACATGCTCAGATGTATTTGATAAGATACACAGTTCTAAAGGCTACAATCAATATTCTGAGTTAATCATTCACAGGCTCACTTGTCTTGTAAAGGAGAAAGAGAGAGAGAGAGAGAGAGAGAGAGAGAGAGAGAGAGAGAGAGAGAAGGAAAAAAAAATAATGTGTGTGAGAGAGAGATAGATAGAGAGAGAGAAAGAAAAGGAAAGAAAAAAGAATGTGTGAGAGAGAGAGATAGATAGAGAGAGAGAAAGAAAAGGAAAGAAAAAAGAATGTGTGAGAGAGATAGATAGAGAGAGAGAAAGAAAAGGAAAGAAAAAGAATGTGTGAGAGAGAGAGATAGATAGATAGAGAGAGAGAAAGAAAAGGAAAGAAAAAGAATGTGTGTGAGAGAGAGAGAGAGAGAGAGAGACTTTGTAATATTTAGAAACCCCATAGCAAACACTGATTTATAAACATCTAAAAATTATTTAAAAAAAACCTTGTCTCCATTATCACTCTTCCGTTTTCATCCCAGTTTGTTCCCCATTACATGATTTTGTTTGAACATCACAAACTCCAAAGCTTCACGTTCTCGAAGAGCGTGATATTGATTCTCTGTGCTTAAATTTTTCGGCATCTTGTACCATGTATGTGCTATTTTTTACTTGTTTGTTTGTCTGTTTGTTTGTTCTGAGGGCGGAGCTACCACATGATAGACAGAATATTCATTCTCATAGAGGATAAACAATCTCCCAATAACTCATTAAAAATAAACATTTACCAGAAAATGAGATAGAAATGGATGCACATTGGTTTTAGTGCTGGTCCTAAACTTCCAGGCGAAAAGAAGTGAAAACATTACAGATGAAGGTGTAGTTCGTATATTGGAGGACAGCGCTGCATATAAACCATCCATCCATCCACCATCATCTTCAATCCTTGTCAGTGCAGTAGAACCATAACACCTGCGCTTATTTCTGTACATTTAACGGTGGTTAATTTTTTTTAAAGCCACGCAATTTACTCGCGAATCGTTTCCGTAAGCTTCTAATTTACACGAACCGATCAACCAGGTGATCTCCTGATCTTTCTGTACTTTTCTCTGATTCCTTTACAGCTTGATTTTATATCCCGGAATCTAAAACAAGCAACAAACCGGCTGTTAATGAAAGCAGGAAACTCATCCATTTGCTTCCTGTAGCGCAGCCATGGCCATACAGACTTCCAGACTGTAATTGCCGTTCAGTTTTTACTTCAGTACAGTCTGCAAAAATAGACAGAAAAACACTGTTATCATTTACAACTACAAAAGAGTCTTACAGAATTTACTGGAGAGCATCTGAGGATCTCACACCTCCAATACCTCCAGTCATTGGTTATTCTGAAACCTACCTGACACATGTACGTTGCTATTGTTGTACCCATGGTCTGAGTCAGCTTTCACTTTACAGGTGTAAGTGCTGTTGCTCGGTTGTACATTATAAATTGTCAGCACTAACTTCTGATCATCGACGTATTCGCACTTGGTACCCGGAAGCACCTTTTTAGTGTCCTTATAACTGCAGAGTTCCTTAAAATCCTTTGACCAGTAATAATCTTTCAGAGACAGATTATTTTCGATGCTGCATGTCAACAACACCTCGCCACCGCACTCCGCATTCACAAACTGTTCAGTCCTCACGCTTATCAAAGCGAAACCTGGAAAGAGATGTGAAAAAAATAAAAAAAAGATTATGAAGATCATCAGCGAGAACTTTTAGACTACCGCTTCAAAATCCAGCTCTCAAGGAGACCTTAATCAAACTCCAGGTTAATGAGATTTCTACCAGGTTTATGGAGTTTATAGAAGATTAAAGGAAGTGTGGATGGATGGATGGATGGATGGATGGATGGTGAAATATGAATGGATGAATGTATGTAAGGTTGGAGGAATTTTTATAAAGATGGATGGATGAATGGAGAGATTTTGTGTAACTGGATATTTTGGATGATATGGAATGATGGAAGAATCTGAAGAATCGTATTAATTCTTTATCACCACATTATCTGTGTGAAGCTGCTTTGATACAATGTTCATTGTTAAAAGCGCAAACGAAATGTATACTGACACGTGGATAGATGGATGGATAGATGAACAGATGTGCTGTTGGATGAATGGATAGAGAGGTGAGTGAGTGGATAAATGAATAATAGATGGATGGATAGGTGAATGAATGAATGAATGGATAGATGGATGTTAGAGAATGGTGGAAGAGTCATATATAAATGTTTAGAAGGTTGGAGGAATTTTTATATTGATGTATGGATGGATGGATGGATGGATGGATGGATGGATAGATGGATTTAAGTTTGGATGGATAGATGGATAGCTGTATGGAGGTATGTATGTATGTATGTATGTATGTATGTATCAATGGAAATTTTTTATGGATATACAAATGGATGGATGGATGGTGCAGCCTGTGTTTTGGCAAAATTGTATAATATCTGATTTTAAACACTACGATTATTAACTCAGATGAGTAAAGAGAGCAGGTTATACTTTATTATTCATTCCTTAGACTTCCATTCATACACAGGTGGACCCAGGTGGGTTTTTTTAAGTATAAATTCATGTCATTTCACAACATGCAACCTTGATAAGACCTACACCTCAAAGTCAAGCATCAAATCCGGTTGTTTACCGTATTTGCAGCAAGAATTTTCCCCATGCATGAGGAGTTGAAGGTGGTGTGTGAGGACGTGTGTAAACATCTGCAGTAATATTAACACTGCGAGTATTTACCTTGAGGCCTTTTTTATTTTTCAAGAATGAGGAAGTGACCTTAAGTAAACAGTGAAACCTAAAATAAAGGTTCGGTGAATAAAAAAACAGCTGTAAAGCAAATTCTTTCTTACTTGTGTTGGCGGTGAGCAGGAAGGTCACGATGAGAAACGCAGCAGTTTGCATGGTCTCTGTAGAAACAAGCCTGTGAGGAAACAGAGCAGAATCCAGTACTGAATAAAAGACTTCCATAACTTTATCGCGTTTGCGATGTCATTCAGTGCAGCTACAGATTTATCGCTTTATCTCAAGCACTGGATCTTGAACTTTAAACCCGGAGCCCGATTAATAATGAATCTGATGTTTATGTGTCAGTGTGTGAATAAAATAAGTAAAAAAAATCACACATATCATTATACAAAAAAAGATTAAAAGACTACAATTCAGTGCATTCATTAAATAAACACTATATAATAGAAAGTCAACGCATACGTGCATTTTTACACAAATTCATCTTTAAAAATCATTTCAAGATTTAGACATGAAAATGATCAATAGGAACATCGAGCATGTGGAAAAAAATCTTTGAATGCTCGATGAAGAAATTGTTTCTTCCTCAAGGTTTCCTTTGTTTGTTCCTCAGAGGAAACACTTGACTGCAGAGTTCTCTTTTAGGAATGATTCCAAAAAGAACCTCTTACAAACCAACTTAAAAGAACTCTTAAAATCAAACACTTTACCACCACCTACAAAAGTAATTTCTCTATAAAATAAAACACAGGCATCACGCTGGGTTTGTACCTGATGCTGGACGTGGAGTGTCGTTCAGTCCGTAGTGTATCACCGGATAATCATATGGAACAAAATGATCCTTCGGGAGATACGTTCAGAAACTTGACACGATCTGCCGGCAAGTGCTTATCAGCGATTCACGTGTTGGCCGTGTCTCCTCCTCTTGTGACTTCCTTGTGCTTTTATAGGTGTGTGTCTGAGGCAGAAAGTGAAAGGAAATACCATGAGGGAAATAGTTATAGGGGAACTACAGGCGTCATGTGTGGGGAACACACAGGGATCCAGCAAGAATCTCAATGATTAAGACCACACACACACACACACACACACACACACACACACATGTATATATATATATATATATAGTACATTATTAATAAGTCCTTTAGCTCCACATACATTAGTTTCAAACAATATCTTGACTTTTACATTAAAACTTTTTATAGTTTTCATTAAAACATAAATTAATATAATAATAATAATAATAATATAAATTAAAAAAATGACATAAATAATATATTTTATTGTCTATAAGTATTCAGGCCCTTTTGCAACAACACTTGAAATGTAACTCAGGTGCCTCTTATTTTCTCTTGATTATTGCTGAGATGTTTCTACACCTTGACTGGAGAAGGACTTACAGCTGACAATGCAGATCAGAAGTAATACATTTTTCAAGCATATGCGAGTTCCAGCGTAACTTTTATCACTTTTACTCAAGAAATGTAAATGGAGGAAAAAAGCATGGGGTAGTTTTTTTGTCTGCACTTCAGGAAGAGTGTGTAAATGATGTGTAAAAGGAGATCAATGACCATGATACACTAAAGTGTCGGGTCAGTGGAGGAGCTTCAGAGGAAGTTGTTATTTTGATATGGATGTCTTGGAAATATTTCCATTTGGTGTGAAAAGAAACTTTGAAGGAATGCAGTGAGCTTCTCAGACCTGCTGCAGCTTGCTGAGGGGAGGTTATCAAATTCCACATCGGTGATGGTCTTGAAGCCGCTGCGGGGCGTTTAACACTCAGCTCCTAAACTTTTGTCCTCTGATAAGTTTCTGATCTAATGTTAAATATCATATGATTCTTATGATAAATACATAAGTAAGTAAGTAAGTAAATAAATATATAAATAAAAACAACCAAACAACCAACCAAATAAATGACTAAATGGATGAATAAACTGTCAGAAAACATATATTCAATCGTTCATAGAGAAGTTGAAAAGTGTTTTATTTCTCTTATACCACAGCAACAGTATACTGATTACACTCTGTTGTATTCATTATTCCTGAAATCGAATTTTTTCGAACTATTTAGAGTTAGTAATAAAAGTATTAAATAAAAGTACTATATTACAGCAACAATCCTATACTATAATAACAGTACTATGTGACACTAATACTGTTAGATCAATACTATACTATACCAAAACTCTAAAATTAGTATAATGTTATGTAATATAACATAATATACCATAATAAAAGTTTTATGCTATACTATACTAATCCTATAGCAGAAATATTATATTATAATAAAAGTACTATACTGTCCACTACTGTACAAATAGAAAATGATTTGTTTCGTAACTTGTTTTTATTGTATTTCAGTAAAGTATAAAGATTTTAATTTACAAATTTTAATCTCAGTTTGTTTTCAATCCTGCAGTATTTGCTCTTTATAGGAAAAAGCAAAAAAAAAAAAAAAGGTTTAATCGTCCATTATAATTTAGAGCTGGAGCTGTGTGTGTGTGTGTGTGTGTGTGTGTGTGTGTGTGTGTGTGTGTGCGCGCGTGTTCATAAAGCCTCTTTTCATACAGATGTGCTTTGATTTTCAGTTCGGAATGGCAGCACGATGACATCGTTCGCTCTCTAATCGACTTCGTTATACGGCTTACAATTGATCAAAGTTCATCTTGCAGCTCCACAGTCGCCGTTTATTCTCTGCCTAATTGCTGACAGCCCACATTTACCTCAAACCCCGACCCCAAAAACTCAGGAAGGCGATTCGCGTCTCACCCTGGGGTGTGCTTCGAATACATTGAAAGTGTTTGGATTTTCTGTGCTCAGGCCTCGATGGCTGTAAGCGATTTGTTCACTCGGGATTAGGATTAAAATCATGTAAATAGTGTGCAAACAAAAATTTCGATTTGAACTGAATCCTCTTCACCAGACATGTACACATTGCCACCAGATTTTCTAGATTTTCACCTTCCACAAAAACCTTTCCTATGAGGGCCATAGCAAACGAACAGCTGCTCCGACTTTCTCCACGGACTCGTCCTGTGGAGGTATGTTTCTAGTGCTCGAACTGGACACAGTCGATTTTGCTTTTCCTGGTTAAGGGCTAGGAAAAGAAGGAGTGCAGAATGCCTGCAAAACGACAGGTCGTAAGGGACAGGTCCTGCAGGAACTCCAGAACTGAACCAACCGGGTAGTTAACTGGGTCCAACTGGTGGTGTTCACACCACGTGACGAACAGATGCCATTTAGCGGCATACAACCTCCTCGTGGAGGGAGCTCAGGAATGGAGAATGGTCTCTACTACCTCATTTGCTAGGAACTGCACCCCCACAGGGGCCAGCCACAGCTTTTATAACTCTGGGCGGGGGTGAACCAGGGTTCCACCTGCCTGTGAGAGGAGGCCTCCCCCCTCTGGCCGGAAGTCTGATCGGGGAACCAGCCTTTTCAAAGCTGGCTTCTGACCCTTTCAGAACAGCTGGGGAGACCCCCTGCAGCTGTGAATGCTTCCCAAGCAGGCCCGGGTCCCCTCCATCTCCAGTGGGGATGGAAGGAGCCACCCGGTGGAGGGGGACTGCGCTCTGTGGGAGAGCTAACAGTCTGGCCTCCTGGTGTTGTTGAGGAGGTACGGTCACAGCAAGTGTAAACCGCCCTCCACTGAAATGCCGCCGTGGTCTCCTGAACCTGCGAGCCCCCCGCGACCTTCGGCGCCGCTTCACCTCGGCGAGCGGGACCCAAGCAGTGAGGGAGATATAGCCACATAGCCACATGGCTAAAAAATGCTAACAGTTGACTTTCTCGAGAGTAGCTTCCTGGTTTGCGCAATGTCGCCTGCCAATGACGTCACGACTGCCCATTGGTTAGAATTTAACAGGCGATTCAGAGCGTGAACAACGCAAAGCGTTCCCAAAGCATTTTCGACGCAGCTCGAGTTCCTTAAAGGGAACCTTGTTTTGCTCTAAACCCTGAGGATCATTTGATTATTATCTGATTTCTAGAATCATTTGTAATAAACCATTCATGCAGCTGCTTTCAAATGTAAACTTTCTCTCGTTTTAACTCTCTTATTCGTCGCCTCCCATTCATCCCTTTTCCTGTCTGGACACATCCAGAGACTCGCACCAAACATGCAATTATTAAATAAAATCTCCTGTTTCTGCTTTTTATTTTCTTTCTCCCAGATTGTCATGGTGAAAGACAACTTTTAGACCTCAAAGAAGCTGTGAAACAGGAAAAAAAAAAAAACAAACAGCTGCCGAAAAGGATTTTTTGTGATTTTTCCGCCTGAAGGTTTGGCCACATGCCTAGAAGATGCCTGTTATAGATAATAGAAACATATTATCACTCACTCCTCATGAGTCAAAGAGATCTTTTACATACTTATATAACACACACACACACACACACACACACACACACACACACACACACATATACATACATATATATACCCATGGGTTGATCAAAGAGTCTTGATGCACAATAGAATTCACAATCCTCACACAAAAGCATATAATTTAGTACATTATTAGTAGGTCTTTAGTTCTTTAGCTCCGCCCACATTAGTTTCACACCATTTCTTCATTTTTACATAATTATTTTTTTTATAGTTTTCACTTAACTAATAAATAAATAAATAATATGAAAATGACATAAATAATAAATTTTCTTTTCATTTTTCTTGTAACATTATATATTTATTTATTTTTACAGTAGTTCTTTATTGCAATTAATCTACTTTCCAGTCACCTTTTTTCTCAGTTTCTTTATTTCTATGTAAATGTTAAAAATCTATTTTTTTGTATCATTTTCTGTGTGATTCTGCTGTTTTTTTATACACAATACAACCTTTTATTTTACCGCACAAATTTCAAATGATTACATGACAATTTTTCATGACTCGTTCATTTTTATGATTATTGCTTTAATTTTTCTATGTTTAGTTTTTATTATCAATTCGTTTATTTTATTAGATTTTTAATATATAATTCTCACATTTTAATCGATTCATTGGTTTATTTTTATATTTCGTTCTTTTTTTGAAAATAGTTTTTTCAAATTCATGTTGTTACATGACAAGTAAGTTAACAGATGCATTTATTGATGGTTATTAAATAAATGAGAAAGAGAGAATCTATTGTCAATCAACAAAGAGAGAGACGTTCACACCAATTGATATCTCTGTATAAAAACGGAGAGTTCTTTGTAACTGCAGGTAAATGAAATGCGTTTTTAAAAAAATCCTTGTTGGAATTCCTTATTGCGTAACTCCCCTCATGACTGAACCGTTGAAACAGATCGTTCTGCATTTCTCAAATCTGAATCATTAACCACATAAATCTTTCAGTCCCATTTAAATTAATCGTCCTGTGAATTTGTGTGGCTCTTAAATTACTAAGCCCTGTGTTTCGACAAGCTCCTCTGCCCTTTGTACGTGCTGACCTTTCAGGAAACTGGACTTGCTTCCTGCTTCCTGCTTCCTACTGCGTACCAAACCATCCATTAAGTAAAGGTCAGAGTTACACTGGCAACGTTTCTAAAAGCTCTGTCTGTGTCTCACCTCGCTTCAAATCACACCTTCTCAAATGCCACACAGAGGTTCAAGCTTTAACGTGTGCACTCAGGACTGAATTTGGGACGTAACACCCTAAATCTGTTCTACCATAAATTCTAAATCGATCAGCACAGTACCTCAGGACAAAACACCCAAAAACTGGACAGTGAATAAGTGGAAGAAAGTTCTGGGGAGTCCAAATGTGATATTTTTGTCTCTAACAGAAGAACTTGTGTAAGACGGAGAACAGGAGAGAAGATGTGATCAGACTGCCTCACCCCCACACTCACACATGGAGGTGGAGGCTTAATGATTGGGGTTGTTCTGGAGCAGGGAAGGTTGGAGATATATTCTGGGTGAAAGGAACCAACATGGCAACCATTCCATACCTTAACACCATGTGATTCCGTCTGGACTGCGGCTTATTGGAACCGACTTCACAAAGAGAAACGAAGTGTCCGGATGCTGAGGGTGTAAAGTTGTTCTTCATGCTAATGGAGGATTTTATAATGGAAATAAAGTGGGAAATCTGGACCTTCATAAATTTGTTTGGTCAAAGTAAATCTTCTAAAACCCTCATATTTTTGAAAAATTAATGAAGACGTTAATGTCCTGTTAGTGTTAAGATGGTTCTCACACTGGTTCATACACATTCCTTTGTCTGTTCAGTGTATATAGAATATTTATGATGTAAGTATGTAAGTTATACAGGGAGTCTTTATCTGGGCTCACACATCTCCGGCTACTATGTCTTCTTATCCAAACACGAAACAGCTTTAGGTCAGGCTTGATAAAAATCTAAAATGTCCACGAAAGGAGTCTCCAGTTACAAAGTCAGTGCTTTGTAACAGACACAGGCGACAAGCTATGATTTATTTTGTCTTATAGAAATAAAAAGGTTAGTGAAGGAGTGTAACTATAAACGGATAAAAAACATTAATAATTAACAAGGAATGCGGCTAGTCATATCAAAAATTTATGCTAATGGAACATTTTAATGTAAACCTAGATCATAAACAGGAACCTGAAACATTTAAAGCTCTCAGCTCTCATCTAAATGCTGCCAGTTTGTGTGTGTGTGTGTGTGTGTGTGTGTGTGTGTGTGTGTGTGTGTGTGTTTAGCTAAACCCACTTTTAGCCATCTTTAGCACTGCTAGCATCGTCTAAAATCATTAGATTAAAGCGGAGTTTTGGGATATTCTCATGCTAGCTGTTCTGCATACATTTATTAGCAAAATGTCAGACTGGGATTTAAAAACTTTCTCTGAGCTTCTTCTTCTTTCTTTTTCTTCTTCCCCTAATCTGTACCCTTGTGGTATTATTGTTTCAGAAATATGCAGTGCATGGTTTTCCTTTCAGGAAGCAAACAGACAGATGGGCATTTCCAAGTAACCTCCATTAACACCGTTTAACACTTTTTTTTTTTTACTTTTTTTGAGGCAGTTCCAGGTGGTTCCTAGTGAACCTTCACACCGACTAGGAACGCCATCTTGAAAAGCACATCCATCTGAATCTCTCTTTTTTCCCTCCTTGCTTGTTTGCAAGGGTTATATGATCGCAGGATTTTGTTATCGTATGATTATTCTCTGACACGCCTGACTCCACACCTCACCTGGCTAAGATCTTTAAAATCGCCCGTGGAAGCAGAAAACACATTAAAGCGTGAACTTTCCCTACAGGACACCCCTCCAACGCAAAACGCCCCAAAAACCCGAAAGTATGTGTTAATAACACAAACATGTGTTTTTTTTTTATTATTGTTCTTTAAAATATGATAACACCTGGTTAACAGCTGATTAGCATAATCCTGCTTGTAATCCAGGCTAATCTCTAACGAGGCAGACATCACGCAAAACAAAAAGGCATCGCTCACGTGTGCCAGGCTTTTAAACGGATTTGCAGTTTTTGTGAGCGTGATCGCTGTGTCTGACGCTTCCAGGGTTTCATCCGTCATCTGTTCAGAACGCCACAAACTTCCTGAAAACATACGCTCGGAGGATCAGAAGAATTTTGTACTTTTTTATCTATTTATTTAATTCAATTTAAATTTTTCACATTTTTTGGTTGCTAATGTATTAAATCAAAGAGTCCCCGAGCCGCTGTTCAATTAAAAAAAGTTAGTACACCCCTGGTTAAATAAACATGTTATTTGCAGTAAACTGTAAAAATCCCTCATAACTGAATAAACTCGTTAAGTGTTAATTGATTTTCAGGGACTCGTTATTCAGGTCAGGGCGTGTCATTAGGAACGATCAGCTTCCTGATTGTTAGAAAGCCTCTGACTTCTCCAATCTCATGCTTACACACGTTCAAGCTCAAGCACAGGTTCCTCTGAGCAGCAGATTGAGGATCCAGAAATGAAAACGATAGAAATCGTTTCACAGTCATTTCCACTGTCTGAAATGTCATTAAGGAGGTCTGTGAAAGTCAACGCAAAGTCTGGAAGACAGAATTCTCAGATAGAGGTGTCTGGATGGATCCTACTGAAGGACCTTGAGAAAGATTAAACTGACACATGAGTGATGGTGAACTGCATTATTTCTTTCATGCAACATCTGATGGAGTCAATATGACATCTAGATAAGAGACATTTTGGAAACTAAGTGCTGTGGACTGATGAAGTAAAGAAATGGAATTTCAGAGAGAAACGAATGATGAAAAGAGCACATCTTTTAAATGTTGGCAGTGAGACTGTTACACTGTGATACTAATGAGGAGACCAGGGTGTACAAACTTTTGCACATGCTACAAATGTCCAAAGTGTTGAATTCAAAAACATCAAAATGAGTTTCTCTCCAATAAGAGATTTGGCATGGGGTGCCAAAACTTTGCATTCAACCCCTAAACAAAATTTTATAACTAATAACTAAATTAATAACTTCATATCGATGTATCTATCTATCTATCTATCTATCTATCTATCTATCTATCTATCTATCTATCTATCTATCTATCTATCTATTTTTACACACCTAAACCCCCCCCCCCCGATTCAGTATTTGTGTTGGCGTTTATTTAACAGCGTTTCACTCGTTTCCTTTCCCGAAGCTCGTTAGTCAGCGTAATAAATCAGCTAAGCATCGGCTCTGTGCCACAGGCCTTTTGATTGAACCATGACCTCTAGCAGAAGTTCTGTGACCATGAGTTTATCCACATTCCTGTTTCGAAAATAAAGTCAAAGAAGGTGAAGTAAATAAAAAATCAGTTTCTTTCAAAAACGTTAACTGTTTGTGATTTTGCTTTGAAACCGACCCGACATCAGCATCTTGTCCTCCGTATGTTAGGCTGAACCCTGGTGTGTTCTTCACCTCGGTGTACCTTTTCAGGTGAAGACACAACGTTCGCTCAATAAAATTTAAAGAACTGATTTGACTGGAAGAAGTGATACAAACACAACGTGTGTTTTGGGTCACAGAGGTTTTTTGGCGAGTTGTTTAAAACTATTGATCGTTAATTTAACTCCGGTATTGAAGCTGAAAGAAGAATTGTTCATGTAATACTGTGTTTCCTTCTGCCATGTTTTTATCCCTACATGAATCCCAGCCAGTTTTATGGGTGTTTTTTTCACTTCATTATAACAGTGTGAAATAAATCAAATCAACATCACTGATTATCTGTATGGATCTGGATCTTCTTTATTCTGGTTTACATCGGAATACATGGACTAATAAAATTTCCCTAAATAAAATGATGCAATTATTGAAATATTAAAGAGTAGAAATGTATTGAATTGAATGATGTATAGAAATGGGTTAAAATATTTGACAGTGGACTGCATTAGTGCACTGGGAATAATCAGAAATTATTATAATTTTTTGTGAATAATCAGGAATTAATGTTTCTTGCGATTAGTCAGGAATTCTGTGCAGGCAAAGTGTTTGTCACTAGTCAAAAGCTTTTTATATGCAACAGTAGAGTGTGTGTGTGCGTGTGTGTGTGTGTGTGTGAGAGAGAGAGAGTGAGTGTGTGTGTGTGTCATGAGCACACAAAATAGTAAGTTAGTTGATGAGTGAGTGTGAACCTGTCTCAGAGCCTGCATGAGTCCTGAGGGGAGAGTCCTGCACTCCTCTTCTATATCTGTATCTCATTCCTGCCCTCTGACTGCTCGCTCTCTCTCTCTCTCTCGCTCTCTCTCTCTCTCGCTCGCTCGCTCGCTCTCTCTCTCGCTCGCTCTCTAATTCTCCCTTTCTCACATTTTTTTATGCTTTTTTCTAAATGCAGTTCTCAAAAGTCATGTTCTCACACATTCCTCTTTCTTATCTATCTATATAGTTTCATCAATCTCCCCATTTACCCATTTACCTATCTATCTATCTATCTATCTATCTATCTATCTATCTATCTATCTATCTATCTATCTATCTATCTATCTATCT
>JAAIIK010000177.1:7977-27568 GCA_014706435.1 Silurus glanis
GTGTGTGTGTGTGTGTGTGTGTGTGTGTGTGTGTGTGTGTGTGTGTGAATAGAATTAGAGCAAATAAGTGAAATGGATGACTGAATGAATGTTTGAAGTAAAATGAAAAATAAAATATTTCTTTTGTTGTGAAATCTGTTCTAGAAGGGTTTCAGATATGGTGAGATTTGGTCTCCATTTGTCAGATGTTTAAATCAATCTGTTAATTGATTTAAGCAAGAAACAAGTGTTTTAGAAATAGCTTTTGGGAATATAATTTGCTCTGGGCACAGCAACCCTGAGACCAGGAACATTTTCACTTCGTCTGCAACCTTTTTGACCAAATTTTAGCCTCTTTCTCACTAAATAAAATTTGCCTGGAGAAACCATATTTGACCTTTAAATAAACGTAACACAATTTGTGTTTTAGGCAAATAAATGGTAGTTGGCCATTTTCACCACTAGGTGTCACTAGTGTAATTTCTATTGTATTTGGATGTTAGCCATTTGTACCTTTTTGTCCCTGGTAAGATGTGGAAGTGTTGCCTGGCAATGGGAAAGTTGCATCGTGGAATAGATGCTCTGATATTTTAATAAACGATTTTTTCACATCTTCTCTGTCTGTGAACAACTTTCTGCACTTTATCATCTCCTGAGTTGCAGCAAAAGCAGCAACTGTTGTTGAGTTTGGAGACTTTTATCCACTGTATGAAGTAAAAATTTTCTCTGCTCAGTTTTGTGCAGCAGTTCTGAAATGGTCCTTTTCCATTTATCTCCAGCTTCATCAACTTCAACTTTAGCAAATACTGGATGCTTCGTTTGGAAATGTTGTTCGAAGTTACTTTTTTTTTTTTTTTTTTTTTGTAGTTTGCCAATTTCTCACCACATATCACAGCGCATGTAGGATGTTTTGGAGACAAGGTGAGGGAGGCGAGATTGAGATGGTTTTGACATGTGCAGAGGAGGGACATGGGGTATATCGGTAGGAGAATGCTGAGGATGGAATCACCAGGAAGGAGGAAAAGAGGAAGACAAAGGAGGAGGTTTATGGATGTGGTGAGGGAAGACATGCAGGTAGTTGGTTTAAAAGAGGCAGATGTAGAGGACTGGGGGGTATGGAGATGGATGATCCGCTGTGGCGACGAAAAAGAAGATATCAAACATGCCAGCATCGTTCACAGTGAAAGGGAATAAATCTGTAAATGCAGAATTAAACTGTTTTTATCTGAGATTTTTCTTTTTGTAAAAGAAGAATTATTTTATTTTAAATTTATATTAAAATTATTATCTCACAAGAGCATGAGTCTGGACCTCAATATCAGCTACCTGCAGGTCAAGGTGTGGGGAAATTGACAGTAAATGACAGTAAATGTTTGATTGACAAAATCGTAAAACTTTATTTTCACAGGGTTTTCATAGGGTCTTAAAGTTTAAAATTAAAAAATCCAAATTAGGCCTTAAAAATTCTTAAATTTGCTGTTCTAGGTCTTAAATAATTTTAATAAAACTTTCTTTCAGCTTCTCCCATTAGGGGTCGCCACAGCGGACCATCTGCATGTTTGATTTGGCACATGTTTTTACGCTGGATGCCCTTCCTAACGCAACCCTCCCCATTTATCCGGGCTTGGGACCGGCACTAAGGCTTGTGCAACCCTAATGGCTGGGGTTGGTTCCCTGACCAGGGATCGAACCCGGGCCGCAGCTGTGAGAGCGCCGCATCCTAACCACTAGACCACCAGGGAACTCTTAAATAATTTTAATAAGTAGGTCTTAATTTTCTGATGGCAATGTAAATATACCTTCTATTTCCGTAGTGGTGTAATTCTTTCTTTTCTTTCTTTCTCTTTCCTACTTTTCTTCCATTCATCCATCCATCCATCCTTCCAAACAAAAATATTTTGCTGTCTTACAACTACAAATGAGTCCAACATGCAAGTGCCAAGCAGCTTTTTATTATTGGCACAAATCTCTCTTAGATTGGACCACAGACGTAAAACGAATTTTATTTCTCAGCTATGGGAATGTGCAAGTTTAGTGATACTTGGCTTAAAAAAACTACATTTAGGAAACCGCTGAATTGTTTCAGATGATGATTGCAGATTCTAAATCATGCACGAAAGATAAAACTGCATTCATTACTGGACTTTATAGAGAGAGACGTGATTTAGAAAGTGACGGAACTTTTCATGCTAAACAACACAAGTAATAGCAGAATATGTCTTAATAAATATAAATTGAAGTGTTCATTCGGTTTGTTTATCGATTTAAATATTAAATCGTGTTTAATCGCATGATTATCATGAGTTAATTTGTGATTAATCACCACTTAATTGCACATTTTTAGCTGTTGTAAATGTACCTTAAATGAATACTTTTCAAGTTTTAATACACTAATTGTAACAGATGTTATAAATATATAATTTTTTATAAAAAAAATCCCTTTGTTATTCATTGTTTAATATTTAATAATTATTTAATTTGCTTATTATTTAATAATTATTTACACTCTGCTAATTATTCTTTTAATATTAATTTCTTTTGAGATGTCATGTTTCTATAGTTATATGTAAAAAAAAAAAAATTGTGGTTGTTGTAATTGTTAAATATGGTATGTGCCTTTTTTAAGAATTATGTTTAGTGATTACAACATGTCATGTTTACTTTGCTGACTCCCTCTATCTCATCCACGTTAACCCCAGAAGCTTTAGCTGTTAGCTTCGTAGGTCAGCCTACGTATGTGGTGTGTGATACACCAGTGGGAGATAAAAAAAAAAAAAAAAAACGTGCAGTGACAAGAAATAGATTGATGAGCTGAAAATGGCATGAATAAAATGCAAACAAAATGTATCATGTCACCAAATAGTTTTAAACTAAAGTGACGAGTCTGATTTGAAGATATAAGAAGCAGAAATTACAGATATTTGTGTAAAAAATGTAGTGTGAATGTAAAAAGGTGTCGAAAAAATAAATAGTGAAGTAAAGTTCTGATACCAGAAAAATCGACTTAAGTACTGTAACGAAGTATATGTACTTTATTACTTCGCATCTCTGCTGGTTTATCACCAAATACTTTATATATGCACAAGTCATTTAACTGGATATACAAATATGGCATTTGATAAATAATTCCTGTGTGTGTGCATCACATCATTACTGAACTCTGTTTCACTTGTTACATATGACTTCATATGAAAATATAAATCAGACACACTAGTACAATATTGAATTTTGTTTCAATGAATAATAAAGTAAACTAAAAATAACTGTGTGTATGTTGCAAAACACCACTACCCCTGGTTTGAGCCGCAAACCTGAAGGATTTTGATTTTATTCAAGGCTTTGCATATCACCTCATGCTGGGTGTATAAAAACCAGTAATTCAATTCAGGCACATGGAAACAACGTGTGCATTTGAATTAGCTTTTCTTTTTTTTTTTTTTTAATCCGGCCAGCATGAAGATCCAGAAGAGTTGAAATAAAAATCTTATAAATAAAAAGCTTTCTCTGCTGAGAAGCTGCAACTGGACATACAATCAAAGCTTGGACATGTCCATCTCAGTCCCCTGACCTAAACCAGATTAAAAGACTGTGAGGTGAACTGAGGAGGAGAGTCACACAAGAAAAAAACCTGGAGGATGTGGAGAGATTCTCTCTGAGGAGCGCACTCAGATTCTTTGCTCAGAAATCTCATCAAACATCTGGCCGTGATCGAGCAATCGAACTAGATCTCAGTGCTGCAGCCTGTACGGGTACAGACAACGATGAAGGTTACTAAGGCTCCAAAAAGAATCTTAGATTAGAAGAGCATGAGAGAGAAAGAGAAAGTGAAATTGACCACTGATCTCAGACACTGTGTGCTTAAGGGTTGAGCTGGACAGAAAGTAGTTTTGTCAAAGTCTGTCAGCTGTGGAAAAACATGTAGTGCAAAAAAGAATTCTTGAATATATAGTCAAATCTATCTAATATTTTATACTATAAGACGAAAATAAAATAAATATAGGATTAACGAATTTCTAAAAATCTCTTAGGAATTTAAAAACTTGATGGATGAGGATGGTCTTATTTTATTGGCTGATAATTTATTTCTCTCATTTTTTTTTACATTTTTTTTTTCAAACCTATATGGCAACAAAACAAAAAATGTTGAAGTTGCAAATGTGTAAATGCATTTAGAAATAATCTTATAATTAAATTAGAATAATCCCATAATATGAAATATTACTCTAAAAATATTTTACATTTACACAAATGGTGTAAAATTTATTAATTTAAATACGGTTTACATAAGATCAAGTGGGAGATTTTAAGTGGCCTGCTAAAGAGCTCTGACCTCAACCCTGTTGAACACTTTTGGGATGAATTTGAACACTGACTGCTCCCCAGGCCTCCTCACCTCACCTACATCAGTACCTTCTACCTGAATGAGCACGAATCTCCATAACCACACTCCAGAATCTAGTGAAACATCTTCCCTGAAGAGTGGAGGTTATTATAAATAGAGACTAAATCTGGAATGGAATCTTATAGTCAGATGTCCACAAACTTTTGTCTATGCATACAGACATTCAGATACAGACCAACTGCTTCAGTTAATGTCCACATCAAATATAAGAACAGCGGAAATTAGATGTCTGTGACAAGAACAGGAATCTGAGGCTATCACGAGCCCAGATGTTAAAAAACTGGACACTGTTTGCCATAAGTGAAATGGTGGCGGTTTTCTTGATGTCCTAGTCAAGCTGAATTTACCCTCTATCACACAAAGACAAATTGACAGTTTTACATTTTGTTTAACCTGGAAATTAAAATGACAGATTTATCATGTGGCAGTACAGTGATGCTGAGGTTGATAGGGTGCAGTGTTTCTCTCTCTCTCTCTCTCTCTCTCTCTCTCTCTCTCTCACACACTCCATGTGTGTTAAATTGCTACTGAACCCTACAGCTAAGTTTCTATATGTGTTGTGCTTTGCTCACTAGTGCATTGTGTAAATATGATATAGGTTTTTGCTCTATATCATATTTACACAATGCACTAGTGAGCAAAGCACAACACATATAGAAACTTAGCTGTAGGGTGCAGTAGCAATTTAACACACATGGAGTGTGAGAGAGAGAGAGAGAGAGAGAGAGAGAGAGAGCATAAAGAGCATGCATGCATTGATGAGATAATGCTTTCTAATCAGCTCTTGTTTCGTTTCTTTAATGAGCTAGACAACACGACTTGGTTATGAATCATGCAGTAATAGTACATTAAATATTTAAAGTAGAAAGGAATTATATAAATAGACAAAAAACTACCATAAATATATTTGATTATTGTTTTTTTTTTTTAGGAACAGGTAGGAACATGTTCTCAAGAGACTTTGAAGCAACCACGGCTTTCCCATTTCCCATTAACATTGTTCTGAGGTAAAACCCAATGACAATAGTGCACTAAAGACATTTATTGGATTGAAAAGGAATCATTTTATCTACTTACAGAAATAGTAAGTAGATACTATTAGGTCACAAACAACTAAACTACTGTATATGTTAGGAAGGATCGCTATCTGGCCCGAAGGACCAAATGTAAGGAAGTTTACTATCTGGGTCGAAAGACTCTGTAATTAAAGAGAGTAATGGGCTTGTAGTGGATACAGGCTTACCAAACTTGATGTTACAGAAGAGGAGATGTTATGCTGTCACATAATCCTTAGTAGATAAATTGGATTGATATGAGTCACTTGGACAGTGTTGAACTGTAACAAGGTCTTTCCAGGAACTGTACTCACTGTGGTCTAAGGAATTTGATGTTTGTGTGACACTGCAGAATACATTGGTTCTCCTTTCCACTTTATCTTCAGGGGTTTTAAGGGATGGCATAACTGGCCACTCTGATTCAGTGTGAAGTAAGAACGGTGGGCCTTTACTCCACCTGTTTGGCGTAACAAAGTCTATTATACTACACTGCGTAGTGAGATCATCAACTGGGTTCTCATTTCTGTGTGGAATGGTATCACCTTGCCAAAGTCTCTCTACGTTCCGGGATAGTTCTTCTGGTGATGGAGATATGCAACATTGCTGAGACTGTAGCTGTTGCAGCAGAAGACGTTGTAACGTCCAACCTAGTCTGGTTCTAATTGCTGCTGGACCTCCAGGTGGCCCAAGGCGTACAGGTTCAATAGGTGTTATCAGGTGAGGATGGCCTGCTCCTATTAAAAGAAGGGGTTTTACTTTGTCAATTGGCTGTAAAGAAATGCCTTTCTGGTGCATTGCAATGGGATAAGAGTTCTTAGCCAAACCCAAGTGTTCAGGGGTAAAGGCATTCTGGATCTGGTAGGTCATCGAGTTCTGCATAGGTGTTAGAACATGCTTGGAACCTTCAAGCCTGTCCAGGTACAGGGTTTCGTTCCACAAAGAGATTGGTTATTAACCTCATGAAGGATTTGAATGTGTTTCCTACTGCACAGACGACAGGGCTTTTTTAGGGTGCAATTTCTTGCTAAGTGTGATCGCCCACATTTCCAACAACGTTTGTTGTCTTTGATCCATTTAATCATCTCTTCTAGATTAAATGTCTGGAAAGTGGTACACTGGCTTAAGTAATGTTCTGTACTGTCACAATATGGGCACAAAACTCTGATTTGTTCAGATCTCAGTGCTGGTTTGGACTTATTTGAGGGCGACAGTATCTGGGCAGCTGCTCCGGGGGTTCGGTCAGCTTCATGTAGGACAGAAGAGAGTCTGGACTTTACTATTGGGCCTGGTATTGGGTTTACCATCTTACGGCGCTGCTTTTTCCTTCGATTCAGGTTCTCACAGTTTTGACACCAGGATTCAAACTTGAGCCAGAGCTTGGATTTGGATGGCAAACTTATCAAAACCGGCTAAATCTCCAAGCTGAACATCAGGAGCATCCATGACTGCTGCTATTTTAGTTAAAGTCAAATGATGAGGTCGTCCGAATCTGTCAGTAAGTGAATTTATAGTGTCTGTGTATGGCGAAGGGGAATTCAGGAATGAGTCTGCTATTAGACGTGCCTCTTCAAACCTAAGGTGGTCTAGAAGAAACGCATACTTATAGAGCTCAGTTGCATCAATAGGGAGAAGGTTATCAAGGGCTAACTTTAAAGGAGCAAACTCGCTAGGGTCACGACGGGTGAAATTTGCAATTGTTGGTTGCGGGCCCTTATAGGATGTCTCTGGACATACAGTGATCTGAGGCCACCCCTCCGGAGAAGTACATGGCAGGTTATGAACGGTATCAGGCTGTTGTGGGCTTGTCTTGTAGGCATATGTGCCCGCATCTGACTTCAAGGAACTCTCTTTGGGTTCTGCGGGGAGAAGGTTGTGGAATATAGGGCACTGGTTTTGGCACCGCTGCCACAGGGACTGGTGTTGCTTTGATTTGCTGTTGTTGAGTAGCTGATAAAGGTGACTGCTGCTTTACTGTTAACTTCTGCATATCATTATTAAGCATATGTAACTGTTGGGTTTCCTCCTGAAGGACTATCTGAGCTTCACGCAGTGCCTATTTTCCCTTTGCAGATTTGGAAGCTCCAACTTGTGCCTAACGGATGTGAGTGCAGCCTCATCCTCTTGTGGCAAAGGCTCCTCCTCTCCATCATATTCTAAGGGTGGTATGGTGAACCATGGTCTGTCAAAATGGGAATACGGAACACTCATACCTCCAGCAGCTGTGTCGATAACGTAACTCGAAGGATGAGAATCACTATGAACACCCTAGATTCATCTCTCATTGTGCTTTACTGTGGCTCCTCTTCTTGTGCATGTAAACACTGCATAGGATATTGAACCTCATAGTCTTTGAGATAGGCTGGGGGCTGGCTTCTATGTCGTGGGCGCAGACTCTCACCGGAAGGTTGCTCTGATATCCTGTCTGTGTGGTAAGCACACTAATCCGGCTTGAAGGACCAAAGTGTTAGGAAGGATCGGATTGTGGATAAACATTTATAGAAAAAGTGTAAAAATTGCTGTACCATAGTGTCAAAACTTCCAGATGCTTTGTCTACAATGCACTTGGCCTAGAACTTTATTTATCTTTATTTACTTACTTTGTTTGTTCAAACTATTGTTTAATCCAAGGCTTAACTAATAAACTACTATTTTTTCAGGAACAAGCTAAATTCAAATTTCATAATATAGAGATGAAATATAACACATCGACATTGTGGGAAAGGTGTATGTATTCTTATGTATTGCTGTCATAATTTGTTTGCTGGGGACTTCGAAGGCTATTGGGGTGTGCAGATTAAACCTTTTTCAGGAAAATAATGAGAAAAAGAAAAATTCAATACAAATCCAATATTGATTCACTTGGCCCATGTTATAGACTCACTCTGCCATGATTCACGTTGATACACTCCATAACTACTTCATATACTGCTGTAAAGATTGTTGAAATTGATTTTTTATTCCAGGGCCCTGGAGACATTGTTAGTACCTGTTTGGTCTATTGGCTATTGGTAAATGAAAAAGCATGTGGATCCATTGAAAGAAAAAAAACAAAACAAATGAAAGACTCCAAGATTCCCTTACTGGTCAAGTTCAGCAGCAAAAAGCTCATTTAAGTGTACATTTTCTAAAAACATTATTAGTTTTGAATTGCCTGTTTGGCTGATAAAACTAGTAATCAAATAAAATAATGCATCCATATTTTTTTTGTTTTTGATTATTCCTGCTCCCCTGTAACACTCCTAATCTATGGATCCTAATCCTTAGTATTGATCCACAGCCTGCATCCGTGTCAGGAATGGCATTACTCAGCCAAATCTATCCAAATCTCATCCATCATTTCCTCTCTTCTCAGTTCAGTGGCTGTCTGTCAGCTCAGGTACACCCATTCCTCTTATTCATGGTGGCTTTTAGAAAAGCTACACTGTCAGGTGCTGTTACAGAACACTGCCATTCAATTGATTTGACGAAAAGGGAAAATGTTTTTGGATGTGGCACTCTTCCTGAACAGAATACAAATCGAAAGTAGCTGAAAACCTCCCACTCTCGCTAAGTAAGTGATAGCATAAAAGAATAGGAAAATACACAACATATACTGAAAAGTACATGATGGACTGTCACTTACAGGCGAATAAATACTCAATGTCCTCTAGTTGGTCGGATTTAACATCATATCAGAGCTCTCAGAGGCTGAGATTGCACAGGTGAAATCATCTTCCCTATCTTTATTGCTGTCAGGCTTCTGGTGTATCAGAATCCTATTACTGGGAGTAATGTGGGATGAGACACCAATCTATTGCACAGCACCACCAGGAACATTCTTATTTATTTTGAGATACCAGTACTAGTATGTAATATACCTTCTAAGAAATATATAGAGTAAAATGATTGTTACTGATTGTTACTAAATGATACATCAGATTGATCACCAAAATATTTAATCCTGACAATGCCATAACCTCACATAACTGGGAGCCAAAATTGTATGTGGTCTCTGGTGGGAGGGACAACATAATCGCTCTCTCCAGTCAATTACAGCAAAACTATCTGATTGTTGGTGTCTTTGAGCTCCTACAATGTAGCATTAGCAGAAAAGATGCAGATGGTTGGCTTCATGTATTTTAAAGAAAAGAAAAGCCTTCCTGGTTAGTAGAATAATAGTGGTGTATAATAGAGGGATAGCTGGTGGGTAGGAATTGACAGGTGACCAGATTTGGGAGTGCAAATACAAATAATACAAACAAACAAAATGATTTCCACATTATCCAAATTTGCATTGCTGCTCTTATGGAACAAAATAACATATGCCCATATTTTTGTTTTCCGTTCTAATCCTGTCTTTGCCTCTACACGATCAGTGTTATCTGATTGTGTTCACCTGTTCTGTGTTAATTCTTGATTAATACCTCTACATAACTTAGTTGCTAATAATTTGCTCGTTCTTGTATGTTGCGAAGTCCTGACATGTATGTAATGTCAATACACCCTGGTTTTCTGTTACTGCAAGTGTTTCCTTGTGGTGTGATTATGGATTATGGAAATATTCATGGTTTCAAATTTAATTTGCTTGTTTGTTCATTCGTTAACTAACTTGACAACTAATGGTTAACTGTTTTGAGGTAGGAAGAAGAGAAATAATTTGGTATTAATGTAGATGAATTTAAACTGTTGATTAAAGTTCACTTATTCCATTTTTTTTTTCTATTTTAAAATCCCCAGTTTCACTAAGTCTTTCTAACCTTCAGAAGAACATCTGCTCTCTCTGCACTAACTAGATCTAATCTAAGTGCTCTAATTATGTGCAAACTAAGGACACACAGCAGACAAACAATCCCAAGAGTACCTACCAGTTCAAGTATGTTGAAGGCAAACGTTACAAGTGGTGAAAAAGTAAATATACAATTAGCTCAGGAAAAAATTAGTTTGTTCTTATGCATACATAATCACAGATTAGATGTGTGTGTGTGTGTGTGTGTGTGTGTGTGTGTGTGTATGTATGTGTGTGTGTTTGTGTGTGTTGCCTATAAAAGCAAGTGAGAAAGAAGTAATAATTAAAACCCACATTGAAAGATCTGCTAGGAAAAAATGACAATCATGCATCTTAATAATGGATCTACAGATACAGGGGAAAAAGAGTAAATTGCCTGAAGAGAAACTCCTGGAAAATTCATATTCTCTAAACAACTGACCTCACAGGTCACTGTATACAGCATAACCTCATGGACCAGTACTTTTGCTGAAAGGCAATGACCTGCACATGAATGCACTGCAGAAAGGCTGCCAGAAATAAATATACAGATATTGCTGGATTTATTTATAGAAAGCTGATTTTACAGTGCAACTTTTTCCCTTAGGACAAAATAATGAAGATCTCTTCTGTCTGCACTTTTCACAAAGTTTGCATTTCCATAGAAGACAATTAAGAAAATAAAGGAACTGATTATATGCTAGCAAAGCAGTTGGTGTGGTGATACTTGCAGTGTTTTTTTTTTTATGACTAAACCACTTTTATAGCACTGACAGAACTATTTAAAAATCAGGTTTAAAAAAAAGGTCAAAAGATACAGTGCAAGATGGATAAGCATTCCATGGTTATGCTGTATATCAGATTGAATTTCACACACACACGCACAAAATAACCCCACTGTACATCAAGCTGTATTTTGTCATTGAAAATCAGCATGCACTGGCTTTGCAGGGAGAAAGATCCCATTATGATAATGCTGTACCCCCTGAGATGCCACCTTGAGCCCATTTATGCTCAGCTTGTGCAAGCAGTGTGCAAGTATTAGTGCACTCCATCTCCTAGCCGCAGCGCCTTGCCTGAGCGCAACAATGCAGAACAGCTCGCTGGAGACCAAACAGAGCTGAGGATCATTCTGCTGTGATGAAGCTGAGCTGCAGAGGGAGAAGCGAATCCAGCACAGCATGCGGTACAGTAATGCAACACAGCAGCTACAGAGCGGGGAACCTGTCTGCGCATCACACGTATATTGATTTACTTTTTTTTATATACAAAGCATTTTTCTGCCATTATTATTACCAAAGAAGTCCACTTAGTATTTATTAATAGTCTTTAGCTTGCATAGCATTCTCAATGAGACAAGAAGCATTTTATTTTTATCACATGTAGATGACTTTTCAAAAATCCTTAGCAACCTTGTTCTGTTTCAGGAAATACTGTATGCTGAACAGCTTTGTTTTGTGGATAACCTGAACCTTTTGTGGTTAATCAGAATTTTAAAACTATTTTGTTCCACAAACGCTCTTTCATAGTATAAATGGATACATCTGAACAGAGTAAAGGAGCCATCATGTTTCAGGGCACTATGGTCAAAAAACGTCCCATAACTTATTTACTGGTGGTCAGCAAGACAGTATCAACCAAGACTCACAAAGTATTCATGGAAGACGATGCTTCATGAGAAAGAAAGAGTTTTACACAGTCTCCTAACTGGCAAACTCCTTCTCTTAATGGTCCTTACAATGCCCGTGATCCCATATTGCTGGAGATGATATTACAGATCGTGGAAGATCTCCCTAGACTGCGTTTTAATGTCCGTTGGTTCATTTCACTTCCTACCAAACCTACAGTATATTTTTAGGTCTCCCAAAACACATATTGACCTAGGGGTATAATTCACATCACAATTATGAAGGACATTTATGGGAAAACTGGTATCTGTTATTTTGGTTCTAATCCCCAAGCTACTACTTTTCTCCAGGTCTGATTTAATGATTACCCAGAGGAGTAGTCCTACCAGTTTCCGGTTGTGACCTAACCAAATGACTTTATTTTTGAGCAGAGATAGATAATAACTGTTTATACAACTGTATGAAACAGTTCATCTTTGAGCAGCAAATTCAGTGACGGACTGTTACATCCTAAGTGTCTGAAGGAGGAGGTCTTTTCTCCCTGCTGCTATCTGACTTTACAATCAGAGCTGCTCCCAGTAAACCAATCACCATCATGCACACTGTTATTACTGTTTAACTGTGCAATTATAACAATAACAAAGTTTATTTAAGCAACACATGTGCAATAAAAACTATTTAAAACCGTGCAATATTACCTATGTGCAATATTTTGATAGTGTAACTACTTATTCGTGGACTTTTTTTTTCTTTTGTATTTATACATTTTGTTGTGTATATACTGTATTATGTTTCTACTTTTTTTTTTTTTTTTACATATTTGCACAATTTCTCCTGAACTCTCCTGAATGTGGCCTGGATGAACACAAATGGGTGCTGTAAAACCCAACTCAAACCCTCAGAATTACCTGAAAGAGATATACCTATTTTAATAACCACCAACTGCCAACGGCTTATGTGTACATTCCTCAAATCTGTATGTTTTAAAGCAGACAGGTCTGTCCGCAATGATAGACTGTGGACAATAATGAGCAATGCTGTACTGTCTGAGGCTTTACGGCAAGAATAACTTACATCTGCATCTCTCAATACATTTAAAACATAATGCATCTTTATGGGCAGATTGAAAATGACACGGTGAAATGAGAACGATTCCCTCACGTCAGTTCATGTATTAAAAAGCTTCCTTTGTCCACCTAAAGATTCAAACTGTCAATTAGAGTAGGCAGAAATTCTCGATATCTTTCTATAACTCTTTCAAAGCTCTATACAGACAGCATGTCATCTACTCTAATAGAATCTTTGGAAAATGAATGATCCTCCTTTCACTGCCAAGGCACAAATAACTCATTTGCAAAGATCTATGATGTAGAAGGGGTGATGATATTCAAATGTGATCCAGAGAGGGCATGCATAGGTTCAAATGCTGTGTGCTGTAGACTTTATTTTACATTAGAGTAATCGTTAAGTCATTAGAATAAGAGAAATCACCTCAGGGGAAACACAAGTGGAATTCTGTTCAATAAAAAATAAACTGTATCCGTTTTGTTCACCGACTGCATCTCTGTATTTTTCAAATGGATAAAAAGTCTATGCAGTTTAATGTGCTCTATTACTTGCAACGGCATAAAATAAATTATTTTCTGAATTTTCAATTGGTAGCCGATCATCTTTTTTCTACTAGAAAGTATACTACACTACATGGACCACAATGTACAGTATGGAGATTTCCATACTGAAACGGGTTTAGGTCTCCTAGTTCATGTGAAGGGAACATATAAAGATGTCCAAAGACATCTTAAACAATTGTGTGCCTACATCTTTATATGTTCCCTTCACATGAACTAGGAGACCTAAACCCGTTTCAGTATGGAAATCTCCATACTGTACATCAGTACCTGATTTTACTAACACCCTTGTGGTTAAATGAGCAAATAATCCACAAGCAAATGCCAAAATCTGGTGAAACATCTTAAAATTTATGGTTTATGTGGACTGAATGTGGAATGGGATGTTTAAAAAGCGCATTTAAAGCTTATGAGATTTGATATAAGATGTACACAACCTTTTGTTAATAGAGTGTATGTCGAGTTATGTGGGAATTTTACACACCAGTATCTGCTTCTAACTCGAAAAGAGCATTAATCAACTACAGGGGACACAGGGAACAACTCCAAATCACTTTTCAGCTCTTGTATTTGGAAGTTCGTACAAGCTTACAGAGATTGTTCAATTCAGCTCAAGTAGAGTGAATTAGGTTGACAACCTTAAAAGAGGAAACACAAAAAAAATATCAAAATAAAATGAATAAAATAATGATACCAAAAATAGACATTCACTGATCTGTAAACAAACCTAACGTAAATAAGGATTGTTCTATACAAACTGCCTCAATGTCGAACAAACTGTTCATTTGCATACTAGCTTGTTTCAACCGTTATTTAAGCAGAGCATTAATATTCTAAGTGTACTATTTAAACAAACAAGTGGTATGTCAGCACTTTGTATTTCTTTAGGAACGCAAACTATGTATCGTGCATTTAAATATTAACCAATACACAACTATTCTCCATATTGCATATTATTCCAATAAAATAACACAGAATTTAGTGGCAATGAGTCTTTAGATAGAGACTTCTTCATACCATCAGTGTCCCTGAGGTGACCATTTGCTGATGCGTTGCTGTTGAACCTCACTGGACACCGGTGAGAAATTAAATGTTATTACAGGAAGAGTAATTAAGGGACGGTGTATCTTTAAAAACAACAGGATTATATTCCAAATGAAATACAATTATAATCTTACAGTATGAAGGTGGATGAAGCTCTTTAATGTAAAGATGAGAAAAATATTAGTTTATTCTTATTTGATTTGCAGTTATACAGTGACCGTGAAAAGTCTGGGGAAAAAACCTTTTTTGAAACGCATGTTCCTTTTGTTAATTTGCAACAAACTGTTATGCATCATGGATTGGCCTGCCCAGTCAATGCATCTATATCCTCCTGAACTGCTCTGGGATGAACTGATCACAAGATCAGAAAGAGATATACAACTAGTGAAGAACACCTTTGGCAAGTTGTACAAGAGACATGGCAAAGTATTTTAGCTGAATGTTTGGAGAAAAGCTGTCTGGATGCCAGGAGGGTGTAAAGCTCTTATTTATGCTAAGGAAAGATTTTTCAGTGAAAATAAAACTAACATCTGTACATTTATATATTTGTTTGATTAAAGTAAATTTACATACTGTTAAATTACTTCATTTGTTGCATATAAACAAAAGCATGTGCGTTTCAAATTCGCTAAAAGACGGTGTTTACAAACTTTTGACAGACACTGTACATCTGTAGATATTTTCTTTATTTACGTAACCATATAGCTAGCTAATTAGCAGATTAGTCAATAATCAAACCTATAGGATTATTTACACAATTCAAAAGAAACAGGACACAAATTCTAAACAAATCTGCTTTTGCTGTATGGTTATAGCTGTCAAGGGTATATGTGGCAGAGTTATAGCA
Source organism: Silurus glanis (assembly GCA_014706435.1). NCBI lineage: Eukaryota > Metazoa > Chordata > Actinopteri > Siluriformes > Siluridae > Silurus > Silurus glanis. Next base: position 23,305 of record JAAIIK010000177.1, read on the forward strand.
GAATTTTTTATAGCTTTTTCCTGACGAATGTTTTCACATAGAAACACGCACGCACTTCTGAATTGTGCATGAGGGGGTGTAAAAGTAGTATTGGAACGAGGGCTTAGTTGACGTTATCTGTAACTTCTCAGAAAAACCAGGCGATGAGGCTGAAATTTCTCTCGACACAGCGGACACTCCGTCTGCAATCACAACAATTAAGACATCTCTGTTGTTTAAATCATGCAAAGTTAATGGTATTATGATATTATGCAATTATGCCATTTCCGAATGTCTCATCAGATCCATAAATATTTGGACACATTCTTTAAATTTTGCCATTGTGCTGGATGCATTAAAAAAATAAAATAAAAGATACGAAACCTAAATCAGTCTTGATACATACCTGACTTTCTCTCTCGTTACCTACAGCCAGGTATATAAATATTTGGACAAATATGGCACAGTCTACTTATGGATGCCTGGTTGTAAAAATGACCAAGAAAAAAAAAAAGTCTTTATCCAGTAATGGATAAATGGATGCACGGAAGAATGCATAGATACATGTGCCATTGTTGTGGTTGCAAAAAAAATTACTATTCAAATACTAAAGGATGGATGGATTCATGGATAGATTTATGTATGGACAAACAGCTGCATGTGACATTATGGTGATAGTGGGGGTGGGAGAACCTGTCCAAATACTAATGGACCTTACTGCATGCAAACAATTTGCACACAATTAATAACGTGATATTTATTTCCTTTAAGACCACATTTTCTTAAAACTTTTGCTCCCACAACTATGGCTGGAATGCTGACAAATTGTCTAACACACCTCGATCTAAACGACAAAAAATCCAGGAAAGCTAAAATCTTTATCTATTGCCTCATCTTCATCTTTTGATTTTAAAATCAAATGCATGTGAAACCTTGGCTCTAGTTTGCAGAGAAAAACGTGTTACCTTGGTGTTACACCACTCTGTGATGCACTCCCAGCAGAACAGATGCCCACATGGGGTGGTTGTGGAGTGCCGTCTCTCCTCTAAGCACAGGATACAGCGAGACAACCGAGAGGACGATCGAGAGGACGACGACTGCTGTGGACTAAGCGATGAAACAGTGTGACAGTGGGTCGGTAAATGAGGGTCATTTATGTCATCTTACAAGCCAATCATTACAGAGTTTACCAATTGAAAAACTATGCAAAATAATTAAGGGAGGCAATGGTTTGATACCTCTTTCTAATACTAAAGGCGCTCATTGAAACACCTTATTGTCTCAAGTTTTGTGTACAGCGAGCTGCAATGTGGGCATTCAAAAATAAATAAATAAATAAATAAAAACAAACAAAAAACCTTGTGAGATTATACTTACGGTAAGATGTATTAAATGCTTGTACATAAGAACTAACCTACTTTTGCTCAAGTTTCACAATATTACAGGCAACAATTAAAAGGTTAAAATGCCTCATTTGAAATTAGGGTTGCAGCTATGGATTATTTTAGTAAATCAAGTATTCTACTGATTAGCCCATTGATTAATCGGATTAGAAATATATTTTCTTCATTAAAGAGCATCACTAAATATACAAGAGAAAATAGGATGGGTCTGTTCAAATTAACAAGTAATTCGTTTCCTTTTTAGAAACTTTTTATTGCTAAAATTGCAATTCAAGAAAACTAAACCCATTTAGTGCATTTAATTGCTATATTACATCAAAATGCAGATACAGTACAAATTAAAAAATCTAATAAAAATAATAAATAATAATTTATTTTATTATTATTAAATAAAAATAAATAATCAAGTAGGGCTGCTGCTATTGATTAATTTAGTAATCGAGTATTTTAAAGATTATTCCATTGATTAATTGGATAGTAAGTAAGTTTTCTTTATTAAAGAGCAATACTAAATGAGAGAGAAAGTTCTTCAACAAAATTTTGGAAGGTGAGAGGATGCCTGAGGAATAGAGAAGGGAGTGTGCTGGTACCGATCTTTAAGAATAAGGGAGATGTGCAGATCTGCAGTAACTACAGGGGAATAAAGTTGATCAGCCACACCATGAAGTTATGGGAAAGAGTAGTGGAAGCCAGGCTGAGAGAAGAGGTGACCATCTGTGACCAACAGTATGGTTTCATGCCGAGGAAAAGTACCACATACGGATTATTTTCTTTGAGAATGTTGATAGAGAAGTTTAGAGAAGGTCAGAAGGAGTTGCATTGGGTTTGTGGATTTAGAGAAAGTGTACCACAGGGTGCCGAGAGAGGAGTTGTGGTATTGTATGAGGAAGTCAGGTGTGTAAGAGAAGTATGTGAGGGTGCACACATATGTATGAGGACAGTGTGACAGCAGTGAAGTGTGCAGTAGGAACGACCGTCTGGTTCAAGGTAGAGGTGGGACTGAATCAAGGATTGGCTTTGAGTCCTTTCCTGTTTGCAGTGCTGATTGACAGGTTGACAGACGAGGTCAGACAGGAGTCTCCATGGACTATGATGTTTGCGGATGATATTGTGATTTGTGGTGAGAGTAGGGAGCACGTTGAGAAGAGCCTGGAGAGGTGGAGGTATGCGCTGGAGAGAAGAGGATTGAAAGTCAGTAGGAGTAAGACAGAGTACATGTGTGTGAATGAGAGGGAGGGCAGTGGAGTGCAAAGTAATGGAGTGTGTGTTAGAGAAGTGAAGAAAAGAGTGCAGGCAGGGTGGAGTGGGTGGAGAAAAGTGGCAGGAGTGATTTGTGATAGAAAACAGTGGCATTGAGTAAAAGACAGGAGGTGGCGCTGGAGGTAGCAAGGCTGAAGATGTTGAGGATTTTTGTTGGAAGTGACGACAAAGGACAGGATTAGAAATGAGTTTATTAGAGTAACAGCACATGTAGGATGTTTTTGGAAACAAAGTGATGGAGGTGCCATTGAGATGGTGGATGAAGACCAAATTAAAACCCTTTTTTCCCCCATATATAATTGGAAATAAACCAGTTTGGGAACATGTGAAATATTTAAAACAAAGAAAGTCATATGCTTCATATATTAAATGTTTTGTTTTAAGTTTGGCACTATATCTAGGTCCTTATTTCAAATGCAAGCAAATGTGTTGCCCATGCCAACTGCAATCCTCATGTAGAATGTTTTGTTTAAAAACACTGATAAAACACTGCTAAAAAAGGTTTGTGGAGCCTGAGCCAGCTCAGGTGCCCACTGATATTAAAGCAAAAAAAAGAAAAGGGGTATATACCAAATACTAACAAACTCTAGAATTTGTTTATATTTAAAAAATTAAATTTTAATCATGTCTCAACAGTTGCTGTCAGCAAAATGATGCAATGAATTACTTTACTGGTGCTCTTAGACTTTAAAAACCCACTGTATGTTTAGATGGGATAAAAAAAAAAAAATGGGATAAATGGGATAAATATACTTCAAGGTCCAAACCAATCCAAAAGAGCGGTTCTTGGTTGCAGAACAAATCAGTCAAATTTGGAAAAGTTTTGCAATTTAGATTTAATATTGGAGATTGATTGCAGGGGTCCCACCTTACGGGAAGCTTCCTGTGCTGTGTCCACTCGTGTCTGGCGCGCTGCTTCTGTCTCAGGTTGTTAAACTGCAGAGCAAGTGTGATGGCCAGCTGCAACAGGGACACACACCCTAGAAGCCTGTAGCTGGTCCGAATGCCTTTATCATCCCCAGGCATCCCCTGCACTCTGAGCTGAAAAGAGCAGAGCTTCTCAGTACTATATGCTTATAAATCAGCTTCTCATGTTCTTCACAGATAAAAATCCTTACTCACATAGCTGATGGCCGATGTTCTTTTGGCTAGATGATAAAAAGCACCACTGATGTAGAACAGAGCCACATGCACCCTGTGCAAGACAGCGATTCCCTGCTGCACGGCGACCACCACAGGCTTTAAGGATTTCCTCTGCTCTCTATTCAGCCTCCTCAGCACCCTCTGGACCCATGCCTTTACGTACAACATGGGGTTCCAGGTTAACCCCGAGTTACGCTGGGTGTTCGGGGAATTCCACTCGTCCACCTCCAGCTCATGTTCTATACAGACCAGGAGTTTGTCCAGGACATATGGCGCGAAGGTGTGAAACAGAACAAAAGCCAGCCTGCGCATCCGAGAAGGAATCCTGCGTTTTGTGGGATCCACCTGGATAATGCTGACATACTCTTCACCTAATGTCTGATATCCTGTAAATGACATTTCAATTTAGGGCTGAAATGTTTAAGTAAATCGAATGATTAAAATACAAAAAAAAAAAAAAAAAAAAAAAAAAAACATCT
>JAAIIK010000177.1:27668-42779 GCA_014706435.1 Silurus glanis
AAAAAAAAAAAAAAAAAAAAAAAAAAAAAAAAAAAAAAAAACATCTATGCAAACTATGCCTTCATGCTTAATTTAGTCCATTTAACTACACACAGAGCACTGCATTTCCCCAAGGACCATTATAACTGACGCACCACCCACTAAACTCTGGAAAACTCGCACAAAAACAGAATCACATGTCCTGAGAATAACATAGAATACAGATTAACATGGCAGAGCTAGAGCTGCATCTTCCTGAAAACAGAACAAGAAAAGAATGTCGGTTTTTATTTAATCTTTTTTTCTTTTTCGCACTACAAAGGCCTGTTTGTGCCATGCATTAGAAATCAGAAGGCACTCAAGTAAATTTATGATTTGCCCTCCGTCAGAACCAAAGAAATAAAAGCCAACTGTACCATATCAGAATTTTTTTAATAATTATATTTCAAATAGAAATGAAACAAAAAATAAAAGAATCAAAAAGGTTTACACATTTTTATAAAGAAAAAATAAATAAGGAATAGTACTGCAAAGAAAAGTAAAGTAGTAAAGAAGTGGTATTCCACATTTTTATTTTAATGCAAAATTGGGAGAGCATTTAAATGTTCATGAGGTAGATTGACTTTTCTTGTGCCTGGCTGTCCTTGTGCTTGGTGCTCTGTGGTGTCGGCTAGTTCATAAAGCAAATATTGAATCGCGTATATTTGTTGTAAAAAATAAAAATAAAAATAAATAAATAAAAATATTATTATAATATATATATATATATATATATATATATATATATATATATATATATAAATATTGAATTGCAAAGCAATATATTTTTTTTCCATTGCATCTAATTGTGTTGAATCAAATCGAAATCGGATCGCACTGCATCGTAATAGGGGTGAATCGTATCGCATCGGTAGCTGCTTTATATGTATCTTTAACGTATCGTATCGTTGGAACATCGAGATGTGAATCGCATCGGCCTCAACTATGAAAAAAGTTAGGATACACTGGGTAGTACTTTACCTGAGAGTGTAGTTAGGGCATAATATGCGAGATCTGAGAGCAGCTCCACTTCTTTCCTCCACTGCAACCATCGTCTTGATCCTATATTGTAAAATATATTAGATCACACATTCCCAAACCTAGTCCTGAGAAATTGTAATGTTTCCCTGAACAGAACGAAAGGGAGGGCAACTTCACAATCACAAGATCCAGGGTTGCACAGGAACTCTTGCACACCAAGTATGAAGCATGTGTAACTTACCAGCGAGCGACTGGAAAGCCTCATTCGCATTATTTCTTAGACTCGTTTGATAATATTCGTCCTTTTGAGAGGAGCGGATCAGCTGCGGCTGGTTCGCTGGAACAAGCGCCATTATGTCGCAGGAATAAGTTTTGATAGCCCTCATTTACCATGCTGCTTTAGCGTGTTCATCGAGCACTTTTGGGCAACATCTAAATGTAATAACCCAGCTCAACAGAAAATAACGATTCTAAGCCAACACTTAATACTAAACCCTACTGTAGACCGCTGACACGAGCTGCACGCCTTTGACTTCCGTATTAGTCACGTGAGATTAAAAGCGCATTTCGATTGGGCGCTAGAAACTACAGTACAGGAAAACAGATAACATCGGAGTTGCCAAATCTGTGGATTTCTACGCGAATGGTTTATAAAATAATCCAAGATGACCACATGCAGTAGTAGTATTTAGCAGTAGACGTATTTTTATGCCTCTTTTACCACAAGAAATTACCAAAGCACAATTCAAAATATTTAAGGAACACCTGTGTTTTTTTTCTCCATTTATTGTTGAATTTGAATATGACTACTATATTACAACCGTGCACCTTGGATTTATTCGGGGAAAATGATCATTGCACACCCTCACTTTCATTATTATTTGCACTGCCACACTTTTACATACCCGGCACAAACTGTGTAGTTGATGTTTTTATTTATCATTTTACTATTTATGTCCTAGTTTTTATAGTTGATCGTATTGTTATAGCTTCAGCACACCAACACAAATTCCTAGTACATGCAAACAATGATACTTGGCAATAAAGATGATTCGGATTCTGAATGTAACCACGTCATAACTGAACCAGAACAAATTTTTTCTCTTGAAGTTAAGCCGAAACAATGCAATTTATTATAACACACGAAATCCAGAAAGCACAAGCAGTGTCATCAGGTACAACCATTGTCTGAGTCAAAATCAGAAATATTTGCCCTAGCAAAAAATGTTATTTGACAAAGCGTTGGAGAGCAGTTCAAAAATAGGTGTCTGCAAGCAACAGTGAAGCATGGTGGAGGTTTCCTACAAGTTTGGGGCTGCAATGGTGTTCTCAATGCCACTCAGTACCACCAGGGAGATGTTTGATTAGCCCTGAATTTATTCTGCAGATTGACAATGACCCCAAACGTATAGCAATATCATTAAGAACAATCTTCATCATAGAGAAGTACAAGAAGTCACAGAGTGATGGTTTAGTCCCCACAGAGCTCTAATCTCTATATCAGGGGTCACCAACCTTTTGAAATTAAGAGCTTCTTCTTGGGTACCGATTAATGTGAAAGGGCTACCAGTTTGATACACACAAGTCAAAATAACACAAGTTCTGAAATAACACATTTTCTCAGTTTACCTTTAATTATATGTTATTATTAATAATGAATGATATTCATCTATAGCTAGTCATCTATATTTTAATATTGTCATTTTCAAATTCACACCAATGCAAGTGTGATTTAAAAAGAATAGCAACAAAAAAAATTAGATGCAGCTCACTGGTAAGTGGCGCTTTGGTGAGCTATTTTTTAGAAAAGGCCCGCGGGCGAATCTTGTGGTCCTCGCAGGCGATCTGGTGCCCGCAGGCACCATGTTGGCGACCCCTGCTCTATATAATTGAATCTGTCTTGGAATACATGAAAGACATAAGGCTTTGCAGCAGCCTACTTTCAAAGAAGATCTGTGGTTAGTTCTCCATAATGTTTGGAACAACCTACCTGCCGATCAGAAGAACATACTATTTGTTACAAAGCACTGACACCTGAGACTTCACCCCCAAATGTTACAGTAAATAAATGTCTTCTTACCAAAGTATGTGGTGTTCACATAGATTATAGTGAATTAGTAATTACTATAAAAACAATAGTCTATTATAAAAAAGCACATTGATATTGACCAGGTTGAATATCAATGCTGCTTTTACAGATTCATCTTTTGACCAATTAGACTGAAGAATTCCTGAAATATTCAATCAAATGTATCATTTGATGCTGAATTAGCCATGGTTTTGGAGTGAGACTTGTTTCTTCTGCTAGTTTTATTTGGTCATTTGTGAAATCCACTGGATTCCTGTTTTCTTTATTTCTTGTGCTAACTCCATGCAAATTAGGGAACAAGTAAAAAACTTTACTGACAAAGAAATCTCTCAGGAGGGTCTATATAGCTAGACCTCTGAGCTATCTGCCTCCATGGTCTAGCTATATAGACCCTCCTGAGAGCAATATAGACCCTCCAGAGACCATTATAGACCCTCCAGACAGCAATATAGACCTGCCAGAGAGCTATATACACTTTCGAGAGAGCAATATAGACCCTCCAGAGAGCTCCTATTATTTCAGTGCACAATCAGGGTTTGTGTTTTTCGTTCCATTCAACGCTTAATCCATTGTCATTTTTTCACATCTCCTAGTACTTAACATGCTGTAAGTGGCAGAACCAGTTTTCTTTTTCTCTCTCCTGATCCACCTAGATCCTACAGCACTATTAAAATCTAGTATTACGGAAATGTACGATTCCTCTTCACACTGATGCTGGTTAAAAAATTCATATGTATGACTTGCCCGCCAGACTTTGACTATGTTGAGGCAAGTCCTGTTTGATTAAAAACTTGCAGGAACCTATTGGTTCACGGCGGCAGTCAAGGAAGTATGGCTATTGTTTACACTTGAGGAGGGGCAGAGTCTTTTTTTTTCAGACTGAGAGATACATGTGAGTTCTTGTAATTCGAAGCCAAATGGTGGGCAGGTTAACTGAGGAAAGCAACAGAGATTTGGATTTCAATTCATACAAACTTCAGGCTTGCTGAGGTACGTGTTTTTTTTATTTTTTAGTTTCATTTTGTTCTTACTTTTGTATTGCACATGACATCTATAGTCTCAGTAGAACACACTGAGTTTAAACACTGCTTTATCTTCAGATTGTATACCTTTGAAAGCTTTAGTGCAGTTATATATTCCATGCCATGATTGCAAAAGGAGGGAAACAGGTTTGTTCATTTTAAACGAAAGATGTTACTTTATTTTTTGATATATATAAGATTGGAAAATGATCTACATAAATTGTAATTTTGTAGGCAACAGAAGGAATCATTGCGTATATGATTCACAGCCAGAACTGGTTTTAATTAGACGGAAAGTGCAAACTCACAGTTCCTTCACTTATTTTGCATGACTGCAGTAAAATCATAGGGTGGTATAAAGGGCGGACTTTGTCCTGTTGACAGACAACTAGCTTTGAAAAGAAACTTGCACTTTATCTCATTAGAATCTAAATCCAAACTTTGGTTCTGTCAGCTTTATGATGCTGCTCGAATTCTTCCCATTTTGTCCCGATCTAGTGTGTACCATAACACTATGCTCTGTCTCACAAGGCTGAGGAAACAGGAGTAAGGAAGTGTCTACATGCTGGATGACAACTAGGCATGAAATACTGGGGCCAGTTAGTGTGAAAAGCAAAGCTGTTATAATTGATCGAGTTCTAAAGATTCTTCAGTGATCTCACACACACACACAACATTTCAACACATTTCCCATGTGCTCCTGTTCTCTGCACCCCACCCCGTTGCCCGCCCCCCATTCTTGTGAAGACTCTTTTGCCTTTACTTGTCCGGTGTTGACACAGTCGTTACCCCATACGGGAACACCCACTGTGGACAAAGAAATTTCAGATGACATCACCTTCATTTACCTGCATTTTATAGCTATGGAAATCAAAAAGCATATTCAGTTTAAAAGAAGTGGAGCAGCCTGAGGAGTTTGTGTTTCACTATCACTGTTACACCGTCATCTTTACCAGCTTCTGCCTTAGGAAGATTGCTTCTTGAGTCTCACCAAGGTAAAGTGATACTCTGTGAAATGGGTTTTTTTTATATGTTGAGATATTGTGATGTGATAAAGTGAATTCCCAGGTGTAATAGAGCTGGATCTTTGATGGAAGGTTTACTAGTTTGGGTTTTCACCATGAGGGCTTTACTCTCTAAACTCTGAAACTCTATACCCCTTTACCTGTAAGAGCCCAGACAGAAAGTGTAAAACAAGAAGAGCTTCCAGGTGAGAAAATGTTCAATTGATCAGATTTTTTTGGTCTTTTTTATGATTTCTTCCCCTGTCTTCCATGCTGTCATGATTTGGCAGTGATCGTTTCTGACAGATCAGCACTTTGGACCATACTGTGAATCAGGCACCTGTTTTTTAGAAGAACAGTGCTTCGGGCCAAACTCTGAATCAGACACCTATAAATTAGATGTTTACTCGTGTACTTAGGCATTAGACACCGCTTCATTCATGTCATTTGAACATTTTACAGCATTTCCCATTGTTTATCTGGATTTTTACTTCAATTCTCACCAGAAAGTGGTTTCTTTATCTAAAAAAACTAGCTCTGAATTAGCCTACGCTTCAAAACGTTTTTCTTTTTCTGTTGTGAAGACTGCATTGTGAGGCGCAACATGAACCGGTCGGTTGAAAGGTAATGAAAAGGCTTATTGTGTCGGCTGTTCTGTGTGCCAACGAGTGACTCGGAGTTATCGAGAAAACCCCAGGTTGCCAGCTGGTGACCTACAAGTGTGTTGGCAACCATCTATAAATGACATATTTGCACAAATGTTGGTCAATGTGCAAAAATCAAGAACCTGCACCTTTAACTGCTCTCAGGTATCGAGTTATCTCTTATCTCAATCTCGTATAGTAGCGCATGCATTGTACAATCTTGCCACTGAATAGGAATGACTTGAAGTGGAGGATAAGCATGACATAATTTGGGCTGACATAGGCACATGGAAGAAAGTAGCATAATAGAAATGGAATATATTAGGAGTTTGAAAAATGTAGGCTTTATTGAACAATGGTTAAAAACAGAAAATGTATCACCTCTGGGCTTTTTATGTTCTTTTTTGCATGTGAAAACGAAAGAAAATGCCTAATAGACTAATAGAAATGTAGTAAAAGAAGGCATTTACATTGCTTAATAGCTATTAAGTTTTCCAATTGCTTGCACTTAACACTGGTATAAAGTTATGGTTAATTTATTATTCTTCTGGCCACTTTTCTCATTATTTTCTACTACTTGTATCAGTGTGCCATGTGGTTGGTGCTCAGTACCAAGTCAGATCTTCGGTACTGTCATTCCTAAACTTTTCCAAAAGAATATTCATATAAAAAATAGTGTCATTTTAATTAGATATTTTTTCATTTTAGATTTTTCCCCACATATTCCTCTAATAACTACACACCTTCCCTATATGTTTCTTTATCAGATTAGAAGACTAAAATCTATTGAATTATTTGCTGTAGTTACAGAATATCAACAAACTGAGAGTAGAGGTAGTTCACCTGGGAATTTGTTTGTATTCAAATGTTCATATCAGATGCCCCAAGTGTGACCAAGGATGCAAATACCGTTGAATGTGGCACCTTCTGAAATATGAAAATTGAAAATTTAACTGTCCCTTACTAAAACAAAAGGCTGCAGTCTTTTATTTTAGCTCCATGAGAATGAGGAATTAAACGTCAACATTTGCATATTCACTGTGTATTTCAGCAACAGACAGGTTAAGCATACAAAAGGCTTTGTCTATGGTTTAGAGGGAGATTTTGTACAGAGACAAGTGAGAGCAAGGGTCAAACAGGGATCATTGTGTTTCCCTTTGCCAGCTCACCTTACATCTAAACACAATGCTCTGTGATTTTCAAAACTCTTTAAAGGTTCAACCCGAAGATTAGCTTGCCATTTGTATTTTTTTTTTTGCTCTGATCAGTTTCTTGTAAATGGTCTAACATATCTCCTTACATTCTTTACTGCTGAGTGAACCAATAAATGAGTTTGTGAAACACCTTATCTGTAATGCATGTGTACAGACCTGAAAGTCCCGGAAGGGCAACTCTGATTATTTTTAGGATTATGTAATATTAGTACATTATGAATATCCTGTTTTCAGGTCACACGCTGGCTCAGTGTGCCTAAAATCAGGCATATTTGTCATGCTTTTAACTTTAGGCCTCTCACTGTTGAGTTAAGGGGGATGGTTAGGGTTGTTGGTTTTTCCCTCTGACAAGTATCCAGGTGTTGTGTTTGCTAACATGTCTCATCATGTGGTCCTCAGGCCTAAACTTGTCCCACACTGTCCCATTGTTCAGCAGGATGGAAGTGTCTGAGTTTATGTTTTGACTAAGCCATGACTTCATGCTAATACATTATTTATGGGTTTTTCTGATTGGAAAAGCGATGATGTGGGACAGATTTGAATATGATAAAATGAGAATTTGTTTACTATACACTTATGCATGAGCATGTTTAAAATCGATACACTACCCAAACTGTCTGTGCTAGTTTACTAGAGTGTGTGTGTGTGTGTGTGTGTGTGTGTGTGTGAGTGTGTGTGTGTGTGTGTGTGTGTGTGTATTTGTGTGTGGTTAGAGGTTAAGGTGGAGGTGGGAGACTGGAGGAGAAGAGTTTACCCTTTTTTACATCTTTCTCTGAAGACTGAAATCCCCAACCTGTAAAAGAGAGAAGGGTTCCATTAAATTGTCACTCACACATCAAATTTTACAATGCGCTACACACACTCTGTAATCTTCCCTGGAGATTGGAGAAGGAATTTCCTCATAGACAGGGGCAAGTGTGTTATTTTAGGAAGATAAACTGTCATACTCTGTTATACAGTTTTATTTAGTTATACACCCTGAGTGAAAAATTTGCACTAGAAAACAACAACAACAAAAAAATAGATATATTAATATATTATATATCAATATATTTATATAAATATATTGATATATTATATATCAATATATTTATATAAATGTGTTTGTTAAAGTGTTGAAGATCAAACTAAACCAAAGGAAAACATGTAGAGTAGATAGTTACAAAACACTTGAAAATAAAATGTAATCATTGTTTAAAGACCCAGTGAGCAATCCAAGGATGTAAACCTTATGAGAAATCAACAAGAAGCCATTGTCTACTGGTCACTGAGCATCATATTATCAGATTATAATTAATTCAATAATTGCCAGTTCCAGTTGTAAAGGAATAATTAATATGATGATTATCACAACACTATGCAAAATGTTTCTCAGGTATAACTATAGTCATAATTATGTCAATAAAAGAGTTGTAGAGAGCTCAGTTGAGTAGAAGATGTGGGCTTTGGTATCGTAAAAGTAGGAGCTTCTACAGGATATTTCAGAATGACAGCTATAGGATTGGATAAGATGGGAGCAGGAGCTTGTAGATGCCAAAACAGAAATATGACCCACAATCATCAGGAGTGGGAAAGGAAAATACTTTGTCTCTAAGAAAATGACAAAGTATTCTCCAATCTCCGGTGCAGAAATTCACCCTCCAAAAAGAGAACACATCTACCAAAACCCTGAATGCTTTAGAATGGTCTAGTCAAAAGTTTAATTCAATTGAAAAGCTATAGCAAGATGTAAAAATTGCTGTTCATAAACAGTCTCCATCCTATATTACTTTGCAAAAAAGGAACAGACCCAAATTGCAGCAGTTCTACCAAAGGGGTGGTCAATCATATGCAACTAACAAGTGTGTGTGTGTGTGTGTGTGTGTGTGTGTGTGTGTGTGCATGTGTGTGTGTGTTTTATTATTCATTAACCTTTGTGTCACAATTAAAATATTTTTCTTACATTTTAGTAATCTGCAGATCAAATGTTGAAAAAAAATTCCCAAAAGCCATTCCAGGGTGAAACATTGCAAACCATGATGTTTGTAAAATATATTTCATATTAGATTAGAATAGATTCAACTTAATTGTCATTGCACAAGTTACAGTACAAGGCAACAAAATGCAGTAAGGTTCTCGTCTGTCAGGAAACTGGGGTGTTTTGACCACGATTGAGTCTAAATGTTGGTTTATATTAAGTCTAAATTTTGGTTGACATTGAGTCTAAATGTTGGTTTATATTAAGTCTTAATGTTGGTTGACTGACAATATTTAAGGGACAGATGCCACTCAAGTACAAAAGTTCTCTCGACTATAGTCAAAACTGAACTGCTGTCAATTGACTTTTGTACTTTCTTGTTCTAGCTTGTTTCAGCCTTAGCCATCTGCCTGGGAGCCGAAGTACAGTGGAAACAGCTGTGAAGGATTTTTAGAAAACCTATCACCATCATCAGCCCATCAAGCCCAACCAGACGTCCTGCTATCTCCAGACATTTTAACCACTACAGGCTCAATGAGAACATCTGCTGAATGCCTGGTGAAACACCAGCTTCAGTCAGACTAAGTGTTGCTGTGGAATTTAAAGAGATCTTGGGTTCACGGCGTCTGCTACCAGTGATACCAGACCATAAATTATTTTGATGCATACTTTTTTTATACACCTGTGCCCTTAAACGTCCTTTTCCAATTTGAGATTAAAAAATGGATACAGTATCTCTGAATACATCCCTGCAGTCTGGAGGTCACAGCGTCGGCACGGAATCTCCAAGTCTGTCCATGAAATCATGGGGCTTTACAAACGACAGTGATTCTTGTCTAAGCCAACACTGGAACTTCTTCTTGGCTGCTAACTTCATCGGTGTAGGTAAGTCGATCTGGCTAAGAGCAAAAAGATATCTATCAATACTTAAAAGCTGTGCTTCTCATTCTGTTCTTGTTGAGTATAATAAAGATCAAATAAACATTAGAGTTATAGGAGCTTGTGGTTAGCAATGATTCAGTATCAGTTTTCATATGCAGACATGAAAGCTTTTCAAAGGAGAACTGTTGTTTACACTGTCGTGGTCGAAGCACAATGTTTCAATGTTCAGTGCCATTTATGAAAAAACTACTGTCTTTTTTAAGCTTGCCGAGCCTATACAGACACTCACACTTAAACTGTCTTATGTCTTCATAATGTCTAAATAGTAATGACCCACAGACATGTGTAATAATCCTTACGAAAGGTCTCGCTGGTTATTTGAGCTCACAGTTTTTAATAACTGCACACAAGCAATTACAGAGAACACATTACTAATGATTTGTTGGCATTATTTAAAAAATGTCTGTCAGACAAGGTGTTCTGGTTCTGCTGTGTATAAAAAACAAGAACAAAAATCATCATGAATATGCATGTAGTCACTGAATTACGATGGTTCAATCTTACAATGACGACAAAATTGTACAAATCCTTTTAGTTTTGTGCGGCAGGCAAATGTAGTGGTGTACTGTATATGTGGTACACAACATTGGGATGCTGCCAGGATGTACACATTCCCCTAGCTCTTGTCTCTCTCATTTTTATCAATGTTGCCATACACTGATTAGTCTCATCAGCTTCAGGTGTGCTTCCTACCACTCGTTTCACCAGGCTCCGCCCTCTATTCACAAACCGTTGCTTGTGCACTGCCACATTCATAAACTGTATAGTTTATACATTACAGTACTGTAAATTGTTCTATTTTGCTAAATTATGTACTGTCCTTATTAACTTATTAACTTATTAACAAATTACAGTAAACTAGCCCATACCGATCACAATCCTGTGTAGACTAGGCCATGTCTCGACTTACGATGGGGTCTTTGTAGCGCATCTCCATCGTAAGTCAGGGACTACCTATATGTAGAGGGTTGTGGTATAGTTTGTAATTGGTAAACATTTATTCCATTCACTGACCACTCAAAATGAAAGAATTTCTAGTTAATTACAGTAAAACCGTATCTCCATCTTTGTTGTAATGATACAGAATATTTACAAAGAGCTGGAACTTTCTGGCATTAGTTATGGCAGCTATGTATAAAAGGCTGTGCGCTCACACACTTCATTTACATTGCTGCATTTTAGCAAATGGAGGGTAAATTCCACTGCTCTTTTTAAAATGACAGATTCTTATAGAATGTTCCATAAACAATAGCATGTAACCTTGGGGATTTGTGCGCCTCTGTGGTAGAAATATGTTATTACAATTCGAATGGAGAGTTAAAACATATTTGAGATGATTCAAGGCAGTGACCCAGACTTCATCCTGTATTTTTAATAGTATTCCTGATGTAGTCTTTTTTAAGGGATTATAGTGCTTTGTCAATTAGAAACTGAATGACGAGGAATGCAGCACTAGAGAGTGTTTGAGAAAAATTGAAAGTTAGACCTAGCGATCATAATTTAAATTCATGCAGCTTTTCCAAGCTTTTAGATTTAAGAATTTTGCTCTCTCTTACTGCTACTCCTACAAGCTATTTTTGAAAACAGTAAACTGTTTGCTCTTCTCCAGTGCATAGATTTGTCCTATAGTTGTGAATGCCATTTTAAAATAATCCCATCCATATGATACATACACAAGTATTGTATTGACAAACTATCATATTTCTAGTTTGCCTGTACACCACTGATTTGATACCACCATTTTCGATGCAGCCCAAGCATATAAGGATATAATTAAATAGTGCCCCAGTATTGCTGAAACATAATGAGAAAGCTGTTTGCCTTTGAATTGGCTATTTAGCACTCATACATGCTAAATAGTTCATTAACATCAAGCAACCCATCCAGTGAATCACCTCTGGTTGCCAGCGATTTATTTATTTATATACCCTGATCTGTGTCCTCTCTGCATTATTGCCTAATTTGCCTAGTTTGTTTTGCAACCTGTCGAAAATATTAGCTATGAATTGGATAGTGTTAGCATGCAAGTCAAAACGCAGCACATTTACAGGTAATTTACACACAGTGGGTCTGCAGTCATCTAGTCTGAAAAATAAAAAGCAACAAAATAAACAAGTCCTGTTAGCCTAAATATGGCGATCTTGGATGCTTTATATTCTAGATTCAACATAGCTTACAAAATGGATAAATTGGTTGATAATCTACAGTCTCATTCGCTAATGTCCTTCATGATAGAGAACAAATATATGCCTTCACTGTTGAGCAGGAAAACTATAAAGCCCAATTCTAAATCAGTCCTAAATCCTCTTTCATCTCATAAAATTGTCTCTTTCACACTGTCTCCTGTTTGTTTCCATTCTTATACTCTCTCTTTCTCTTGACTAGCTGCCAGCTCTGACTAGCACAGTGTGGGACATCCTTTTCCTATGTATGCAGTATGTGACAATAGATGACACAATGTTTATGAGATAGTGTTTGTCAGAACAGCTTGAAATCCAGACACAGACTTATTTAGTCATTTTGAACATTTGAAATCTGTGTTACCAGTTAATATGGTTATTTATTCATTTGTTTGTTGATTTTTAATCTGTTTAGCACATTAGCTTATTATGTATGTCTCATATCACCTGTTTTCTTTCATTGAACCATTGTCTACACACTGTATAGCATGAGTTACAAGGTTACATGGCTTCAGTTCTGAAACAAGCCATAAGCCAGTATTTTCTAACAGGGGATGTATTTGCCCGTAGGGGTATTGGAGGTACTTTGCAGAAAAGAAAAACTTGTGATAAAATTTGCATTCGATTATCAAGCCTGTGTGGTTGGAAAAGCAGCTTTGCTAGCTAACCCAGACTAGGCAAGCGGATTTAGCAGCCTAGCATGTCTATGCATTTTGAAAATAGGAAATCTGTTTATTTTGCTGACAATATGTAATACTGCATTTTGATGTGGTTGGTAATAAAAAGTTTCAATAAGGTTTTAGATGGAACTCTAAGATGGAAAAAGCAGTATAACCCAGCTATTTCTGAGCCGGCTGTGGTGTTTATTTAAAAATTTCACTTTGTAGCTTTGACTTAATTTTTTTTCCTCTGTGCTCAATGCATTCAGTAATTCCATAACACATTGTGCTTGGTTTATTTGAATCTCATAAAACTGTAATAGGAATTGTAATGGAATGCATCATATCAATCATTTCTGGTCCTATTTCTTCTGTGAGGGAGGAAAAAAAATACATTCATATCATGACATTTTGAACAGACTTCATGCTGCACATCAGTACATTCTAATGGGGATTATAACCACACAAAGAGATCTTCTAATACCTCTTTAATCTTCCATCTGCTGTGCTGGCGGGCCTTTCCCGTTTGATTTCCAAGCCATAATTGAATGACTTCAAACTCACATTAATCCGACCCACAGCGTGTCCCAACAGCCCATGATCAGGTGTGGCCCATAAGACAATCTGTGGCTTTGTTCAAAAAGACGTCCTACATGTTACTGCCATATTAGCTGTGTCGTAATTATAAGTCAGCCTCACTGATAAACTTTCTATTATAAACACAGAGTAAGTAGTTTGTGTAGCAACAGGTACACAAATACAGTGTATTCAATGTCTTATCATTTCCTACGTCTACTAATAAATACGTGCCATGTCATAGTTATGACTTTTGATAATTGTAAGTAACTTGTAAGTGTGACTGAGTAAACAATATGTCACTGTTATGAGCTTATTGTTAGTGTTTGAGTAAGTAGCAGATGATTTGCATTGCTCACTGTTTAATGCATGTCATTGCTTGTGAAAAGCGCTATATAAATAAACTTGACTTGACTTGACTTGATTGCTTCAATACTCACTGCATGATGCTATGTTCATTCTATGCAGTTATGGATAAAATAAGGTGCTGCAAAACACAGTACAACACACAGTACAACACAGAGCTCAAAACATATATATATATATATATGTGTGTGTGTGTGTGTGTGTGTGTGTGTGTGTGTGTGTGTGTGTTTGTGTATGTGTATGTGTGTGTGTGTCTTCTTTTGTGATATAATGCACTATGCTGAGTTAGCGATCATCTTGGATTTTCTTACATCGAGGTGATCACCCAAGATGACTGGGTTACGGTTACCCATATATGGTGTCAAAAATAGTAAACACTTGTCTAGACAATCCATTTTGAGGCGTCTGTTTGCTGAGTCGCTATCAGCAAAAGCATTTGGCTAGAATATAATGTGATTTGAGAAGCTGCTTCACACCGTTTAGTGCAGCTTTGACTACAGTAGAAGGCATTATACCTCTACACCTTGTCTGCTTTGTGAATTATACCACCTGGAAAAAAAGATAATATTCGATGATTCTGTATACCATCCAATTAATCTACAGAAACTTAATTTTGGGCATGGCTTTATTTGCTTGTTTAATAAGAAAAAACATTTCTCAGTGTGGGGTGAATGTAGCATAGCAAGGAGGGCTATGATTTCGTTTGGTTAATGTAGTTGCAGTTGAACCCACCATTATCAAAGTGTATATTTATATATGAATTTATGAATAAGTTTAATTGAATTGGGTTTTATTTCAAAACTCAAAACCAAGTGTAATGTCTGTTTGGAAATAATGTGTATTAGAACTAATCTCAAAAGCTCAATTCTAATTAATAGACAAATAGGATTGTATTCTTGTAAAAAAAAAATGCTAATTAAATAAATATGTACTGTACATACAAGCAAACAAACAAACAAATAAAGGAATTGAAAATCACTGGTTTATGATATACTGATTAAGCTCATCAGTTCCCAGTAGAGGGCAGGATTAGTTTCATGTCCCACATAGTGCATTTTTCCCCCACCATTATAATTACTAAACAATGCTATCATGAACATCATTTGTTATACTGTAAAACATGAAGATTAGATCATATTTACAACTGAATTGCTTCAGGCATTAGTCAGTGCTGGCGCTTACTTGGAAATGTTTACAATAGAAGCTTGCTGATGCGTTTGCTTTTTTCATGCATCCCATTTATAATCCGCCCTGTGTGTGTATGTGTTTGTGTCGAGTGTGCTGTGAGACTGTACTGAATATTACTTCTTCTTCTTAATTGGTGCTGTAGCTTTCAGTAGGACATTAAGAAGCTACTAATGTAGAATACATTTTAATAAAAGGCCGTTTTTATTGTCATGTTTATAGCACGCGCACACACACACACACACACACACACACACACACACACACACACACA
>JAAIIK010000177.1:45004-82748 GCA_014706435.1 Silurus glanis
AGAGAGAGAGAGAGAGAGAGAGAGAGAGAGAGAGCGAGAGAATATGTGTTGTATTATATGTATGAATGTATATATTCTCAATGGCCACCCCGTTTCCTACACATTATGCAGTAGCTATTTTTAAATAGGGCAGCATTTCTTATGGGAGGACTTGAAGCTTTGAAGTAATTAAATATATACAGATTCAGAGCTTTCGCTTGTTAATTTTCTTTTTTTTTTTTTTTTTCTCCTGGAGACAAAATGTGCACATGGAAAATATGAATTTGCATGTCATCTCCCCAGATTTTAAAACTATTAGCTACAGCTTATTCTTTCCTCTCCCTGCACATCTGTTTGTTTTTGCTAAATTTTTCTCACACCATGTTTTTTTTTATTATTGGTTATTACTCTGGGAAACAACGTGGACCATCTGCTTTTAGGAACATAAGAAAAATAATTATTTGACAGTTGTATATACCCAGGAGAATTGAAAGAAACTCTGTTCTATAATGATACAGTAAATTTTTTTTTCTCCTTGTCCAAAGGCTTTATATGCCAGTGGCCTGGATTTCTTTTTTATCCAAATAAATCTCCTGTAGCGCTGGACATTTGCGTGTTTGATAACAATTTAACAAAGCTGACATGCCCTTGAAAATTCCTTCTTCCACGTAATAACTTATACAGTCCTTCTTTGGGGTTTAACTAACTATCCAGGGGCAAAGGAGAGAAATTGGAATGGCTCCAAATTGGGGCAAGCTATTTCTGGTTAAATACTATAGTTTGCCCTTGCCAATGAAGGAGGACTTTTTAGCACGAAGAAACAAAAAATACTTCACACTTCCAAAAAAAATTTTGTGTGTTCCTTAATTGCATTGTTATTCATCAGATTTCGCAACAGTTGGAGAAGGAAACAAAGCTGACTATATTATCATGAAGTCTCTGCTTCAAGCTGTTAGATTTGGGTCTGTGAAAGAGAAGTGTACTTTCTTCTACAAAAATATTGGGTGTAGGAATGCCGAATGCCTTTTGAAGTTATTGGGTTTTATGCCTCAGCACTTTGTTTTAGACCTCACTGATGCAAGTTAGGTGAAATTTCTAATATATTGTTTTTATTGCTTATAGCAAATTTCTATTTTATTTTAAACAAGAGCAGCAGGATCCCATTTTGCATATTTATTTAAATCCCATAATCTGAAAGTGCTTTACACATACAAAAAGTCTGATAAAATAGAAGAATGAACCTATTTACATGAATGTGTGCATAATAAAGTAAATATAAATGTATAAAAGCAATCAATCAAATCATACAATATTATAAAAGTTAAATGGCATTGAATAATCTGGATCATTGGTACCAAACACTGTGTGATTATTCTATTTATTCTATTCTTCTTGATTTATATTTGCAGCATTTGGCAGACGTCTTTATCTGCCCTCTATAATTCCCTAATCTGCATATTGCAGACTATACAATCAGTCTTAGCTTTAAGCTGTTAGACATGGGTCTAAAAAAGTGAATTCCTCTTCAAAAATATTGGGTGTTTCTAAAACTCTGGGAAAAACAGCATTTTTTTAATTGTAAAGCAGAAAGTAAAGAAAAGATTAATTTTCAATGAGCAGCTGTGTTGTTAATAATAGCGAACTTTGCTATTGATGAGTTGACCTGTTCTGATATTTGCCATGTAATCAATATCATGAGTTGGAACATTATCTGATATATGACTATTGACTGGTTTACTGCTTAAAAAGCATCTGCAGCAGCAAAAAATAAATAAAAAGCTAATGCAAATCAATATCAATATGAAGAGTTATGGAATGGAAATGGAATGGTGTATAGTGTTATAGCTCATGCTTCATACTACAGCCTCAATTTTCAATACATTATGACAAAAAGTGTTCTGCTATAAGCGCAGCTCATTTTCTTGACTTTGCTAATAGACTTTTTTCATTACAAATTCCAGTACTACTTGCACTACATGGGCAAAAGTTTGTGAACAATTGGCCATAAGATTCATATGTGATTTTAAACATCCCATTACATTTTTAGTCCCCATTTGCTCTTATAATTCTCTCCATTATTCTGAGATGTTCCACAAAATATTGGAATGTAATTTGGAGATTTGTGCTCAATTGTGTTAGTAAAGTCAGATACTGATGTTGGTTGAGGAGGCCTGGGGTGCAGTCAGAGCTCCAATTGTTCTCAAAGGTGTTAACTTTAGCAGGCAACTCAAGATCTTTCACTCCAACCCATATAAACCAAATGACCATGGAGCTTGCTTTTTGCATTTAGTTCAAGTGAAGGGAAATGTAATGCTACCCCATCCTATACAATGCCTTACCTCCAACTGTGACTTGTAAATGTTACAAGTTACAACAGATTACACAGTAATGGGCGTAAATATATTTCACGTCAATGTATATAAGGTATAATAAGGTTTTTCTACTTGCACGTGCAGACGAGTGTTGGGAAACAGAAGGACCCCAAATCGTTGCATATTATCAGTGAAAGCAGATGTTGCTGTAAATATATCCTCGGTTAGTGCTCAGCTTGTGCTTTCAGCAGGCCGTAATGTTGCAGTTAGGCTCTTATCAGACAGCCGTATTGGGGTAATGTGAATGGCCATCAGCGTAAATTTTGCTCTGAGTCTGGCACAGAGATGCTCTGCCCACAGTTATTAGCTGTTTTGGCTTAATACTATGCTTTTAGAAAGATATTGTGGCCTCTTTGGGGTGTCCAAATCCCTACTTAACACTGATCTACATTTAAGATATACCTTTATTCGTCCCACAGTGGGGAAATTTCTTTGTTACAGCAGCAAAGGAAAGAAATAAAAATAAATATATTTATATATTTATAGCTGATGTATAGTTCTGTGAGTTCTGTAATCAGATACTTATTCCCACATTAATGATGGAATATTCTTTCTAAGTTCTAAGCTAAATTACACATTCTGGCATTCTTTTTTGATTTAGGTTATGCTTGCATATTATGGGTTTTGCTACCAGTATTATTATAAAATGTCAATTTTAGGCAGCAAAAAATCTAAAACGGTTCTAAAGGGGAGATTCTAAACCTGGATATAAATTTTATCGCCTTATTGGTCTTTATAAAGTCTTTATATATATATATATATATATATATAGATTGTTCCTTAAATAAAAGGCACTGGAAATTTCTTAACTTGATTTATATTTATATGTATAAACTTCATGATATCTTTAAATGACCCATTTCCAGAGACTTAGTCAATAAGGATTATAGAATGTCATTACTTCACTGAAATAGTAGACATATTACACGATTAAGCATTTGTGTTTCTGTATATATTTTAAATTATTTTACAGGATTCTTTTGCTTTGTACTAGGCAGAGTGCTAAAAACCCTAATTACACACTGAGAATGATGCATTCTTAGTATTGCAGGAAGGCTAATAAGCAATAAACTGCAGTTATTATGCGGATCTGATCGCTGGAATAATCAATGTTTTATTGTAAGTACAGCTGCTGTGCAAGAACAAGGCATTTAACCCCCAACTGCTGCTGCACAACGTAATCTGTCGATAAGAAATTGAATGTTAATGTGCCCTGTGGGAAACTGGAATATACAAAAGAACTCGTTTGCTAATTGGTAAATGAGAAAGTGTTACTACCAGCCATACAGGTGGCCCTGTTGCAAAAAAAGAAAGAAAAAAAGATAGTGAACAGGAAAGATTGCTTAAAAGTGAATAAAATGTGTTTTAAACTTAAAACTCACATACTGTATATTGTGAATCTAAGGGAAGTCATTGAAATATGATTTAGCAAAGAGTCTTATGGAATCTTCCAGCACTGAAGCAATCTAGAACTCTTTTTTTTAATCCTTATTTTAATTTTTTTATTTAAAAAATTGTTTTTTTTTTTTTTTTTTTTTTTTGTAGTATTGTGCAATTAGGACAAAACCAATGTGCTTCTGTGTTTACATGTGTATACATGATTAATTATTTGACTGAGGAATTAATGCAAATGTGTTGCATTGTGACACATCTAGATAATAGGTGAGTTATAATGATTTTCTCCGTACCTTTTCTTATTCCTAAAGAAATGTGCTGAAGGCTGTAGTAATCAAACACACTTTTAGTAAAAACTTTAGGACCCAACTAATGCATAAACATTAGTCATTTGTTTGAGAAGCTGCTACAGAGGCACACTTGTTTTGCATATGTGCTTCGAGAATGCTATTAGCTGCATTAGACTAAATCTTGAAATTACAAATAAGAAAAAAACTAAAAAACTAAAGAAAACTAGGAAATCTTACTTAGGATGGTTTCGCTGAAGTTCAGGAAGTGATGTCAAATCAAATATGAATGCCCTCAGCGTCAGTAATAAACAAAAAACAAAAGCTTTATGCATGTACAATTAATTGCTTCATAACAATCAAAGTACTAGAACGCAGCTTGTGAGATTTCTGGCACTGATTATACAGCTTTGAGGAGTTTCTCTTCATCTCTGACGTCAGTTGAATGCAAGTTTTTGATTAGACTAAAGAGGAGATAAAAAAAAAACATATAACATAATTTGCTACTATTAAAATGCATTTCTACATGGGGACAATGAAACGACTTACATTTCAGGGTATGCTACATCAATATTTGTTCTTCCTTCCACACCTGATTCTGGAGTGCCAGTCCATGAAGGAAGAAGCTCCAAAGATAGACATATTTTTCTTTTTTTAGATGCAAAGCAGTGAAGCAACGTTTAATTTAGGCATTCTCCTCTCCTTCTAAACCACTCACTACATCACTTCAAACAATACAGAGGCTCAAGGCAGACACTGAAATGCTCATTTGTCACAGAAAGTGGAACTAGTGCAAAGAGTGAAGGTCTCGTTCGAATTCGTTTTAAGCAAATGTGATAGACATGGTGTGACATTGTAAAGGATTATCATCAAGTACGGTGCATTTTATATGGAAATAAAGTCTTCTGCCAGTTGCCAGTGCATTTAGAGCAGTTTATTCCCACTTCATCTTTCTAATCACAGCGACGCCGTTTAAATAGCTTTTGCAATTGTTCAAGTGAGTCAAGCTCATACTTTTTTGCTTCAAGCTCATATATGCAATTTGCATTGCATATCAGCTCTGATATTGGTGTTGTGAAATGAAAGACTGCTTCTACAATATTTAATAAATTTCTACTCTCGATTATATTATATTGATTAAAGCTGTAATTGACACATGTATAGTTTATCCATACTGTATGGATAAGACATACTGTTACATATTCAAACCCTTTAAACATATTCCATTCCATATAATACATGTTAGTTATTATCTGTGAGTGTTTTCTAATAATCTTCCAAATTTACTGGAGGAATTGTGTTATATGCATGTGATTCTTGCTCTTGTAGAGCTTGGACATGCAATTTGGAAGGGTTGCTGACTCAACACACATAAGTGGGCATTTCTATACAGGAGTAATGAAAGCTAATGCTCCTCTTCCCAAGAGATAGGGATTTAGCTCCATACGAGTCTTCTCCATTATTGTTAATGCTTCAGCCCAATTTGTGCTGACAGAAATAGGCGTTTTCCAACAATAGCTAGATCACGTTATTGAACATATACTGAAATAAGACCTACCAACACTGTACAAAATGTATAATTCTAATTTTTACACACTTTTCCTGTGTTGTTATAACTGCCTTATCCCCTGGGAATCCAGATTTCTGAACTTCAAAAATTCATTATCTTTTTTTGCACTTTTCCTTTTATACTACATTTGACAATAATGGTTTTGATTAAATGTTTGCTTCCTTTATGATTAGCTTTTTATAAAGAGTTGTATTCCTTACATATGTCAGTAAAATGAGTTAACATATTATTTTGTTTTTCCTTTGTTTGTTTGTTACAGCCTGACTTGTTTTTTTGTTGTTGATGTGATTGGGTTATTGATAGTATTTTTATTATTAGGCTTTTCAAATCCTAATTGAATTGTTTTCAATTATAGTATTCAAAATTTTTAAAGTTACATAAAAAAAAACTTTCACCATCTGAGTCTCTGATAGTGGTATAGAATAGCTGGTGTGTACAGCATACTGGACATAGTAAGTATCATAAACAGATCAGCCATAACATTAAACCCACTTGCATTAATACTGTGCATGTCTCAAATGCTCCCCTAGGGCAGCTCTGGAGTCCTCTGTAGGTGTGCTGTGGTACCTGGCACCAGGTCCTGTAATGTTGTAAGGTGAGACCACCATGGATTGGACTTGTTTGTCCAGCAGATCAGGCAGGGTGTATTACGTATATTACGTATTGTATTAGTGTATTACGTATATTACGTATGTATTAGTGTATGTTCAATGGTCGAGTAGGTTGATAGGGGAAATGGGCACATACATGCTACTATGTGCTGTGTGTTCTGACACCTTCATAGACAGTACAGTGGTACCTCGACATGCGAGTTTAATTCGTTCCGTAACCTTGCTCGTATGTCAATTTGCTCGTATTTCAAAGCAAATTTCCCCATTGAAATTAATTGAAATGCCATTAACCCGTTCCAGCCCCCAAAATGCCACCCCAGTTGTTTTTGTTACGTGTTTTTGAATAAGAAAAATGTATTTATAAATGACAAATATTGTATAAAAACATAATAAAAGAGAAAGTAAAGAAATAAACTGGTTAAGTATAGTACATATCATTGAAGTACTACGCCCGTACTGCCTCGCCAAGTCAATCACTCGCACACCTTGCTCATGTTTTCCTGTGAATTCACGCTTTAATTCAATAGACATCATCTTCTTCTGAGCACTGACCTTTCCACTCACTTTCTTCGGACCCATGGTTATAAAAAGAAATGTGATAAAGTACTGTAAATGTACAAAAAGCATAAAACGCGTGCACAACTTATCAAAGATGCTTCGACAGCGAGGCAAACAAGCACACTGACTGAGGCCAGTGTTGCTGATTCATCTCGAGATTCGTCACAGCCACGTGTTAGTGCGCGCTAAAAAAAAAAAAAAAAATCGTATGTTAGGGCACTCGTATGTTGAGGTACCACTGTATTACCATTTTTTACCTAGTAGCTGTTCTGTGGGTCGTCCCTCACTCCCTGCATGCGTGAATAAATCTTGAACACCTTTTGCCTTGTCGCTTCTTCACAGGTTGTCCGTCCTTGGACCACATCTGGTAGGTATAATGACCAACCGCTGTTGTTCCGATCCCATATTTTCCTCGAAATTATCAACTTTAATAGTCATTCCAGACCTCACATGTATCAACATTTGATATCCATGGCCACCACACACACACGTTCTGCTTTTGCATTTGTCAGGAGATCTAAAAGTGGCGATTGCCCCAGACGTTTAATGAGCCTGGTCAAATGAGAGCCAGCGACTACAAAACAGCTTGAATTGCTCTATCTAGGCCATCAGGGTACGCATTGTTGTCGGCTGAACTGAATTCGAAGAGCACTTTCTTTTCCTGGTCCAGCCCAGCCTACCTGCATTGTGCTGCCATAATAGGGACTGCAGGCTTTTGTAGCTCACTGGGGTCAGCGTGATCGGAGAAAAGGAGGCAACGCAGATAAGGCGCATTTTGAAGTGCTACTAAACCTCTCACAGGGAGCACACAGATATCTCTCTGTTTTTAAACCCTAAATACAGATAGTAATGAAGTAGATCTAAGAGAGAGCCTTTACCTTAGTGCCTGACACCACTCCTGCACAAATGCAGTGTCTCTTTTTTACACACTGGGGCTGCTTTTTAATAATTCATACACACCAGTGCTGTAACTTAGAAACAGAGGAATACTGTAAATGATTCAAATTTGTAAATTTATTATTAAAATGCATGCTTTTATATCCGACTAAAAGTAATCTATCTGTCTGTATACAAAACATATATCTCTATATTTGACATATCTCATGCAACAAGCTCATTTTCTATTCAGCATTCTGCTCTTAGATGAGTAGCCTTCTAGAATAAGAATTTTTTATTTTATTATACACAAAAAATGGTTCCGCAAACCTCTTCCATTTGGCTGATAGCATGAGATTCTAGTGATTTACTACACAAATCTTTTTTTTTTTTATATTAATATCTTAATTTTAGCATTCGGGTAAATTATGTACTTTCAAACTGACACCATCATTCAAGATCACAATATCAGTGAAAATAAGAATAAAAATAAGAGAGAGAGAGAGAGAGAGAGAGAGAGAGAGAGAGAGGTTTTATTTTCTTCCTTCAATTATCTTTCAATGAATTTCTTTTTAATTAATAGAGCTTAGCTTCCTTGTGAAATATTTCAAATTGACTGGGGTCAATGTGTTCAGGTAACAGGTTTGAGTGAATTGTTGTACATTCAACATTTTACAACCTGTAATAGGCAATTCATGGAAATCCATGTTTCAAGCATGTTCTGTTCAATGGATTCACACAGTAATGCAAAAATAATAATTTTGAAGCATCTTAACTCTCAGATATCAAAGTAAAGTGGAGTTTGTTTGGATAGGCCGGAATGGTCTAAATGCTGTAGACTGGTTTAATCAAGTTAATTATCTGAAACCCTCTTTAACTGTGTTTAAACTGACTCATAGCTTCGCTCACTCTTGTGGTGCTTTGCCTTGTATTCAGACCCTGAGCTAGTTACCTTTTAAATGTAGGTATTGCTTTCATTATTAATATGTAAGGTTGGGAAGATTCTTCACCTTCAAGCAAAAAAAAAAAAAAAAAGTCTTGCTCAATCAGCCAGTCATTCAATTATTCAGTCAGTCATCCATTTCTTATTTTAATTAGTCATTTCCTCCATGTAATCCTTCCTTCTTTCCAACACTGTGAATAAAACACCAACACAGCTGTGCGGCACAGATTATGCCGAGCCAACCGCGGCCAGCATCCGCATTCATATGAAGGATGGATAAATGATTTCCCCCAGTGTGCAGACTTACAGAGATCAAGGCTAATCAAGGCTAATTTGTGCAACTGCATGAGTACAACAATGAAAAAAAAAAACAACAAATAAATAAATAAACCAGCCAGTACTGACTCTAGTCTAGATATTCATGTTAGATGCCTGGCATCCGTATCCGGGTGCATGCGACCCGTAGCCAAGTGAAAATATCTGTAGATTTGGCCAGCGCTGACCTCCTTGTGCTGAATTCTAAAAGAGGCTCGAGATCAGGCTTGGAGACCAGAGGTGTAAGGAGAGCTGAGATATCTGTGCTCACATGCATTAGAATTAAAGGCAAGACGAGAAGACATGAAGGGCACGTATGCCTTCCATGGTACATTACAACGCCATCCACTTGCTAAACAAACTTAAAATAATTATGCATGGAAGACATCCATCGAATAATGATGCAATTTGAAAAGAATTATGGAACGAACTATTAGTTTTGCTGCTGTAGTTAAAGCGTATTAAAGGGCTGCGTTTTCTCATTGGTATAATTTTATAATGCTGAATCATTTTAAAACGGTTCCAAATGGTTTACACTTTAGGAGGCGATCTGGGCTAAAATGGTTATTTAATTTATTATGTACTTTATATAAACCACTGTGTGCTTTCGAATTCTTAAATCTGATTAGTCAGAAGGCATTGATTTATTTTCTTTATTGGCAGCTCAGACAGTAGAAGGCTTATACCATTGCATTATGACATGTTATCGTTTTTATAGTAACCTACAGTATAGGCACTTTAATGGTGAATGCCCCACGGAAAATGATCAAATTGCAAATTTTTTGTTATGTAAGAAACTATTGATAAGGTTAAGCTTTCTTCACATGTTTGGAAGGAGCCTCCAGTGCCAATACATTGTAAAGTTAGTAAGCTTCCCCTATGGGCAAGTCTACAGTCTGAAGACGACTGCATTGAAAACTGCTTTGAAAAGCAAATGTATACAACATGAAAAAAACAAAATTGATAAAATAAATTGTAAAATATACAGTGTGGTGTTCATTAATAAAAAAAAATGTCCCCAGGACACACTGTTACTTTTGGAGTCAGGAGGCATCAAAAACTCAAGTTATCTAAACTAATCTAAAGAACCATTACGATCAGTGCAGATTTTTTCCAGGCCTGTGGTAGAACAGTGTGTAGGCGGCGCAGTTTGAAAACCGCACCTTCCATTCGAGCAGAGACATCAACCTACTGAGAAACAGCTGGTTCAGTTGTCATTTCATACAGCTGCTTATTAATGGGATGCAGGGCAAATCTTGTGAGAAAACTGTCAAAAGATTTGGACGTCCTTCCAACCTTTTGGTTTATGTTTTCATTTTAATTTTCAATTGATATTACAGTATTTATTTAAATAAAGAATGAAATGCAAAAAAAGGAGGAAAATAACAGAAATGTTACCCCCATAATAAGAGCAACTTAAAAAAAAATCTACAGCAACATATTATTCCACATAATATACACACAACCTGAGATTAACCAAGTCAGTATGTAAATCCTTGCAAGGGATACACTGCGAAGATCTGATTACAGAAATGAAAAAAGATCCAAAGACTATTTACCAGCAATATCTTAGGTGTTCTTTCTCCTTCTCCTTTCTCCTTCCACTTCACAGCGTTTTTCTGCAGATGTCCGAATACCAAACTCTCAAGAACGTGCGCTCTGTACTCAAGAGTCACCTGGTGCATTTCTGCAGAGTGAGGATGCAGGATCTCTAGCTCGGTTGACTTCTGCTGTCACTATGGAAATAAGGCTGGGGTTGTAGTGTTGCGTGACAAGCAGTTCGGCCTGGAAACGTGTGTGAACTTCATCAGTTTTTAAAATTATGTGAAAAAGAAACAAAAATAAAACTCTATGGGTCATGTAATTTCAAAGCAGACAGGATTAGGGGGAAGAAAGTGAATGCACAGCAAAGAAAACACCTGCAAATGGGGGTGAGGGGTGGGTGCTGGATAGATAAACAGAGTGAGAGAGAGAGGTGGTAAGAGAGAGTGATGGAGAGGTGGAGCGCAAAATGTCTTCTGCAAAATTCTGCACAAACACTGTATTAGCTAATAATAAGGCAAATTCTCCTGTGATCCGTCCTAAACCTCTCATCCTGTCTTCTCTAATTTTCTTTTCTTTCCCACTCTCCCTTTGTTTTTTCTGGGGTTTTTTTTTCACTTCCACACCTTTATTATTTATTTTGTATTATTTTATTCTCTTAGTGCTTCTGGATATCTGAATAATTCTGCATAGCTGTTAGTTGCACTTGATCTTTCTGTCTGTCTTTCCTTCATTCATTCATTCATTCATTCATTCATTCATTCTTTCCTTTTTTCTCCCCCCCACACACACACACTCACGTGCACACTCACTATCATTCACCCCTTCCCCCTTCTCAGTTGCACTACCATCACTTGGTTTCAGAAGCAGAAGAGCAGAGAGGTGTGTTTCACATACGCGCACACACAGGCGCGCGCTCTCTCTCTCTCTCTCTCACAGATACGTGCACACTTTCGCTCTCCTCGCGACCAACTTACAGAAGACACAGGAGCATGGAGCTGGGAGTGCTGCCAGAGAAACACAGTAGGTTCTTTCTCTTGTGTGCTAATTGCTTGCTTTGGCTGCACGAGACATCATGCTTCTCCCCGTATCACTTTTGCTTCTAATTGGCACTTTTTGTTGCTCGGATTTGCCGTAAACCACGAGTCCCTGGTGGAGTTGTAGCTGCGGGCATCTCCAGTAAACCATATGCTTGGTGCAGTTGTGTGAGAAAATGTGCGAACAATCACATGTTAGTTGTGCTTTGGCAGCAGGTCGGTGTGGACAGCCAGTGTGGGTATGTGTGTGGTGGAACTGTGCATTCCTTTGCAAGGCTTGACCAACTCCATTCAGCTTCTCTCACATATTTGTCCTATGATTGAATTTTACCCCATGCAATATTATGATTTCTAAACACAGTGGAGGCAATGTAGACTTTTCTAATCAGCTTAGATGATATTACAGCAGGAAGGAATGACATCCAGCCCAGAGCGAGGCAACTAATGAGTATTTCAAACCGAACACCAAAACAGATTGAATCTAAAGAGTCTTAATTAGAATGGGCTGGAAGGAAAAAAAACAGCTTGATGCTGATACAGTCACCTGTGTTTCATAACTGACTCTTCAAATGCATTAATTTCTTGTCTTTCTTTTTATTATTCGAGATGGATGATATCATTTTGGGCAGCTAAGGAATGCTGATAGGAAGGCAGTACTGTCATTACTGTAGAGGATTGAATAAAGTGTTTATGTTTTTTTGTTTGGTTTTTACATGAGTTTAAATAGGACACCCCAAAATGTTAACATTTTTTGTGTGTGTCTTTTATCACGACAATGTTATTAAGAATGATTTTGCACAGGAAGGATTGATGCACAGGAAGAAAAAAACTCATAGGTGGAAAAAAAAGGAGTATTTCACTGTTTCACTCTATAATTTAATGTTTAAAAAAAAAATTTAAAAAAAAAAAAAAAAAAAAAAAAAAATATATATAATTTCTATATAATTTCTGGAAACAATAAAGGCTTAAGTTAGGATGCATAAACTTCAGCACCCATGGGTGTGGAGAGCTCCTCATAGACACACATATACAGACTTTTATTTCTCTGAATTAGCATTCTATTATACAAAATCTTCAACACATTACTTGAAACAACAACAAAAAAGCACCTGTCCATAATAATTATTTTACCTGTCCAGTTTTGGAGAGTCTGTGTCCATTGTAAGATGCCTGATCTTGGCTGACATGAGTGAAATCCTGCTTGTGGTCTTCTCTTGTTGTAGCTCATCTAGCTCAAGATTTCATGTTTTGTGCATATTGAGATGTATTTCTGAGTATCCTGTTTATAAGTGTGGTTATTTGAGTTACAATTTCCCTGTCTGCTGGCTGTTTTCCTGTCATATTTTATTGATGAGGCTTGTCTGCCTGTAAAAGTAAGTGATAAGTGAAATATTTTCCATACAAAATTCTGTGTAAACGGTAGAGACTGTTGTGTGTGAAAATTACAGACAACACTCACATCTGGTTAAACGTACTGAAATTAAATTTTTCCACTGTTTTAATTTTTTATGAAAATATTGACTAAAGCTCTTGACCTGTATCTGCATTAATGTATGTTCTGCACTGCTGCTACTTGATTTGTAAAGTGGATACTTGCATGAATACAGGTATACATATATCAGGTACATGCTAATATATGTTATTGGGTGCCAATATTTCGATTGCTTCCAGCCTTTTTGAATTAGTTTATTAAGCCCAATGTCTTGTGTGCTGTGCTTGCCATGTTTTTCTTTTTGCTTCCTGATGCAGCCATTAGAATGACTTCAATATGTAATTCTTTTGTCAAACAAATTTAAACAACGTATGAAAAGTTTTGGAAGATATTGTGCTGAAAATTGTTATATTTCCTGGAAAACTTAAACCCAGTAGTGTTTCTTTATCTGTATAGGACAATAATATCACATGTAAATGATTTACCTAGTGCAAGTGGTTCTCAATATGTTTTCACAGCCAGAGACATCTTAAAATTACATTAAACATTAATTATAACATTAGAATTAATTCATGACCCCCCTAACCTCAGAACAGATTTTTAATTATCTATTAACTACTCAAATATTAGTCTCACCGATTAATTTTGTTCAGTAACATCTCAGCTGTTTATTTTATTCTAAATAAATTGCCACCAACAGATTAGAATGTTTTAAAAACCAATTGAATTTCCTAGTCAAAAAGACTATAACTATACTATAAGAACTCAATAATAAATACACGATATGGACAAAAAAAACTTTGGACACCTGACCATAAGATTCCTATGTACTTTTTGAACATCTCATTACACATTTGTTGTTATAATAATCGCCACTCTTCTGGGAAGGTGTTCCACTAGAATCTGGAGTGTGGTTGTGAAGATTTGTGTTAATTTAGCCAGGAGAGCATTAGTAAAGTCAAGTACTGACATAGGCTGAGGAGGCCTGAGGTGCAGTCATCATTCCCATTCATCCCAAAGGTGTTCAATAGGGTTGATGTCAGACCGCTATAGCAGGCCACTCAAGATTCCCCTCCAACCCATTTAGAACATATCTTTATGGAGCTCGCCTTTGTGCTCAGGAACATTGGGCATCATGCTGGAATAGGTTTGGGTATCCTAGTCTCCAAGTGAGACGAAAATGTAATGCTACCACATCTATAGACTTCCTGTACATTTGTGTGCCTTGTGGTACTGTAGAAGTTTTGGGGAAGAACCAGATATGGCTGGTAATGTCAGGTTTCCCAATAATTGTGTCAATAATGTTGGCTTATAATTGTAACAATTCAAAAGAGACCAGGGGCCACCCTGGCTATGCTTTCAGACTCTATTTTGGAAATGCACTTAGATTCTTCTTATAGAGAGTATGCAGAAAATATTGGAACAACCATTGCAGAAAAATGTAAAATCCAAAAAATCTGCACATTACAGTGCTTTCAAATAGCTCTATACACAGACAGAAAGTTTGTCACAGTTTATTGCAGGTTATAGGTTAGGTTTTCTCATTTTGTGTTTCTGTATGAGAACTTGGCTGGCACTTGAAAAACAGAGGAAGAATCTTTAGACTTTAGGCTTTTATACTTTTAACGTGAGAAACCTGGCAGAAAAAAAACAAGTGTTACTTCATGACAGGAAGCTCCTTTCAATATTTATGTCATCTTAAGGCTCTCAGTACATAAAGGATAACAGTAGCTTTCAGACAAGGTGTGTAAAGAGACATCGGAATGACCCAACACAGGCATGAAGGAATCTGAAATGATTTATAGCACACTATACCCTTACAGAAAAAAATTCTTATTTAAACACACATGGTAGAATAAAGTGACTTTTACATAAGTGTCTGTCATCGTCATATTGTCCTAAGGTTTTCATTGGGATTACAAAGAGCTGCTTTCTAGAAATGTTTTGATGAAGCATGTTAATATTGCCAGGAGGCTTTTACAGTTCAGCATTGGGGTCCAGATGTTCTCGTTATCTGGAGTCATTTAACAACGGTACCACTGAGCTGCAGCATCATATCCACCATCTGGCCTGCTTTTGGACACCGTCCAGATATGCCTGCATTGTAATTGTTTTTATTATCATTTCTATTAAGCATGGCGATTGTTCATGTCATGTCTGGCTGAGTGTGGATGATAACTGATAACTGGAAATTGAAAAATAGTCTAAACGTATTGGTTGTACTAATCACAGCACGTGTGTTTGCATGTATTGTACTGGCGATCTTTTTTTGGCTTTAATACCCTCAGATCATAAATGTGCAAAGCACCCTAGGTATTCATTCACGATTCACAACATTACACTTAAAAGGATTTTCAGTAAGCAATTCATTTACTCGGAAACAAGGCTTAATCATAGGTTTGGAAAATAGGTCTTTAGACATAAAAGATTTGCAGAGCACAGGATCTAAACACCAGGAATATCTTGAAAAAACTCTTGTTTGTGCCTTTATTCTTTTCAAATGTTTTTTTTTCTTCAGGTTGGTGTGTCTAGCCGACAGTATATCATAATGCCTAATTATGATTAAAAAGGATGCAGGGTGGCTGAAAGCCTTGCAATTAAGGCAGCATAAGCTCCTCATTGTGAAGCTGCATTAAACTAAAGGGCTCTCTCATCCCACTCCAATTTTTCTTTCTCTCAGGATATTGCGAAAGAAATTAAGTGTGCAGTCGAGGGTTTTCGAAGATTCTGTGCAAACTGCTAAATGACCTTTTCTGGGAGATATTTCTTGAGTTTAAGTAGCCATTAAAAGAAGAACAAAAACAGACAGTGAGCAAAGTCTATGTAGATTTCTGCTTCTTTTTCCGAAGGCTGATGTTTATTCCTGTGTAAACCCAAGTAACACTAAATGTTTCATGAGACCACTGGCAAAGTCTGAGCTGTGGACATTCAAGATGGGTTTATACGCTCTGGCGGATGGTGGAATGATTTCCTAAGCTGAATAAAGTATAATAGTGTCAATGTAGAATACAGCACAGCCAGTTTGTGTGTTTAATTCTCTGCATGCTTGCTAATGATGTAAAAACTACAATAATACGAGCTAACGGTGGCCCTTTTAATGCTGCTTATATAATACAGTGGGAAAACTAGAAATATAATAGCCATTTTTATAAGCAACCCTCCACAATTGATCTAAAATGTTGGGTAAATATCTTACTGATGTTTGGTCATTCATTATTGCTGATATAACACAGATTGTCCAGTGAGCTGAAGTACAGAGCAAAAAACTTACCCTGCTTCAAAGCAGGTGCTTTGGCTAATTATCCTGAGGATTCCGACAGTTTGAAGCCACATGCTAATATTTGAATTTTGAAAATATACATTTTCATCCTATGCAGGAGGAAAAAATAAATAAAAAATATTTAGTTTTTTAGCCAGAGAATACAAAACATTGGCAGACATAACAGTTGGCATACTCTACTTTTTACTTTATGTACAAAAATGTCAACATAGCAATTAGAAATATCTTGAATATAAGCATAAATTCTCTTTAGTAGCTTTGGATAATTAATATAATACAACCTCAAAAAATAATAAATAAATTGTATCCAATTATTTATATTTAGATAATTTTATCCATTTCAATTAGCCGTATACTTTAGGCAGTGTAAACTGCTGCATTGCCAACAGAAGCAAGAAAATCTGAAACTTTGAAATTGTTAAATATGTTAACATATAGATGTAATAGTCTTTGATATTGCTATTTAATCATATCATAAAGAAAAATAAATATATGCGTTACACTTTCCTTTATTCAGTATATCTTCACTTGATATAATTTTTGGCAGTGTTCCTCTTTTGCCAACATGTTGCAAAACTGTAAGTAAGGCAAAACCATTAATACATTTATATCCAAATATTTACACAATATTTCACAACAATTCTGGACTCACAAGCTATTGAAATAGTGCATCTTTATTGGGCAGTGTTATAAGATTCTTATTTTTGACAAATATGTCCTTCGCACCTCCACTGTCTATTCTTCAGACCAACAACAAAAAGTGTGTAATTTCTGACTCTGACATTTCTTCATAATTAAACATTATAGATGTTGTGCTCAGGATTGTTTTAATTTTTGATCATTTATACCTGCCTGCACTAATGAATTTACTGCACAAAATTCGAACAAACTAGTTGCCTAATTTAAGCCACTGCAACCCTGACCAGGCAGTTAGTAATTATAAATATATATATATATATTCACCTCACATTGCTAAATGTTCATGTTAATAACCGTGGTGTTTCTTTGTGCTGTAAGCTTCGTTACTTGTGATTTGCTCATGCTCTATTGAAACATTAAAACATTGTGCTTGCATGATGTTTTTATTGTGTGCTACATGATCCAGTCTAAATGCACACCTCAAGTCTTTCTATCTGTAGTTTAGTTTAAAACACATGCTTGCAATATATCTGGCTGAAATTAATGGACACTTTACATCATACCACATACAGTATGTGAAACAAATCAAATTGCAAAATTATGGATGTTGTGTTCTGAACTGCCTGAATAACCTGCATCTTCTCTATCACCTCTGTTCAGTGCACCTCATCAGCTAATTTACACATTTCCCAACATGTGCACCAGAAGTGGGAATCCGAAGACGTTCGAACGAATGACTCATTAAAGTTTACCAGCCAAACTACAACCCGCTTGCAAAATTGTTCACTAATGGCTCTGTTTAAGATTCTGTGCTTGTAACTAGGAGGTTAAAATTCCAGGATTGCCTGAGCGCCCCATATTGACTTCTTGAGCAAGTTCCTCTCCTAATCTGTTCTGCACTGGAGGTCATGTTGGACAAATGCAGGCAGACATTCTCACTGTGCAGCTGTTGATGCAATATTTCTGGAAAAGCTTCAATTTTATTAATTAGCAGAGCCCAGATTGTGGTGTCGGCGTGCGTAGCCACCCTTTTCTAATTATGTAATCAGGCGATACCTGTACGGAAGATTAAATGGATTTTAAGCATCTATAATTCCTCTGCTCAAATTCAATGATCCTGTTTCGTTAGCTTGCTGGTGCACATTTGGCCTGCGCTACCAAATTTTCAATAACCTTTATATTATATCATGGAATAAATCAAGAGCCATGAACTCAATCTGAGCTGGGATGAAATAAGGAAATACTGTTTGAGACAGATCCTCGTAATATTCAGTCCGTGTCAGAAAACAGAGCCAAGGTAACAAAAAAGTACATCTCTTACCCCAGAATGTATGAGGAAAAACACTTCACCTGCTCATCGAAAAGATTATTCAATCAGCCAATCATTTGGCAGCTGCACAATGTATACAGTTATGCAGATATTTGAAGGCCAAGAGCTTCAGTTAATGTTCGCATCAAACAGAAGGATGAGGGGGGAAAAGTGATCTCAGTGATTTAAACTATATCATGGTTGTCGGCGAGTTTAACTATTTTAAGAAACTGCTGGTCTCCTGGGATTTTCATGCACAACAGTCCTGAGGCCTTACACAATGGTGCAAAAAAAACAAACAAAAAAAGAATCCAAAGAAGGATGAAATGTTTTATTGATGAGAGCGAGAAAGAGAGAAAGAATGAAAGTGTATCGAGGTGGCAGTCACTTTTTTACAACCGTGGTGAGCAGAAAAGCATCCCGGAAAGCACAACACATTGAACCTTCAAGCGAATTGGTTACAAAAGTCGATCATATCAGGTTGCACTCTTGCCAGAAAATCACTGGAATCTGAGGCAACAGTGGGTGAAATACTCAGCAAAAGCTGGAGCATGAGTACGATTTATTTTAAAAGCCACACAAGCTTTGGGAATGTTATTTAAAAAAAAAAAGCAGGCAAGTAAAATTCCTCATCAGGTCTAAAACTCGCCCTGGCAGAGCTCATTTTTTTCCCCGCTCTGCTCATCTACTCCACCATGTGAAAACACACACAGTTTTAGTCCAAGATTATTTCCTAAATATTTTCAAACATTTCAGTCGGTCTTGATCCTAGGACAGAATTTAAAACAGGGTTCTTTGTTTCTATGTGATTTTAAAATTTTATATATTATATTTAAGAGAACCTGCCTATAGGTCAACCATTTAACGATTCTGGACATACATCTAGCAATTCCATCTAATATGCTTCTTATTTAATTTCCAAACACACGGCACCTGAACAAAGCCACCTGTACTAAAGCTGAGAAGCAGCCAACTGACAGCTATTTTATATGATACATGCTAATCAATTCCAGCACGCTGATGTTCCCAACTACTTAAGCGCATCTAACAGCATGCGGCCTGAGTAATCTCGACTTATCAGCAGTGAGCAAATCGTATTGTTGCTGATTGATGGCCACTTAAAGGAACAATTGGCAGACAGTCTGCATTACAGTAGTGGAAGTGGTCTAGTGCATTTATTTAACGCTTCATCCGGTTTTAAAAAAGCTACTATAAAGCAGTTGCTGATTCTAATACTGTTTCAGTCATTCGTAAAATCCCATAGCCTCCAGCTTTAAGCCAAGCTATTAGAATTGTAATCCTAAATGTCACTTTTTTATATTACTTGTTGTTTCATTCCAAAATTGTTGAAAGGGTTAGTTTGCAAATTAAAGTGTTCATTCAGGGTTCATGCCTCATGCCCATTGTGTTCCCAGGATACACTTTGAAAGTATCGTAACCTTAATCAAGAAAAAAGAAAAAACACACGATTGAAAACATGATTGAAAAAGGCAAGCACACAGCAGCAACAACAAAAAAACTGACAATATTTATATATTTCTTTCTTAAACAACTCGAGGCACAACTATATATGATGTTGATGTTTTTCCTTTAATTAAACTAGCAGGCTTGTTCCAGCTTGGCAATGGCCCCCTGTACACAAAGCAAGTTCCATGAGTATATAGTTTACATGGTTTAGAGTGGAAGATCTTGAGTGACCTGCTATAGAACTCTGAGCTCAACCCTATTAAACAGCTTTAGGATGAATTGGAACTGCACCCCAAGCCTCCTCACCTCAACTATGTACATCCCCTGACTTTACTAAAGCCCTTGTGCGCACACTCCAAAATGTAGTGAAACATCTCCCCAAAAGAGTTAAGGTTATTATAAATGTAGAATGAGATGTTCGAAAAGAACATATGAATCTTATGGTCAGGTGTTCTCAAAATTTTGTCTAATTAATGTACTGTATATCATTGCATAATATTTACATTAACTTTGACAGAACAACAGAACAAATGGTGTTTTGGAGATATTTAAATCTATACGCTTAAAAGAATAGGCATCCTGATAATGTGGAGCATTAATCAAACCTTTTTTTAAGTTGTGTGAAAATTTTTCAGTAGGACAAATCAGGTTATAAAAAATTCCCAATAGATTTACAGAAGCAAATGATCAGGCAGGATAATCAAAACATGGCTACTTTAGATTCGCCAATGGTCTCATCACTTTCCCAGAACAAAGAATTTCAAAATCATGTCTATATACTGAAAAAGCACCTCCTACCCTTAGTGAGAGTTACATTTTCCAGTAATATAACGAATAAAAGAAAGCAGTCTAGGGTTTTGTTTTATTATGAACTTGTAGTGATAAATTTCCACTACAATCATACATACAATTTAAGTGAGCTATTTAATTTGCGTATAATCTGTTTATAAGTTTTTAGCAAAATGTGGCCAATTACTTGATTTTTATAGTTATACTGTAGTTCTTGAGGCCAGCATATGTAGCAAATGCTATCAAATAATATAATATAATATATAATTTCTCATTTTTATATTCTTCTATGTCCCCATATATTCTCGACATTCACACAGACATCTATTAATGTTAGCAGTGAAAGAATGTCTGGTCAGTTTGTGTAGTTCATAGTGATGAATAATTCCTTAAGCATTCAAAATGTTTGCATCTTAATAATTAAAAAAAGGCTTTTCTGAGCTCTGCATCTTAATCTGTGTCTGCCCTTTCTGGCCAGAGCAATGTATCCTCAGTTCTCATGCTCTGTACGTGTGTTGACCTGCTTTTACTTTATTGAAAGGCCAAGGCCTGTGCTTCAATTAGAAAGGTCAGTAAGCCCTTTGAAGGTAGAAGCTTTGAGCGAAGATGAATGCAGCCTCCAGGAAATGAGGGAGGAGCGTGTCCTGCTTACAGATCTTCTGGGATGGGGAAGGAAATACGGTGGCCGTGAAGTGCAAAACACATTAACAAATCAGAAAACAAATTAACAAATTAGAAAACACTAACATATCCGAAAACAAAATAACAAATGCAAAAACAAAATAACAAATCCGAAAACAAAATAACAAACCGGAAAGCAAAATAACAAATCCGAAAACACATGAACAAATCCAAGTTTGTGAATGAAACACTTACCGATCATTAGACTTTGAATTGTCTTTGTGTTTTCGGATTTGTTAATGTGTTTTCAGATTTGTTATTTAGTTTTTGGATTTGTTCATTTGTTTTTGCATTTGTTATTTTGTTTTCGGATTTGTTTATTTGCTTTCAGATTTGTTATTTTGTTTTTGCATTTTTTATTTTGTTTTCGGATTTCTTAGTGTTTTCTAATTTGTTAATTTGTTTTCGGATTTGTTAATGTGTTTTGCACTTGTCGGAAAGACAGCGAAAGCAGACGACTACGGTAAATTAAAAGGCGGTGATAGAATGTAGCTGTATAGTTGTTGCTGTATGTAATGATAGTGTTGATGATCAGTTTTAACTGTATAGGAATGGATGTGGGTTCAAATTGCAAAATCGCCAAATGTGCCAGAACTTCTTAAATTGGCCACCAGCCAATTCCTACACACCAGCCAGCTCTCCCCTATTATATGATAACTACAACAGACACATGAGGCCACTAACCTGCTACTCATGCTACTTACAAGACAGCGTAACACCCTCTGAGGATTTCTTTGAACAGGTGCATCATATTGACCAGTGTCTTTGCTATAACAGAAGAAAGAGAGTATGCCAGCCTTACCACTCAGAAAAGCATGAGCATTTTTGTTACCTTGGCTTCCAGCTACAGATGTCCGCAGCATCATCAGGAATCAAACTCGCAGTCTCCTGATGATAGGGTGAGCGCTTTTCCGTTACACCTCTTGAGAGCCTTGGGCGCGAATCTCAACCCTCATCTGCTCATCTCTATTTCTGGATAAAAAATAATATACGTTTATATTCTGGGAAATGAACATGGCTTGTAGGTAAAAATTAGCAAAGCTACTAAAGCTATTAGCCCCCTCTTTATCAAAAAGATATTAAATTAGGATAAATTTGGAAAAGCCATGATGGCTTATTTGCTGTTAAATGGCATGAGGAAAAATAAAAAAATGTGTGTGTGTGTGTGTGTGTGTGTGTGTGTGTGTGTGTGTGTGTGTATATATATATATATATATATATATATATATATATATACACAAAACAACACAAAACAACAAAATAATAACAAAAAATAATGCCAAAAACCCCCAGTTATAGGGGTAAAAATACACAGAATGGTATGAAGTACAGTCTTACAGGCTATTATCCAAAAAAAAAAAAAAAAAAAAAGTAATGTGACATTACATAGTATTAATTACATTTTGAGCACTTATTTAATTGCATTTCGTTAAGCCAGCCTTCAATAACTGTTACTCCAATGACAAGAGATCAGCATCTACTTTGGAGAAATACATTCTCCATAATTGATCTTTTCCAAATGTCTCTCAAAAAGAAAGAAAATTGGAAATAAGCAGAAGTAAGCAAACGTTGTCCAGTGTAGTTGTCCAGTCCAAATACAAAATTTTGTGGATGAGATATGGACATTACTGTATCTGAAATCTCTGAAGAGCAATAATTGAAGCATTCTACTGTTACCGCGGCAATTTTAAATCCGATTGGTAATATTGTTGCATCTATATCTCAGAGCAGCTATCTAGAGTTTATCCAGGAATTGAAATACATCAATGCCCTTTTATGGATTTATAGTACTTCAAATGAGACAAAAAAACATTTATTGGAAGTGAAAATATTGTAGTTCAAACATGACCTGTGGTGCAGAGCTATATTAGAGTGTGACATTTGTACTGGTGAGCAGCTTAAGCCTTGTTCATTAAAACAGGTGTGCTAGTAAAGAGTGGAGCAAGGAAAAGCAAATTGAATCATGTTTTAGGTTTTTGGTGTTGGTTTGTTTTGGCCCAAGGAAATGCTCCTCAGGGTGAAACACGTTTTTTTTTTTTTTTACTTCACCTCACTGAGGTTATGTTAATGCCTCTCAGAAGATGCGCTCTGCCTCTTATAATGATAGAAATTCATCAGCCTCATCGCAAACTCAGTCTTTCATGTGGTGTGCTATTCATCACCTTGGGTTAGACCCACATATTTCATTATAGTGTGACTGGCAGATTATGAGGTTTGAGTCACGGCTGTGCCATACATCATATATCATCCTTGCACTACAATAGAATGGATGTGTGTGTGTGTGTGTGTGTGTGTGTGTTTGTGTGTGTGTGTGTGTGTGTGTGTGTGTGTGTGTGTGTGTGCGCGCGCGTGTGTTTAGGTCATGTCTAGTTGGCAAAGGCAGAAACCTATAAAGCCTAATAATGGTGATATGTAAGTGCTAATGATTCCCCTGTACAATGTATGCCAAGTGCTATAGGCTGAAATGCTTAAATTGTACAATTTTAAACAATATAACACTTCAATACAAATAGTTAATTATTTTAACACGATCACCTCCATTCAATAGTTTACTCAACAGTGCAGGTCTTTAGAGTTGTTTGAAAAGTAGGCTGTTTTGTATTTAAAACTCCCACACAATATATACTGTGATCACACTGTATAATGTCTGTTTCCGCATAACTATTTCTGATTCCACTTATTATATAATGTACTGTTACACACGTGATTGCAAAGAGATATTTCTGTATGTTTATGGACATCTGATCATAATACTTGTTTGTGCTTTTTGAACATCCCATTCCACATTTGGTCCCATTTGCTGTTATAATAATCTCTACTCTTTTGGAAAGATGTTCCAGTAGATTTTGAGGTGGAACTGTGGAGATTTGTGCTCATTTAGCCACAAGAGCATTAGTAAAGTCAGGTAATGAGTGAGGTATAAATGAGGAGGCTTTTGGGGGGGGGGGTTCATCCCAAAGATGTTCAGGCCACTCAAAATCTTTCACATCAACCCATGTAAACTATATCTTATACAATATCATCCTATACAAATGGGTGCGTCTAATTTTGTGGTAACATATTGGGGAAGAATTACATATGGCTGGAAAAGTCACGAGTCTGAATACTTTCCTCTATGTTGTGTATATACAATACAGTCAATGATACCAATAAACTTTTCTAATGTTTCATTACAGATCCAGCACTGTTAGAGTCACAGGTGAAGCAAAATAGCAAGTATATTAAGCAAAACAGAAAACAGAAGTAAACATAAAAAATGAAACATAAAAAAGAAAGAGATTACAGTCAATATTTGATGCATGACTACTATTTGCCTTTTGAAAATGCTTTAGTTTGCTTAGGTATTCTGGAGTGCTGTGAAAAAACAAACAAACACAAAAAAACAAAAAAAAAACCAAGAATAGTACGCTGTTCCATTTCTGAGAAGTACAGCACCTGTTTGTTTTTCTATGTAAAATCATGTACCAGACCTGATTTCCACAAGAAAACACAATTTTCCATCTTAAAAATAGTTAATCATTTAATAATAATAATTTAACTAACAGCATCTATACTTGTATACTGTATTATAGTAGATTCATAGCAAAATCCTAGCAAAATAAAAAAACACTGTGTATTACTGTGGGTACTGTTGTGTATATAATGTACATATACCTTGCCTATGTTTGAATTATCCTGCACCAATTTGCCTATTACATATTAATATTTATATATTTTTTATAACTACTTGTGTAATTTACCTTTTATAGTGTTATTTGCTACTGTACATATGTACTGCTCATAGCCGGTGATTGACCTATCTATCTATCTATCTATCTATCTATCTATCTATCTATCTATCTATCAGGGAGCTCCCCGGTTCTTCTCCCGTGCTCATCGCCGGCTTACTAATCACACACACCTGACTCTCGTTCATGCGCTCATCACCAACCCATACATAAACCCCTCATTCACCCTCACTCCCTGTCCGTTATTATCTATGGTTGGGCTGTGCATTCCACGATTCTCCCGTGAGTTTGTTCAGCGTCGCGCTTCTCCAAAGCGCTCCCTAAGATATTACACAGACTG
The DNA here is from genome assembly GCA_014706435.1 of Silurus glanis. Lineage (NCBI taxonomy): Eukaryota > Metazoa > Chordata > Actinopteri > Siluriformes > Siluridae > Silurus > Silurus glanis. Next base: position 70,155 of record JAAIIK010000177.1, read on the forward strand.
CTTCTCATTCAGTTCTGGACTAGTGGACCGCGCTCTCACCGCGCACCACCAGATTACTTCCCAGTTTCTGCGAGTATACATGTTTTTCTAAATAAACTCTGTTTGCTTTGACTTCGGCTTTCCGCCTCTGTTTCTCGCATAACACTATCTATCTGTTTGTTTATTTTTTAAGGTTGATAAGTGCATCGAATATGCAAAATAATACCTCTTGTATCATATTCCATACTTTGAAGAGAATGCTAATTCTCAAAATGCCTTTTCCCATTGGTCAGCAATGCAAAACAGTGCTGTGCGCACCTCTACACTTCTTACACAGTGCAACAGAAAACTGCTTTTTTCTCCCCAGTGTTGTGCAGTTGACTGTAGAATTGGTTCGTCTAGTCTGCAATATTTTTAGACTAAACGCTTCTTTAACCGTCTGCCTGAATCAGCTTATCATCATATGCACGGTTGTGTTTACTGCCTGACTGTTTGACAACTTCCCATGAGTGACAGGAAGAGGAATGGACGAAATAAAGAAAGAGCGAAGTGGAAATACAGGAATGATTCAATGGAAAATATAACGAAAAACAGTTTTGAATAATCTCTCTCTCTCTCTCTCTCTCTCTCTCTCTCTCTCTCTCTCTCTCTCTCTCTCTCTCTCTCTCTTTCTAATTCTCTTCCACTTCATCTTGCCATACTAAGTCATTAATAAAAGAGGGTCGTCACAGGCCAAGTCCCAGAGCAAGGAAGAAAATAAGATGGTGGGTGCTGTATAAATAGCAAAGCTTATAGATCTTCGCCCACATGCTTAGCCAAGGTAGAAATTTGCTGTTTGTATCATTATCTCTGGTACTTTTCTTTTCAACAGACTCTGCCAAAATCCCACGACTACGTCCTTCTAGTCTTGTTAATTGTCAAGTAAGGGAGTGGGATTACCATATGGAATGTACTGATCTGCACCTGAATGTGTTTTCTCATATTTATAGGGATATTGCATAATGTTAAAGCATAGTGCAGACGTCTGTCGTTATGCATTTTCTATTTTAAATGTAAAATGTGTTGTCATAACATTTATGATTTTTTTTTTTTTCATTGAAAATTCTGAAAAATAAACTGTATAGATTTATGACCTGGCCTTGGTAGAATTAAATAGAATTCTACAGTAAATTAAACAGATTATGGAGCAACTGTATATATTACTCTGTGTTGGCTTAATTAGGTGAGATTGCTGTGGAAAAATGAAGAACTGCTTAAAGAGTGTCTCAGATGAACTATCTGCACTAGGCACTCTCTTTTGAGAAAGTCTGCAACCAAATCAAGCTAACGACACAGCGAAGATGAAAAGCGCCCGTTTCATTCAAAGCTCTGATGGAAATGATGCGGCTTCGCTGCAATCTGGACCCATTCCTTGTTCGTTCCCATGAGTATGCTGTCATTCATCAAGTAAACAGCAGTGTGCCATCCAGCAGTGACTTCGCCTGCTACTTAATTAGCTTGGTAATTTAATGGATATTATATATGCACAGCAAGAAACTTCTCTAAGTGCTGGAAACTTCAGTTCAAGCATCATCCATGAGCATCCATTCAGCAGTGCGTGAAGCGGATTCACTTGTGGATGCCGTGCCCACAAATTCTTTTTATTCTTTTGTTTGTTTTTTTTGCAAGTTTCCACAGATTCCAGATATATATATTTATCTATTAAATGTTATTGTGTTAATTGTTGTCATGTCTTTTGCTGTCTTCTCGTCCAGGTTCTCTTGTTCAAGAGAGATTTTCCTAGTTGAATGAATGTTACTAACTAACTTTCGCCAGTAAAAGACTTAACACTGTAAGTGCTTGAGTGATTTGAGATATCAAATGTACTGCCTTTTTCTTGACGGAGAGATCTTTATGGGATTTGTTTTACAGTCCATTAGCAATGCGTGGCATATAAGTACAGTAGTGCTATTTAGATGCTAGGCTTGCTTAAAAGGAATTTTTGAATGATTCACGCTTCCTCCCCACAATATACTATGTACTATCTTCACTTTCACTTCAAAAAAATTCTTATTGTGTGTGTGTGTGTGTGTGTGTGTGTGTGTGTGTGTGTGTGTGTTTGTGTGTGTGTGTGGAGAGGTGTGGGGGGGTGGAAATAGGTGTGTGCGCTGTAATCTGTAATTGCATCCCGGTGTGCTGTACCAGGCTGCCCTAGTGTCATCACCTCCGCTTGTTCTAGCTCCTCTTTCCTCATAATGTCTTCATCTTCTTTCCCAACTTCCTCTGCCGTCCCCTGGATCATTCTCCTAAACACAGGCTAACGTAATAAGGCCAGGAATAGCACCAACACTATGTTTGGCCATATCAGTGTTCATACGTAGTTCCTCCAGAGGCTAGAGGTGAATACTGAAGGAGAGCGATAAGGACATGGCAAAAAGAAGAAGGACAAAATAATTAAAAGAATCAGGTATCTGACTTGATATAATTTGTTTCTGTAGATACGCTACTCAAATCATATTGATGTAGTTGAAGAGCTTCAGTTGATAATAAACAATTACCTCAGATTCTAGTCCTTGGATGACAGGAGGTGAATCTGATATGACCATCTGCTTTTGAATTCCATTTGCCTCTTTGTTTAATGTGTTGAGTGCTCTGAGATGCTTTTCTGCTCATCGTGGTTGTAAAGAGTGATGATTGATGTTATCATAGCCTTCCTGTAAGCTTAAAACTATCTAGTCATTCCTCTGACCACTTTCATCAAAATTTATGGTGGTGAGTGTACAGACAAGAATGCGCACACAGAGTTTTTTCTTTTAACTTTCCCCACAAGCTTATGTGTTTTGAAACTATACACAGGTCATCATATGTCACATATCAAAATCTATTTTGTAAAACAGTGACCGGCTGTGCATTTCACACCTTGCCCTTCAATAATTATGATGCCACAGCTATACAGAAACTCAATATAACAGAGCACTGCATCACAGACAGGTATCTCATTCAGTGAGAATAAATGTCATTTCTAAAGCAAGAAACTTTATTAACACAATTCAACAAGTCTCCTTTCACTGCAGCCACAGCTGTGCCGCATACATAATCTCTAGCAGAAGCAGTTTTTACCTCATATAATGGCCCAGAGTTTGTTGTGTTTTTTTGTGCATTCTTTCTGTGCATTATGGTTTTCCTGGGGCTTTGAAATGAAGGTAAATTGTGGGTTTTTGTGCAAATTCTATGGGGAAAAAATGCAAAAGTATAAATGGTTAATGATATAGCTTAACAACTTAACCATTTCTGGGTTTTTCTTTTAAAGTCTGTCATGTAAATGTCCTTGTAAATACATATGTGAGCAAATCAAATTCTTCTCTTCTTTCAGCCATTGTAATGAAAAAAAAAAAACAGCTATTGAATCCTTACAAATATATTTGAGTTTGTGAAGTTTGCAGCAGATGCATTTTGATAGATACTCAAATGTAAACTTTCACTTGGTGGCTCAGCAGCAGCATACAGTACCTGAGAGAAACACTATGAAATGAAGATAATTGACTATTGGGAATAATTTAATACATATACAAATATATATTAAAACATAAGTCAATGATTCTGAATCTTAAGGCCAGCACAGAAGGCGTTGCTGACCTTGACAGTTCACCACTGTTATAACACCCTTACAACTATGACTGTATCTTCCTGTGTTTTATGTAGCAAAAAAATATAAGCTCTCGCAGAAATGCGACCATGTTTTGAGGCGAACCTAATGCCTATCTGTTGTTAGTTGCACTCTGTTAGGGAAAGAGTCTCTTGATTATAAAAGCGCTTTGTTCACGAGTCAAACTGATTCACGGCAATGCTTTCAGGTGTCCTGGGAGCTAAATGCACTCTTCGCTCTTGAAGGTGTAAATCAAGGGCTGGGCTGGATGTATCAGCACTTCATCATTGACTGCTCTTTTCTTAGCCACAGTCTCTGTAGGACAAAAGGAGTTATGGTTGAGCTGTGTGGGATGTGAGCTCACACATGTGGTTATTCAAATGATTCCAGAAGAACTGGGGTCTTAGTTACACCCATTTGTCTTTAAATGTAACCAAATTTGATGCTTGTAGTTACAACTATTCATCCAGCAAGATTTTGGCAAAATACTAGCTTGCCTTTTGTTTCATTCATGTATAAACTAAATTTTTCTCTTGCTTTTATGTGAAATGGGATGATTCTTATTTTTATTGTCCGTACTCCACATCTCTATTTGCTTTCGGGATTGAAGGCAAATGGTTGTGTTTAACCGTAGTGCCTTTTGAAAACCTTTTAATGTCTCTGACATTACTGCTAAAGAAAAATGTCAGATGCATAAACTAAATGCAAGTGATTTGCCCAACTACTTTGAGCCTGTATGCAGGAAATAAGCTTAAACAGCTTTGCGTAACCCATCTCTGAATACACATGTATTACCCATGTAAGTAATCTATGAAGAATATTAAACAATATTGCAGATTTTACACTGGGATCATTGTGTAGTTTGTTTGTTTGTGTGTAATACGATAATAAAATGGCACTCATGATATAGAATCACATTAGGTAGTCTCAAACAAACAAGTTATGTACTTGAATTATAGGGAAAAGGGATAACTGTGGTGCATGTGTAATAGATAAGTCTGTTCAAATAAAGGCCATGGCGAGGAGTGAGCTGGAGGGCTGCAAGCAGGTGACTCTATATGATGCAGTGATTGTCTCTCTTGCCTGCTACTGAATGAAATGGCAGTCACAGTGATTCGGCCTGGCCTCCAGGAGAACATGCTGTTGTTTTTGTTGTGGCACTGCTGCGTGTCATTTTCTTTGCTTTACATGATAAGTACTGTACACGTCTTGCTTCAAGTCAGAGAAGCTCTGGCAAATTTGACACATTTCATTTCCTGTCACTGAAAATGCCTTGCATCTTTTTTGTTGTTGTACACAACCTTTTCTTTATCGCACTTCGGGGAAAACAAGCAACTCACACTCTTTGTCTCCTGCTTTACCTATCACTGGAAGATGATGAAAACAAAGAACAGTGATGAAAAAAAGATGCTATTTTACACAGTTTAACCAAATTCTTTATTATATGAACCTTGCAATTTTCCTATTCTTCGCCAACTCTTTACTGTATATTACGTTATTTAAGTCCAACTATTCAAATAATAGGCTTATTTTTCACATTTGCTCAATAGTGTTTTTGCTCTTTATAGTATGCAAAATGTTCCATGGAGAAAATATGATCTTTATTTTATTAACTACTTTATTATGCATGTATGGACAATGTTTTTGAACACCCGATTTTCCCAGCCATATGTGTTTTTTCCACTAACTGTTACCACAAAGTTGGAGGCCTACAATTATATAGAATGTATTTGGATGCAGTAGCATTGCTTTTTTCCTTTACCTGAACTAGGAACTGTTCCAGGATGACAATGCTTCTGTGTACAAAGCCATGAAGATATGGTTTTCATGGGCTGTAGTGGAAGATTGTGAGTGCTACTGAGCTCTGACCTCAACCCAATTGAACACCTTTGGGATGCACGCCAGACCTCCTCATCCTATATCAGTAACTGGTTTTACTAATGCCCTTGCAGCTGAATGAGTGCAAATCTCCAAAACCACTCTCCAAGATGTAGTGGAACATCTATAAAAAGAGTGGATGTTATTATAACAGCAAATGGGGACAAAATGTCGAATGGGATGTTAAAAAAAACACAAATGAATCTTATGGTCAGCGGTCCACATAATGTCCTTATAGTTTATTATGAATGAAGCACACCATAAGTTACCATAAAGTTGAATTTGTAGCGAGAGCATATACTGTCTAGAGCACACTACTCTCTGTTTCATCATTACCATGGAAATATAAAATTATAATAATGTGTAATATATTCTATTGAATATTAAACAAAAGTAATACTATTACCTAAGGACAATAAGTGCTTAATAATAAAATTTTCGAAGCAATTAAAAGCCCTAAAAATAAGAATAGAATTATAAAACCTCTTTCACACCTGCAATTACAATCCAAATTGTATTCCCATTTGCAATATTCGAATAGCGAATTTAGCATTATAATCATGCCTGGAGTTTAACTGCACAGTAAAACCTTGTACAGATCAGCTTTTACCTTGTCACATTGGATTTGCACTGTACAAGGCAAAAAGGTGTCGCTAATTATACAGGGTTGAGGAGAGGGCACTGTCTAATCAGAATACATATCAACACTCTTGTGATATTGTGTGTGCATGTGAACTCTGGGTCCAATCCACACATTAATACAATAAACATGTTTGTCTTTTCTGGACAAGATGTGGGACGCAAACACACAAGCATATTAACTGAGGATTGTTAAGTCATAGGAATTAAATAATTAAGTGAAACAACTAAGCTGTGGCCAGGAGTGAAAGATAACCAACCATGACCACATTGATTTAAAGTGAGGGAACTTTTAAGACATCGCCTCAATTAAAGATAACCAAATGAATAAGTGCTAGTTTAAATACAATTCAACTAGACTAGTTAGGTTGTAATTGCTTTGATGCTAAACACATTATAATAGACTACATACTATAAATTATATTTTTATGTAGCTAAAAAAATTAATTGTTTCTCTGTGCTTAAAAAATAGCAGGCAACATATTTTAACCTAAGTGATATACAGTTATTAGCCTATTTCATTTAATGCATTAGCCTTTACTATCCTTATAACAAGCGTGGAGTGATAGAGCTGCATACACACCTTGATCTTTTGCACGGTTCCGCCTACTTCCTTTCTCTTTTTCCCGAATTGGGCTCCTGATGGTTAAGAGCTTTTTTTGTCATCCATAATTTTAATTTGGATTCAACGTGACGTGACGTGACGTGACGTCACCCAACCCTTGCCTCTCTTTTTTGAGTGTATGAGTGAGACCCTTCCCTGGGTGGTGAGTGAACACTCAGAGTCTCGACCAGATTCATTGACCGAGAGATGATATAGTAATTGATGTGACCAAATAAGCATTAAAAAAAAAAAGATTATTATTTTTTCTTTTTTTTTTTTTTTTTTTTTGTGTATGGCTCCCTGGTCGTCTGCCCATGTCGCCTAAATCTGCCACTGCCAAGGGGCAATCAAAACAAGTTTAAAACAGAGCACATGGTCTACCCAGACTGGTGGTTTGCTGTGTGCTTGACCAGTTAAGTTTTTATCCACTCATAAATAAAAAGGAATGACTGATTTTTTTAAATGTAGTTGAGTAAAAAGAAAGATATTTGACTTTGAAATCTATTGAAGTTAAAGTAAAAGTCTCCCAAAATGGAAATACTTGAGTAAGTACGCAAAAAAACTAATTAAGTACAGTAACAAATGATAAAAAAATAATTTCTGTTCACCACTGAGAAAAACAAGGTAACAAGGTATCTAAGTCATGGCAATGACCTATTAAAGCGAAAGAATATTGAGACAAAAAGAGCTAATTAAGAACATGACCTAGGAGACCCAAACCTGTTACTACATGACAGTGCTCCTGTACACAAACCAAGCTATATCTATGAAGATATGGTTTACATGGGCAAGAGAGGAAGATCTTAAGTGGCCTGCTATTGGGCTCTGACCTCAGCGCTACTAAACACCTTTGAGATCCACTCCAGACCACCTCATCCTACTATATATTAGTATCAGACTTTACTAATGCTCTTGCTGCAAAGAAAAAACACAAGTAAGCTATGGGAGCAGGGCATCTAAATCATGGTAATGACCTCATAAAGCAAAAGAACAGGATAACTAAGCCATGGCCACAATAATAATAATGCAAACGACCAAAATAACTAAACTGTAGTCTAACAAATCTATTAGTGTTTGTAACACAAGTGTTTGTACTTTTAGTGTCTTTAGTGTCTTTTTTAAATACAATGAAGTCACTAGAAATTACTAATGACAAAACGTCTTGTTTTAAGAATCAAGTGTTCGTTTTTTATGTATGTTTGCATAAGCATTTTCTTTTAGTGCCACAAGAGAGGGATCATGCCTTATTAACATGTGGCTGCATTAAACCACATGATATGGACAAAACATTTTAGATACCTGAGCAAAGAATGTGCATGTGCTCTTTAAACATCACATCGAACATTTAGTCACTATTTGCTGTCATAATAACTTTCATTCTTTTGGAAAGATGTTCGACTTGATTTTGTAGTGTGGTTGTGGAGATTTGTGCTCAAACAAGGTCGTATTGCTTTGTCAACCCTGACACACACAGAGGCTGGAATTTTGTTAACTTTGCAGTGCCTGACCCTTTTGATTGACCCTAGTGATTTTGCATATGCTGCTAGAACGTGATCAAGAATTTTACTTCTTGTTTATCAGCAGATTTATCAACGGCCAGTGAAGACCTCTTGGACCTGCAGTAATAAAAGACTAATTGTCTGACTTGTGACTGCCAGGGTTTTCTGCTCACTTTGAAGCTGAATCACAGAACGACCTATTTAATCATGCAAATTATTATTTTTCTCGGAAAGTAATATGGAATTATGGAAAATTGCTGTGAGTATAGCTGTTGGCTTTAAACACCAGCTGGCAGCAAATCTCCAGAAACACATGGCAGCCATTTCAAATGTCACATTGTTTCTAGAGCGGGAGAAAAAAGCAGACAGACAAATAGGAAGGACTGGAATTTAGTTGTGAAATCAGAGGCAACTGATCAGTGACCAGTGGTCTAAGTGAAGAATGTATTGAATAAAAAAAAAAAACTGAATAAAAAAAATCAAAAGAAGTGTAAAAAGCAGCAAACAACAAAGAATTGCAAGATTTAAAATACCAGAATGTCAAACATAAATACAACCAGCTCATAATTTTAGATAGTAAATAGGCAAGGCTTTGCACAGAGTACCTGGAGTACCCACTGTATGAGAATGTGACAGGATTTAGCTGTAATATGTAAACCAAAAGTGTAAACTAATTCCTGAGCCTCGGTTTCATTCACTTTTTTTCAAGCCATGCTTCTAGAGTCTAAATCGGTCTCTAAATGTACATTTTTGCTGCTTTTTACACTTTGACATACCATCTTTGACAACAGAAATTCATTTAACAGTTTTACTATAAATAATTAGAACAATTATAGAATTATGTAAAAATATGTGAAAAAAAAGTGCAATTTGAAATTTTAGTGTATAAATGGCAAGCGCACAAGGCAGCATATGTAAAACCATATAACTTAGAATAAATAAAAAAACACCTTAAGGATTTAGGGAAAACCACATATGGCTGGAAAAGACAGGTATCCCAATACTTTTGTCCATATAGTCTAATTCCATAATGTCTGCATGGGTTTCCTCTGAATTCTTCTGTTTCCTCCCAAAAGCATGTCATTAGTTCGATAAATTGCCTTGTGAATGAATGCACCCAATCCAATGTATTCCTGCCTCAAGCTCACTGTTTCCTGGGAGATTCTCTGAATCTGCAAATTGTTACTGAAGACAAATGAATGAACATATGCCCATGTAACATCATACAAAAACATAGACTGTACTGAAACATATGTGTGGCTGCATGGACACAGTCTCCAATGTCTCAAACTCGCTCTGTTGCCAGATGAAATCGGTTTTGAAGCTGTTGCTTTATCTCTCCACACAACCACTTGCAACAAATCTCTTCATACTCCATTTCATCTTTCTTCACAATGTGAATTGGGAGGGTTTTTTTTTTTTTTTACATTGTTGTTCATCCTAGTTCTTCAAGTCATGTCGAGCTTCATGATGGAACAGAAAAAGTAAAAGAAAAAAACATAAGCTAAAATTTATATAATTTATACAATCATATAATTGAATGGTCCACTAATTATAGTTATAGGGTCATTTACAATATTTTTATGTATTATTATTAAGCAGTAGTAGTGGTAGTAATAGTATTAGTAGTAGTGGTAGTAGTAGTAGTAGTAGTAGTAGTAGTAAAGGTAGCAGTAAAGATAGTAGTAGTTGTTGTAATGGTAGTGATAGTAGTTGTAGTAGCTGGATGTAATAGTAAGATAAAAAATCAAAAATGAATATAATTCAATTGGCAGTTCGACTAATTATATGTGTATTAGATGTTAATTTACAATATATTGATGTATTATTATAAGTAATAATAATTAAGTACTAGTAGTAGTAGTAGTAGTAGTAGTCATAGAAGTGGTAGTAACAGTAGCAGTTACAGGGTCCCTGGTGGTCTAGCGGTTAGGATGCGGCGCTTTCACCGCTGCGGCCTGGGTTCGATCCCCGGTCAGGGAACCGACCCCAGCCACTCTTAGTGCCGGACCCAAGCCCGGATAAATGGGGAGGGTTGCGTTAGGAAGGGCATCCAGCGTAAAAACATGTGCCAAATCAAACATGCGGATAATCCGCTGTGGCGACCCCTGATGGGAGAAGCCGAAAGAAAGTTTTAGTAACAGTAGCAGTTATAGTGGTAATAGTAATAGAGGTAGGTACAGTGGTAGTGGTAGCAGCAGTAATAGTAGTTGTAGTTGTAGTAAGAGTAGCAGTAATTGCAGATGTTGTGATAGTAGTAGCAGTAGTAGCAGTATCAATAGTAAAAGATAAAAGTAAATATTTATATCATAAAGTTAACAGGTAATAAATAATAATAAGTAAGTACTATTGGTAGTAAAAGAATAGTAGCAGTAATAGTTGTAATAGCAATAGTAATAGAAGTAGTAGTGATAACAGTTGTATAGTATATGTAATAGTAGTAGGAGTAGCAGTAATAGTAGATGGAGTGGTAGTGATAGTAGTGGTAGTAGCGATAGTAGTAGTAGTAATAGTAAAAGTAAAAAGCAAAAATGAATAGCATACATTTACTGTAGCAGGTCCACTAATTATATTGTCTATTAAATGACTATCATTTACAATATATTGATGCATTAATATAAGTAGTAGTGGTTGTAGTAGTAATAATAGTAGTGTTAGTAGCAATAGTAATAATAATAGTATTGGTAGTATTAGTAGTGGGACTGGTAGTAATGAAAGTAAGAGTAGAAGTTGTAAGGGTGATAGTAAGAGTATTAATAATATTAGTAGTGAAAGTAGTAATATCTATCGCAGATATTGCAGATGTGGGAATTGGATTTCTGACACCTGTCACTGATGGACATCCAATTGCTCCACATTGTAAAACAAACGCAAGAATCTGAACATAATTTCTTGATATCATTACAGGGAACACACCTGTCACACTCAGCTTCTTTAATCTGCTCTAGATTCTAGCTAACAATATATAGGCTGTCCTTAATTTTCTGTAAAGGAACACTCTTTGTATATGTGTGTGAGTGTGTGTGCAGCTTTACTGTAAATTGGCCATGGTGTCACAGAGAGTAAGCAATTACTGACAATACACAGTGGTGCCTGACTACAGGAAGGCCAGTGGGACCTCCTGTAATCTCCAAGCAACATTTGTGTGCCTTAAAAACATTTTTTTCTCTTCTTCTTCTCTAAGAATAAAAAAAAAATCTATAAGGTAATGTAAAATCCATGTATACATACATACAAACGTTTTGTTATATTGAACCAACAATTTCCTGCATTGCTCTAACATGAACATTGAACATTGTGCATGAGCAATTATTTTTATAATAATTTAAATAATACAAATAATAAACATCTGCCACACAGCTACAGTGTTTGGTAGCTGTCCTTGTCTTGGAAGCTTTGTCTGTTGATGTATATAAAGTATGTCTTGATTTAAATAATTTTTTTTCTGTGATGTTTCTAATAATCTTAATTATTACTTTCATTATTGTGAACTTGCAAGCAGTAAGATTTACCTTTGAACTCTCAGAACTAGGTTTGGAGGAACCCTGGAATAGTAGATAGTATTTTATAGAGTATATACTGTTTCTACAATGATGCTAAACATTGAATGCTTAGACATTAAGTGCCCAGATTAACTACTTAGGCAACATTCTAGCTGGTTATGCTACATTATTGATAGTTTGATGTTAGTCACGGGCAGATAACGGACAAGCTTAATAGCTTAAGCTGTTACAGTTGTACACAAACTTTGAACTCAATTTATACAATTTAGATCTAGCATTTTTACTCATTATAAAAATACACTTTCACTTATTTGTCATTTAATATTTTGTTAATGTTAATCATATAGAAATGTGTATTTAATTCCTGGTGGATGATGACTAAGTTTATCATTTGTGTGTAGCTTGAAAGAAAACATCTAAAGAAACTAAAGTAATTTCCTTATACTAAAACCTTATAATATGCCTGCTGCTAGGGAGAAATAGCTCTTCAGCTCTTCTTGAAATAATTTTATTCTTGATCAGAAGACATCACCAAGCAATTGAGCTGTATTTGTAAAGAATGCTGAAATGTAGCCCTATTTTGAGAATTATTTTAATAAACTATACGCTCCATACAAATGCTATGCTTTACTGGTTTTTCCTTTAAAAATGTCCACAATTTGCGCCAATTAAAAGTGCAAAAATATTTGTTAAAAAATGTATTAAAAAAAATATTGTAGACAACGCAACAGACAATACAATAGATACACTTAAAAAGTGTTTGCTTTTCAGGAAAGATTATCATTATTTCTTCTGCTCTCATCCATGGCTAAATCAAGCTTCTCTCTCTCTCTCTCTCTCTCTCTCTCTCTCTCTCTCTCTCTCTCT